>JBBPLU010000059.1:0-52364 GCA_038089935.1 Boletellus emodensis
GAGAATACTGGAGGCAGTGAGTTTCTCAGAAATAAAATGTAGAGCATGACAATGAGGACATTGGATGTTCATAAGGCCAAGAGAATGGATTTGAACAGGCTCTATATATGGTCTGCCTCCAGGTGGTATGTGAGGAGCAAGTGGTGGTGGTGGTGATGGTGGTGGTGGTAAGGGTGGTGGTGGTGAGGATGGAGGTGGAGGTGGAGGTGGAGGTGGAGGTGGAGACAAAGATGATGATGATGAATCATGATCCTCTGAACCAGAGTCATCAGAATGAGAATTTGAATATAATGATGATGATGATGATGATGAGGGAGAGGGAGTAGGAGTAGGGCTAACAGATGGTGACATGGGAGGAGAGGCAAGATCAGGATTATCTTG
The DNA here is from genome assembly GCA_038089935.1 of Boletellus emodensis. Classification (NCBI taxonomy): domain Eukaryota; kingdom Fungi; phylum Basidiomycota; class Agaricomycetes; order Boletales; family Boletaceae; genus Boletellus; species Boletellus emodensis. Next base: position 382 of record JBBPLU010000059.1, read on the forward strand.
AGAAAATTGTTCCTGTTGTCTTTGCTGATCCTGCTCATAATGTTGTGATGAAAGAGAACTATGATCATCACTATAAGCTTGAGAGAGCAAAGCCTGAGAGAGCTGTTGTGATTGATAATGCTGCTGTAACTCCCTCTGATGCTCTCTCTGAAGCTGTCTTTCCTCCTCCTGTTCTAATTGAGCTTGCAACTCCAACTGTCTCTGATATGCCAGTCTTTGTTGTTCCAACTGCCTCTGATATGCCAGTCTTTGTTGCTCCAGCTGTCTTTGATATGCCAATCCTTGTTGAAATAATGCCTGCTGTTCTAAAATCCTAGCCTGTTGTTGCTCCTGGGCTTGCTGATCAGCCTCAAGTTGGAAATTGATAACATGCTGTTGTTGGACAGGTGGAGGATTGACAGAAGAACGATGAGATTGTCTAGCAGCAAGACGTCTCTGATGATCAGATTGAAAGTTATCCATCAATCTTGTAGTATAGTCAACTCTCTGGGGTGGTGGAGCTAGCTGAGGTTGAGCAAGAGGTGGATATTGGAATGGAACAGAAGGTCCAGCCTGAGGTTCAGAGACTGGCTGGAAAGCTGGAAGGAGTGGTGGTAGTGGGTTTGGATACTGGTGTACAGGCATAGGTGGATGATTCTAAAACAAATCATGAACATACAGATCAATCTAACAGTTTGACAACTTACAATCAATACACCAGCTGACATATTGTTTGAAACAGAGGCAGGATGAGGATGAGGATGTCTACGGGAAGGAGGAGAGCCAAGATCACGCTGATCACACTCAGATTGGCGACCAGAAGACCATGCATGTTGAGGAGAAGTTGGGGGAGTAGCCCTGATGAGATGAATTCAATATGTATATATCAGAAAACAGATATATGTATGAAACACATACATTTGAATGTCAAATGGATTGAAAACAGGTCCAGGTAGTTCAAGCAGTCCAGTCCAATAGGTCCAAGATCCAGGAAGGTCCAGATGGGTCCAAGTAGTCCACAGAGGTCTTCAAAGAGATGGTCAAAGATGCACACCAATCCCTTCACCTAACTTGGTGTGCCAACTGCTACTGAAAGGCAACCAGGGCAAGAGTATGACAGGACTTAAGGTGATATACACCTGAGACAAATGCAAGAGAAATGATAGGTAGAACACCTATCACTTTTCCTATACAATAACATCTCTGTCCTGTAATGCTATCAGAGGTCTCAAGGAGCAACCAGCAGACACACAGAGTTGAGTCTGTGAAGCTAGGTAGTAGAGACTTGATCAAAGGAATAGATCCAATTGAGAATGACAACTGCAAACTCAAATGGACAATATCCCAAGCACTTCTTCTCACAAAGCTGGTTTTTGCGATGACACACCGATGAAAGGCAAAGATCAAATGCCTAATCTGAGGCCAAGTCTCACAGTGTCCCTGTCAAAAAGAAATGTCTGTATCTATGCCTGATCTCTTATCAGTCAGATCACTATCAGAAATCATTTCTTTTGGCTAGGACTCACACAGATTGCACAGTATACAGCTCTCAGAATGATACTCCACAAATATATGTAGTGTGGTGTAACAGGAATGGATAAAAGTGACGGTAGATGAGGGTGAAGGACAGAAATGCGCGCGTTTGGTGTGCGCACGGTGGCAGTGCGAGTCGCGGGAAAGTGCAGAGAGCGCGGCTGCAGGCGACAGGCAGAGCGCACGTCCCCAAAAGGAAAACACGTGGCTCTATGCGAGGGGAAGCGGCGCTTAGAACCCCTGGGCTCGGATTCCCACACACCGTTCTCCCTTCACTTCAAGAAGATTCGTTCGCGATGGCCTTTCTCTTTGTACTGCTCGCACTCATTCCCTTCGTTTTTAGTTTCCCTCATAGGGGCCTTACCACGGCCTGTACTCAGTTTTATACGATTGCATCTCCGCCATATTCCTTATTGACGAATTATTGGGGGGAATATGACACAACCTCTGGCTCTCAGTGCACTACACTCGACTCCGTCGATAAGAACGTCGTAGCGTGGTCAACGGAGTGGACGTGGAACGGTGGTTCTAGACTCAGGAGCTTCTCCAATGTCCAGCTCGACACTGGGATCAACCAGCAGCTCAGCAAGATTCATTCCATGCCGGTGCGTTGTCGGTTTCTCATTTTCCTTTACTCCTTTCCACTGAGGGCGGTGTCGTAGTCGACTTGGCGCTGGTCTCTACACAGCACTGGGACAATTGCGGCTGAAGTTGCATACGACTTGTTCACTTCTGACATCCCTGACGGTCCCAACTTGAACGAGGTCATGATCTGGCTCGCTAGATTCAACGCGCAGCCCATATCCTTCGAATATAGTTACGACGGTCAAGCACTTCCTATCGAAACCAACATTCTCATCTCCAATCGCACTTGGTGAGTTCCATCTTTGAGACAGTTTGCGGCATGAACAGGAGTGTGCTGCACAGGGATTTGTATCGCGGCACTAACGAGTACAACATTGTCTACTCGTTCCTTCCCACAACTGGAAATATCGCCACCTTTAGCGCTGACATCTACGGATTTCTCATCGTAGGCGTCCCTTCGTTCCACGCGCTTTGGTTCTCTGCTGATGTCCCGGATCACACAAGCATCTGGTTGACCGAGGGTTTATCTCCTCTTCGCAATATCTCATCATCGCGCAGGGCGGGGTAGAGGCGACGTCTGGAAGCGCCGTATTCACGACGTACGTGCTCCTCCCTGCGTTTGGCCTGATCTATTCGAATTCATACGTTCTCCCCTCCTCATGCCTTCAGTTCGGCGTACAGTCTGGCTATCCATTAAGGGAGAATCGCAGCATGATTCCCCGTTGGAAGAACTCCGGAAGTTGTCCATCCACCTTTTTCCTTGTTGTATCTTTATTTACTGTCACTGTCGGGTACCGGGTAGTATCCTCTTGCTTTGATCGTCGGAAACGAAAGCTGGCATTTGTTCGATGACGATAACGATCGCAGTTGAGCACGACCATCGATGAGTCGGGACCTCGGTCCTCCACTCGTGTGTGCCCTGGAAAGCGAGCGAGGCCTCGCTGCGCAGTCTGTGCGTCGTTGCGACGGTCCGGATGCTCCCGCCCCACGACACCCCCATGTGCCTTCTTCCCATGGGGCCCATGGCGACCGGTCGAGTGCGACCCCGATGTCCGGACGGGTGTCAACTTGAAGGGGAATGAGGACACGTGAGAACATTTCCCCAAATGACGCCATCGCGAGCTAAATCCCAACAGCATCATCGATGATTCGAGAAAAAAAGAAAAAGAAATACATCGGAATTTTTACTCAACGACGCACGCACGACAGGCGGACAAGAATTGATCTGTATCGATATAACAAGTCGTAAAAAAAAAAAAACATTGAGGTTCCACACAGAGAAACCGGTTCCAAAACGAGCGGGAAAGCATAACGATGTAAAGTCTGATGGTGTGGTGCCTATTGTGCGCGGCAGGAGCGGAGGGAACTGACGGGGGTATCAGCGAATGCACCTGGGGGTAACAAGAAAAAAAGTATAAGACCCAAGACAAAACCGGAAGCAAATCAAGGGTGGGACGGGAATACACATGAATACGAAGGGGATTAGGATAAAATATAAGAGGCGGGCAATGAGGAGATGGGTTGGAATAACTAGATAAAAGAATAAGAAAGAAGGAAAGGAAAGAAAAGCGGTGAGATTATCCGGTAGAGTGTCACGTCAGTTCAAAATCCACCACACTCAGTCCTTGCCGCATGGTCCCTTCTACATGCGCCCGCTCCTTTCCGTTACCACCCGCTGCATCACGATACCACCCGCGGCCCCGAAGATCACAGGCGATGGCCTGGAACAGCCCAGAATAATAGCGTCAACGCCGTCACACAGATCGCGACTAGCGTCGTAACCCAGATCGCACGACCAAGGAGCAACTTCTTTACGTAAGGCTCCCGGATAGTAAGCGTGCGGAAAGGAGTAGACTCCGATTGGCCCAGGAATACGAGAATGGGATCAAGCTCGTATTGATGTGAAATGAGGAAAAGGATGGAAAATGTAAACGGTAGGAAGAGCTGTGGAGAGTGCGCATCAGAAACGGCTGCAGACATAGTCCTGGAAAGGGAGACCCACGAAAAACCGCTTGGATTTTGGCTGTACATCGAGAAAAATGAGAGAAAACGCGGTAGCCAGCCCGACCCAGAGTACGAGCAGCCCCAACACGAGGCGTACCAAGGCAGATAGAGGAGTCAAGTTACCAAAGGCCTTCGCTCTGAGGAAACGCGGAAACGCGTCTTGCTCCATAGCGCGGAAGCAGTACTCCTTTTGTGCATGGAACATATCGGGAATGTGAGCCATCATGTTCAGCTCACTCGGCGTCTTGGGTTCCTGTGTGCTGCTCAATGGAAAGGTGTGTATACGGAGCGCAGGAGGAAGGTAGATCTCATGATTCTCGGGAGACCCCACGGTGCCTGCTGGAGACAGATATCGGAGATAGATGCGTTCCGCGGACGCAATGAGGTCCATGCGCGTTATCGCGGCAGAACGGGGAATAATCGTGGGGGCACGTGAAGCTCGTCGCAGGTTGAAGAGTGTGGGCGTCCGCCCTGAAAGTGAGAACGGCGTCGTCGAGCGGCGTGGATCGTAGTCGCCAGTAGGCGTTGTGGACGGGATTGGCTCCTTGTCGACACCAGGCGTAGTCGAGCGGCCGCCAGCACGTCTATCATCACCGGAAGCGGCGAGGGCCTGCTTTTCTAGGTCGTTCAACACGTCGCCGCTGGTGGTACTTTGCTTCCCCCCGCTCGGCTGGAGGCCGACGACCGTTCCATATATTGAGCCGCGCCGACGTGCATAGTCCCAGTACTGAGGCCAGTCTTCCTTGATGGTCCGTCCAGATTTGCGCACGTCCTTGAAGTAGGCCCTGCAAAGGTTCTCGTGCTGCTGCACGTCGAGCCAAAAGTCTAAAATGTCCTCTGCACCCTCGCGTTGAAGAAAAAGACTGTTGCCGCCGAGTGTCAATGCACCCTGACGATGCGAGAGGCGATGAGGGGACTCACTAAAACATGAACAAGTCGACCGGGGGCCTGGTCCGTCTCGAGAGGACCTCGGTGAAGGAAGGGAGCCGGTTTTTGCGGTTATTGAGCCATTCTTCTTGTTGTCGCCTCTCGTCGTCCATAGCGGTCTGGGGGTCGTCTGGATGGCGAGGAGCTGCGGGGGGCGCCTTGGGGACGTCGAGGTCAGCGGAGAGCCAAGTGGTCGACGACGTTTCTTGGATTATGTAATAAAGCCTAGTTGCTCGTCCGACCGTGAACGCGACTGCAAAGCACTCATCTCCGTCATGTCCTCGTTTGCGAAAGCACTCTCCCCAGCACTCCGCGAGATCCGTGTCCTGTGCTGCCAATCTGCACAGGCCTCTGCGGGCACGCGGTGCGTCCTCGACCGCTTCCTTTTGTTCTCACCAGCGTGACGTGGTCGGCCAACCAAAGCCAATTCGTCGTCTCCGAGTACCCCCTCATCAAGAAACACAACCCGGACCTGCCCGTCTTGATCAGGCAGGCGAGCGGTACGCCCGCACGCGTGTTTGCTCGCTTCGGTGCGTTTCCGTGCTCTTCCGTGCACACCCTCGTGGCTGTCCTGACGGCGTCTCCACAGAGCGCGGCGTCGAAAAACACGTCGAGCTGGATAACCTCTCTTCTGCAGAGGTGGCCTCCAAGGTGGCCCAGCTGCTGAGCGTGTCATAGTGGTATCTGCGCTGTACGAACTCGTACAATCCACCCTTGCTTTCTTTTCTCGGCGTGCGAGGGCCAATTCTGCATGACCCTGTGCACATGCGTTGAGGCGCGGACGCTTCCTCGGCGTGCGGTGAACTCGTGTTGTCGCTTCAGTCCCGAGAATCGAATCGCTCTAGTCTTCCGCTCTCTATTAACACACTTTGCACAGGATTCCCGTCCACGTCGCTGCTTCGCCCCCGGCAATGCAATCGATTCCTACTTGGCGAGATGAGTCGTGCCCCTAAATCAAAAAGGCTTGTCGCATCATGCTTGACTGCCTGTGTCCACGTAAGAAAAAAAAAAAAGATCCCACGTCGCGAATGTGCTTGTCATCCGACTACATCTCTCGACTCCGACTATGCCTCTTCTCCCCCAGGACCCCCTCTCCATGTTTTCCCACCTTTTCGACCCCCACTAATCGATCGTGTTCCAACCTGAGACTTCGTGTCAACCAGAATTCGTACACTAGCACCAATATCCCACAGACTACCGACAGCACACCGGTAACGATGATGGTCGATTTCTCGGTCCTGCCAAACACGCCGGCCTGAACACCGTAGACATTCGACAAGGTGGATATGACTCCGGCAAGAGAATTGAGGCATCCGGGACTGGTCGCAAGTTTTGAGAAACAATAAAAAAAAAGGTGAGAAACGACCCGCGCTCTCAAACGACGTGGCGACTCACACAAAGATGCGGTTCGTGATCCAGATATAATTGTTCTGCCATTTCCACCACAGCCAGATCATGCCAGATGCTCCGAGAGCTGTGCAAATCCACGCAATAACGTACCTTGACCACACCAACATTAATGGAGATGGCGCCACCCGAAGGAATGGACTCACAACGAGACGTGATTGACCACGCCGAGGATATCACTCTGAGGCGATCCCGCGGGCGAATCATTCAATGAGGCGAACGTGCCTGGAAAGAGCAGGAATCCGGCGAGCAGGATCCAGGTGAAGAACGAGGCGAGAATGTTGAAGAGGGGCGAGATGCCATCCAGTGCGAGGAGCATGCTGACATAGCGCGTCTGCACTTCCTCGTCGTAGTTTTCGGGCAGGGCTGGTCGATGCGTGCTGCGATGAAGCTCGTCCGCGGCAGGCAGCGGCGATGAGGGACTCGGCGGGGTTCCTTTGAGCTTGTGGGACCAGTGCGCCGTCGTGGTGGCCTCGGACATGCTGGGTGGAGGGACATGCGTGTGCGAGTGCAATCTGTGAGGTGACGCCGAGGGCACGCGGGTGAGCTTGGTGCCTGGATGATGCGAGGTGGACGTGCCAGGGAGGGACGTTGGGTGATGGTCACTCCACTGAGAGGGAACGCCGCCGTTCAGCGAGATGTGCGAGACATCCCAGCTCGCCGCGGAGCCTCCGTGACCATACATGGGCTGTGTGATGCTCGACGCATATCGATGGGACGCAGCGCTCGGGGGACGGGACCGAGAGCGGTGGTGGGTGAGGTGGTGCGGGGCGGGAGAGTGGTGCGAGAGGTGTGTCGGGGTCGTGACATGGTACACGCCCGCGGGTAGCTGATGGGTGGTGTGATACGATCCCTGGCGTTGCATGCCTGCACTCTCCGACGGCGTTGGTGTGGGTGGTTTTGGAGGCGGAAGGGGCCCTTGCCCTTGCCCTCGCGCGTGGTCCCAGGTGGCCAGATGGGGCAGTGGTGCTGGAGTGGCCGCAGAAAAGACATTGAGCGCAGTGCGGGATGGCGGAGGAACGCCCTTGATAAGAGCACCGGGTTCCTGTGGCGTCCTGATGCTTCCTCGCCTGGAAGAGCTTCGTCGGTGCCCCGAACGCCAGGGTGACCCAGGGGAAATGGGCGCCGACGGACTCGTTCTGCCCGACGTGCTCGTCGTCCGATGCGGTGCGAGCAAGCTGGGATGGGGCGTGAATGCCTCCCCGACGTGCTCGACGCTGCGAGGATGCGGATAGGATCCAGACATCGTTCCCGTGGGCTCGGTAGCCCGACGCGCCGGCGTTGGCCACGGGATGGTGTACGGCGGGGTCACATACGGGTGTGCTGGATCGCTCCACGTCCTCGAGCGCTGCCTGGATGTACGACGGTCACCCGTGGCATACATGGCCGACGTCGACGCTGCACCGTGGCCACTGGACTTTGACGAACTGCGACCCTTGGGCACTTCTCAGGTCCGCAGACACCAGGCGAGTCCAAGTGTTTCAACCCGCCATGTGTGTGTTACGAGCACATCCGCTCCCTGAGATGGGCCCAAACGAGTACAACCAAGTCAATTCCCACCATCTACACGTGTCCCGTCCCCACCGCCCGAGAATGCACGTTGCCCACCTCATGCCAGTTTATCAACCCCAGGATGCGCCTCGCAATGGCTCAGCAAATTGAATTGTTGTCCGCCGTAAGAGCGGGTTGTGAGCAAAGACAACGACGAGGGCGTGGACCGGCGCTTCGCAGTGCGAAAACGTTCGTCAAACCGAGCCGTTCTGCGCGCTACCATGTCAGGGTACCGGAATGGTTGGGTCACGTTCGTGAGACAAACGGGGGACCGCTCACACGCCATTAGGCATAGCATAGAGAGAACACAACTTACCACTAGGAGCAGGGTGCCGGTGAAGTCCAGCCCACCCGAACCATGTGCACCAGTCCCCATCGTAACCGCGGTTGTCAATACAGCAAGGGCCGATACCGCCATCGTCGGACGAGGTGAGAGACTAACACTCCTTTTAGACAGGCTGAAACTTTACTCGTCCCAAGTTTGTGCGCGGGCTCAAACAAGTTCACGCTCACCGTCTCTTTATCCAGTCAGGGCGAAGCCACATATACGATCTACGCCTGTTCAAGTCACTGCCTACCAACGTCATGGTCCATTGTTCAACGTTCAGGCCGCTGCCAGGCCTCAGTGGCTCGGGCCGATCAAGGGCGACAACGATGCCGTGTTTGCCCACATCCTGGACAAATGTCTGCAACCGTGCTGTGTTCGTAGTGACATCACAAGGCCTTGAACTGCACTTGATAACCGGCAAGTCTGGTCCGCGGCCCTTTGTGCCACCGAGCCTGTCTACGTAGTCCACCGGACTGGCAGACTTTTGTCCCCTGGATACGTCACACCAACCAAGCGGTCTCGAGGCCCGAGGTTCGCGAATCGCAATCTGGCCTAGTGAGCTGTATCTTTTCCGGCCCTCGCTACCATCCGCAGCGCACCAGGCTTTCGTAGGTCGACCGAAGATACCCAATCTTGTTCCTATCAGCTGGATTCCAGCCCAATACGATTCTGGATACATATCGCCCTTCGGTCATCTTGTGGCGGAGTCTTATCCCCATAGAGGGCGCTGGAACGAACCGTAAGGGTGTTCGGGTCTCCGGCCCAGGTTCTGAGACGTATGGCCGGGTCTATCGTACGTGCAGGGGTAATTGGAGTGAATGCCAGAAGAGGTGGAAAGTACTCTTGATCTGTGTGTTGAAGCTTAACAAAGCACCAATGGCATCCAGACTCAGGGTCCGTCTCCCCGTCCTATGCTGACATGAATGCATAGGAAAATGCTTGCTCTCTTCGAGTTGCCAAGCGTGGAAAACACCACCCTCATCAAAAGATGCAACATGTCGGTCTTGCCTGGCACTCCCTGGGGGTCTTCCTCGACATACAAAGCCGGGAAGGAGCATTCCAATAGCCCTTCGCCGTCCTCAATGCTGTCCACGTCAATGACGGCGGCTCCATTATCACCAGACTCGTATTAAGGGGTATTAAGGGCCCTGAAAGAATGAAATCACCCCACCATTCTATTAATCAGGTCCAATTGCTTTGGTCTTCTCCGAGGAATCTTCTCCTAACGTAGTCTGGTGCTGAGCGGCGTCTTTGCAGGTCTACCCCGGCGCGATCAGCGTTCTCGTTCGCCGGGTTCCGACTATACTCTATGGTAACCTATAGTAGGATGTAAGCTGGCCATTTGTGTCCGCCCGTACTGTGCCCTTTGACACTGTGCACTAGGAAGCGGCCCGACCGTTCTATGTAAAACGTCTGCCAGTGGCCACAGGAATATGGCCCTCAGGGCAGCGGACTGCGCAGCGACAGGAGCTCGGCTGAGATGAATTTGTTGGCAGACAAGCGGCCATGTGCATGTGAGCCGAATTACTTATGTAGTATAAACGGACTCATACAGCGTTGCTCAGGCGATTGTTTGCCTACGGCCATTTTGTCACGCACCCACCAAAGTACGGGAGCCATCACTATGTTTGGGATACCTGGTGGGCCCTAGCAATGCTACCACTGTAGTATGCTCCTTGGTTCGTAGATCACCAGACAATGGCTTAGTAAAAACACTTTCTTTTGCAGATGCATTGATATCATTCATGAGACCTAGGCGAAACGCTCCCTTGCGGATGAATATCGAGTTCAGAACATGCACGAAGTTGAGGACGGGTTGTTCCAGGCGCAAGGGTAAGTGACGATCCGCTCTACTGTGCGGGTGGGAGGTGCCAATGATCAGTCGCATTATCAGCACGACCTCAAGACTCCTACGTGGAAATCAATAGGCCACCGGCAACTATCGTACACTGGCCCCGAGGCCAAGGAGGATCTGCACGTTACTAACCCCGAGTTGGTTCGCATGTATTGCAGGTCGACGAACGATGATACGACAAGTACGAGTTAAAGTCGATCGGTACCGCCTGCCCCCGATTGCGACCTTACCCGACTTTCCTGCGATCTGCTGATCTTGTATCAGGCAAAGTGCCAACCCTCCGCGACCTCGTGGGAGTCGGGGACTACGGTTGTGATTCCAGTGAGGCTCGAGTGTGCTCCGTAGGCGAATCTCTTATCCCAGCTATGGTAGCGAACACTCTCACGCTTTGAATCCTACAGATCGCTAAATTCGCGTCCAGCATTACTGAATTCCTGACAGTCATAATTAGTCTCTTTGAACAAGCAATTCGATTGAAGATACGAGGAGGATGTGTGGTGCCCGTAACCACGGTTGGCGTACAAAAATCGCATTTGAGACAGCAAACAGATGTGGTAGGTCTCTTCCTGCTTCGTTTCCTGTTTGTGCGACAACCAAGCTCTTGTGGTTGTTAGGTTCGATCGATCGAATTTGCTAGAATCACTCGCCTTCGGAAATTTTACGTATGTTTTCACGTTATCAGGCTGTTCTGGATATTCAAGTTTCATTGGTCGTGTGTAGTATGAAACACCAGGTGTATTATCTGACAAGGGGCATATGTGGGCGACCGAGCAATTGACCATTAGAGACATGAGATGTGAAACATGTGTGAAAGCGACCTTGGCAAATCCGCACCGAATAGATTCTTTATTCTTGCCCGGGTGGCTCTCCGGCCGACCTTGTCGGCGCAACGACAACACCGTGCCCGAGTTCATAATTTTGTGGGCTCGCGCTGACGTTTTGATTAGGGTGGAGGCGCGCGCGCGTCCGTGAGTCCAGACAGATGGCATGCAATCTCATCTCATGCTCCGCCGGACATCCTGGTCTCGTACGGGACCGAACCGTTCCTGTTGGATCTTCCTGAGGCTGACAGCTGAATGTCGGTCGAGTCACGGTCCTGGCTCGATTAGGCAGACTAGAGTGAGGACGAGCACGGGGTTCATGACCACCGGACCATGTGCAGTGGTAGAATGAAGGGCTGTACTCTGGACTTGCTTCTGCTGGTGATGGCCGACGAAGGTTCCGTTTAGGTTGGACGCGGGGTCACTGGTAACTGGGCCCAAGAAAGAATCCTTGGCCAAATGAATCGATATCTATTGTTTCAGGCTGCCCTTTGAGCTGTCAGCGTCCGTCTCTCATGCCAGCAGACCGTGGACCGACTGCTTCCGTTGTCACCGCCCAGAGTCTCCAGTAAGAGCCAATCCGCGCTTGTTCGATTCAAGGGCCGCAACGAATCTTGTTTTCCGTTCCGTGCTAACTCGAACCGCAGGACCGTGGCTGCCGGCTTCAAGGGTTGTCACTTTCACGGGCAAGGGACAAACAACTTATCCCACAGGGATGATATATAAATCCACCCTTCCTGCCCACCGACATCATCCGACGCCCTCCAACGATCTCGCCGGACGCGCTCGACATTCGCCCCGCTCTCCTGCTCGTCAGCCCCAGCCAGATGACCCAGCTCGGCGGTCGTGTCGTCGAATACCTCACCAGGGGCTTTCCACCCATCACCGGTATCAGGTGGTTCAATCTCGCCGTCCTGGTGATCACCCCCGCTCTGTCCCTCTATGGCCTGTCGCATGTACCCATCCTCCCGGGAACAGTCTTGTGGACTGCACTGTATTATGTCTTCTCCATGCTCGGTAAGCCATAAGAAGCTCTTGCGCTCGCCGCACCCTATACTGATGCCTGCGCCACGGAAGGCATCACTGCCGGTGAGCTGCAAGGGACTGCCAAATCCACGACAGCATTGAGACCTTTTTTGACAGGTTATCATCGGCTCTGGTCGCATAGATCCTACGTAGCCTCTTATCCCCTTCAGGTATTCCTCATTCTCGCTGGTGCAAGTGCAGTTCAAGGGTCTTGCTACTGGTGGGCGCGTCGCCATCGTTCTCATCATCGGCACACCGACACTGATCTCGACCCTTACAATTCGGAGCGGGGCTTACTCTGGACTCACGTCGGATGGATTATATTTGATACCGACCTCCGCCCTGGTCCAGCAGACGTGTCTGACCTCAAGAACGATCTACTTGTCCAATGGCAACATAATTGGTACTTTGTCATTCTCCCCATTGTTGGCTATGTCCTTCCGGCATGCATTCCTGGTTTACTCTATGGAGATTGGTGGGGCGGGTTTTACTTTGTCGGGGCGCTCCGCTTGACCGCCTGCCATCATGTACGTCACTCGTCTCACGCAGATCTTGATGCGCCCTGACCTCCATCATAGAGCACGTTTTGCATCAATTCGATTGCACACTATTTCGGAAGCACACCTTATGACGACAAACACTCTCCTCGCGACCACCTCATCTCTGCCATCCTCACGATGGGCGAAGGGTACCACAACTTCCACCATCAGTTTCCCATGGATTACCGGTGAGCAGTTACGCTGTACCGTTCGGTCCGTTCGCGTGACCCCCGCTCGTGGTCACTAGAAACGCGTTTCGTTGGTGGCAGTACGACCCGACCAAGTGGTTCATCGCCACATGCCATATGCTCGGGTTTGCTTCCCATCTTCGGGTATTCCCTAGCAACGAGATCGAAAAGAGTGCCTTGACAATGAAGCTTAAGGCTCTAAAGGATATTCAAGATTCTCTAGTTTGGCCGGTCCCACCCGATGAACTCCCTGTCGTGACGTGGGAATCCTGTACGTCCAAGTCCCCCGTCTTTTTCTAACGCGTGCTGACTGGAGATCACAGTCCGGGAAGAGTCGGAATCACGCATACTGATACTGGTGTCAGGTTTCATCCACGACGCATCCCTGTTCCTGGACCATCATCCGGGAGGCAGGGCCCTCTTGGACCAGAGTTCCGGCAAGGACATGACCGCCGCGTTTTTCGGGGGAATATATTCACATTCGCACGCTGCTCACAACGTACGTTGTCGCCTGACCCAATCGGTGCTGGCTTGTCTGACCTAACCTCCCCGTCTCCGCATGGATTCTTTCGAAAATGGTTTAGCTCTTGGCAATGATGCGAGTGGGAATACTGGCGGGGGGCGTAGAAATGCCTGAGGAGCATATCGTACCACCCAGCCAACGACTTATCATCAGCACCGCCGTCCCAAAGACGCCTGATCTCACGGCCTCGAGTTCCACATGAAAGCTCTCGAAACAAACTCTCCAAAGACGGACACGACGCGCCCACTTCTCATCACATTCGTTCGACGATCGACTAACCTCTCGCTAACATTATCAACGCTGTAAGTATAGCCCCGGAGATTTTGGGGTCGATTTAGCCTAGGACGTACCAGTAACCTGGTTCTCCAACGAAATAATACTGTACAACGCACCAATTCGTATCGAGAGCTCACAAACTTCGTGTGTTCGTTCTGTACATACACCCTACGTACATTGTGGAATATATACATCGATAGACTTGACACACCAACAAGCACTTCACCGCGTTTTCACTCTCGGAGGGCCTGTTCGAGAGTCTCGGGTAAGCTGTCCAAGAGAGACAGTTTCTTGGTCTCGATTGGTTCCCATCCTAGTTTGTGGAGACGTTCGGATTTCACGAACAAATTGCCGCCAAGCAACGACCATCCGTCTGATGACGCTGAGTTAAACGACCAACAACATCCGAGCAAAGTCATCGCGGCTTACAGTGGCCGAGAGGATCAACGACTTCAGTGGGCAACGGGCGACTGCCACCTTCCTTGATTATGCCCTTTTTGAACAGGTACTGTTTTGAAAAGCGTGAGTCCACGACAAGCAATCTGATACCAGCCGGGGGTGCTCACGTCGCCCATGACTTTCGTCCACTCGTGGTACGTGACCCGACGTTCCATGCTTGCAGAAAAATCTGAGGATTAACAGCGGGCGTCAGTATAGACCGTCGTTGCCGAAATAAAGGATTGTGTCGTTCTTACAGAGACCCTCGAGACCTTCGTCGGCTTTGCCTTCCAGCGCTGCTTGCAGGACGAGGAGCAGACCCGACGCGCAGTCCTTGACGTGAACGTTGTTCATCGCATTGGCGCCGGGTCCCCAGGTGCCAGCGTAACCAACATTCTTCATCATGTCGAGGAAGATGCGCAGCCATTTCGTCGTCTTTTGGACGCCTTTAAATCGCCAGTGTCAGACCCCGCTTGTGTTTCGTCCGTCGCCACGGCACTTTTTTTTTCTCTCTCTCTGCGTGCGCTCACCTTCGCCGATCCCATAGATCTGCAAAGCGATAGACACTGTTACTTCGTGCGTCGCAATCACGATGGGTTTTTAGGAACTCATTACCTGACCCGGGAAATAGATGATCGTGCGAACTGGATTTTCAGTGCGTGATCCTGCTTCCACGATCTGTCCTCCCAGGTCAAAAAAAAAAACGCGCTTGCACCGGTGTTAAGCAGAGCGACTCGCCGGTATGTCCGAATCGAGATGGGTGTTCGTTGGATCGCATCTAAGATGTGAGAGTGAGTATTTTGGTGTCAAAGACGGCGGCGATCGCGGCGAGGATGGGAAGGGGAGGTCGAGGTCCGCTCCACTCACTGTTTTAAATCCAAACCAACGTCCGACCACTCCTTGACATACTCGACGGGTTCACCTCGCGCGTTGTCGCTGACGATGCCGCAACCAGACACGTGGATGTAGAGGGGGGGTTTTCCTGGGTTGTTCTTCGAGTTTGTCTCGAGTCCTGCGAGAGTCGCTAAGTCGCCAGTCAGTCAGACAGCTCGTCGATCCAGTTTGAGAAACACGGGATGGGGAGACGCCGAACGCACACTGAACGCTCGCGGCGTGGTCGGAACTCGCGCAGTTGATGACTATGTCGGCTTTGGCAGCCTGGTCCTGGGTGATGGCATCGTCGTCGAGGCCCCCTTCGACGAAGCTGATATTC
Organism: Boletellus emodensis; assembly: GCA_038089935.1. Taxonomy (NCBI): domain Eukaryota; kingdom Fungi; phylum Basidiomycota; class Agaricomycetes; order Boletales; family Boletaceae; genus Boletellus; species Boletellus emodensis. The sequence continues at coordinate 15,575 of JBBPLU010000059.1, forward strand.
GGATACACCTTCTGGAGTAGTTCCTGTCGCTCTGGGGTGGCATTACGCAGGAGGGCGACAATATGGAGCTGGGGCAACTTCTCGTTCAACAAGACTAAAAATTGGGAGCCAAGGTACCCGGTAGCGCCCAAGAAGAAGACAGTCTGGCTGGGAAGTTGGGTGGGCATGTGAACGAAGGAGAGCGCGTTGTGCGAGATTCAAGAACATTCCTAGTTATTTATAATGACAGGCGTATGTCGTGCAAAACGGGAAAGATGAGTCGCTTTTGTAATGAATCAGGGACAGCCCTGTGGTTTGGAGGACGGTTGACCGACAGACAGTGTGTCGACAGGCGTGTGTCGCTCGGGCCAACTGCTATCAGCGTGATCTTCCTCAGGCACGGACGTATGATTACCCACTGACCGATAAGTTGCTACTTGCCGTCACGGTACACCAATAGGCCGGGTTTGACGCCGGCCTCCGGGAGAAATGTTTAGGTGCTTTCACAACGTGGACTTGCGTTGCGTTGCACGAAATTAGCCCCGACAATCGCCAGTTGCGTACTACACCTGGGCAATAAAGGAAAAGCTTAACGTGACCCCAACGGCAGGACGCCACACGCAGCAGGGTCCTAAGTAATAACGGACGAGTCAATCGGGATCCAGTGTGCGCTGTCCTGAGAATCCACCCTCAAATTCCACGACAGTGAATAAACACGTGTTTGTCACCGTGGCACCGTGGCACCGCACACACTACGACCCTGACGGCAGGCCGCAGTCTGAAGGCCTGAAGGCATCAAGAACTTGAACTCCGAGTTGGATTTTCAATGCATTTTACCAACCTTGAAGGCTGAGGCAAGCGCCGGGAAATGTACACAAGCACCTGGATGAAGAGCCCGCAACTTTTCGAAGAGGGGGTTGTATTTACCTACTGCCATTCAACACGAGCGGACTGTTCTTTTTTTTTTTACCAAAAGAAAAGCGCCACTGGCCGTCATGATCTGGATACCCATAGCAACAGTGACTAACCATTGCATAGTTTACAGGTTATCACCTCGGTGGATGGGCTGGCCGTCATGATCTGGTGACATAAGACTAGCTGCACATGTCCCAAGTTTAGCTTGTCACACCGTCTCCAGCTTCATCACGTAAGATCACGGCTCCACAAGGGCCAACCGGTCATGTTTTACTAAAAAGCGCACTGATAAGGATGTTTCAGGTGACCATCCCAGGAATGTAAGGAAAGAGTGTTGTGATGAATGCCCTGACTCAGTAGGTACGCGATGTAGAAAACAACCGGCGGCCAGTGCGACGGCTTATCGTGAAAGACGAATGACTTTCAAAATATGCACCCTTCATTCCGAAGCACAGTTTTGAGCCGTTGGGATGCTCACCAACCGCTTCTCAGCAACGTCTATAAGTTGACACTTTCCGACACTCACCACTCTCGACGTGTAATTCTGGCGTATTTGTAGTGAGTCTACCCGACAGATGATTCTGTGGCGCCAGCAGCGGGGATTCCAGCTAAATATGTTCCGCATAATGAGACCTCCCCCGGCGGTCATCATATTGATGCGCCCTCAGAATGCTGGTGGAGACGTAACTCGTCGCTCACCATGCCGCATCGACGCCAAGGGCAGGGTGCCGAGCCTTCTTTGTCATAGCCTTCCAAGTATGAGTTTGCGCTGATCGGTGACGTGTATAGGTATCTCGGATGAATCCCGTGTTGCGCATTGAGAAATTGGGACCCAGATAACGATCCTCTCCGAGACGTAGCTTTGTCATGGTCAACACGATTCTGAGAGTAATTCGGGATCATCTAATTCGATCAACAAAGGCCCTTGTGTCAGCCGCACGCAGTCGTGAGAGAGTGAAACAGCCGGGTAAACCAAACAATCAGAGAGAATCAAAAACTTTCGCCATGTGGTTCGAGATAGAAGGCCCGCAGACCTGCTTCGTCGTGATGGACTATTCTGCGTTCGCCGGCGTCGTCTCACCAGAGCCCCTGGGCGCCTTCTTATTGTGAGTATGCTGGGAGACGACGAGGATTAATGAACAGCAGTTACCATGTAGAACGTAGGATGCGGCATAAGTATGAAATCACCCGTGCAAAAAAAAAACCCCACACATCGATGGTGATGAACAGGAAATGATTCTGACCGAGTTTTCGATCGGATAGTTCCAGTACATCTCCGGTATTTTCCGACGAGTTCATCGATGAGTCAAAATAGATTCGTTTCAGCTTCGAACGTTGGTCGTTGTGACAATGTGCATGCGTGTCTGCAAGGGGTTTTCCTGACTGCCCTGAACCAACAACGTTAGTACTTGCCATCACAGGTAACGAGAGTCGATTTCCGCCCGGGGTTGAAACGTTGATGCATAATTACCGAGAGGGCCGCTTGGTTCGTGACCGTCCCCCTGCAATGTCGACCGTCTTAGAAGCCCATTGTCACTTGGGTCGGGCAGAAGCTGCGCCACCGACGGCCCACCGCTCTAAAAGTATCAGTGCGAGCTGGAATTCGATCCTGAGGCGCACATGGTACGCGTGCCGCGGTTTTGGGCGCGTTCCCCACGGAGTTCGATACCCGTCTCGTTCTCACCTCGTGGGCCATTTCTGCATTGTGCGAAGGCCTGTTGGCAAGTCCATACGCCTCATTTTCGATTGAGCACCCCAAATAGACAAAAGGGACAGGAAGACTGCAGATCACTTCTGTTCATGACAAGTGGTAAACCGAGCTTGCTAACCATGTCCACTCGCGAATCTCGGCCAAGAGCATACGGGGGGAGGGGGTGGCAGCCCTCATGGTTGAACGTTGAAGACTATCAGCACATGCCTGGAGGAAGGTACGTCCATCGTCGGGCACGCGCCAAAGTCGTTTTTTCTTCTTTGTGGAGAAAAGTGGTGAAGTCTTGCCGCGTTGGTGCAAGCCAGTTCAGTGTCACCGTCTTCTTGAGAAGCCTATTGATAGATCCTTTTCTCTCCCGGATCAGACGTGCCATGTGCTGATTGCGTCGTGATTTTACATGGGTTCGTTCAACATGCTCGAACAACCCGTTAGCATAAAAGCGTAGCCGCGTACGATGTATTTGCCTTTCCCCGTCTTCGCATCAGTGCGTCATTCTGGTCGCGAGGCAGATGTGGAAAAGCCCGGGTTAGGACGGTCCCGGAGAAAACGTATCTATGGCGACAGTGCCTTGACCGTCAACGGATGAGGGATGATGCGACCAGCAGTGCAACCCGTTCACGTTTCTTGTCCAAATTCGTCGGTTAATACGAGAGCAATCGTCCGAGGGGGAGATCGAAGCCATTCATCCTTGTGTTTGAAACGTACTACCCTTGACTATGAGGGACTAGGTACCTGTTCAAGAAAGAGGGGAACAACGGGTGGGCATGCAGAGTTTCCGGAACTCGCACGGGATAAGTAAGTCGGAGGAATTGTGAATAGGACGAGGTTGTTTGAAAAGGGGCCCATAGGTAGGTTCGGCGTTAGAACACGAGATGAAGACTGAGTACTGAGCCCGCGAGAAGCGCACTCCAGGATGAGCTGAGATCATGCACCAGGCCAATAGTTACACAAAGCCTAGAAACGCGAGCCCCAGCAAGAATGACGAGATTCCCTCTCGGTTCCTTACAGGGGAGGCTGGAATGAATGCACACAACATGCCCTTTCAGTTGGACGTGATAAGAATATATCATTAACAATGGGACGGATGTTTCAAAGTGTCATTGGAGCGCACTGTCATCACAGTCATCGTGCACTATATCAGAAGTACTGTAGGTCACTACAAGAAGGGCAAAAAAAGTAAACGGAACTAATCACGAATCAGCACGCGCGGCTTTAAACTCTTCCCGCGCCTTTCTAGATCTCTCGAAGTAGGGCTGTGTACTGATTAGTACTATGCACTCGTTGATGCAAAATACGGCAACCCACCGCCTTTTCTTCCTTGGACATGGACCGCCAGCGATCTGCAGCCGTCTGAGTAGCACGAGCTACATACTTCTTGTCTGGGGATGCTTCATTGATGAGAGCCTGCCCATCTGGACTGACACGGAACTCGTTGAAAAAACTACGGAAAATGTGATATGAAACCTTCCAATCAATGGCTAGGAAATAGGGGCACACAAAACAAACGGCGAGGCAACACCCCCAGGTTTATTAATTCGGTGGAACGCCGATTTTCCCATGGCTTTCCGAATTGCGTTGAGTCTCTCTAGGTCAGACGTGGATGTGTTTCGGAGAAACTCTTCTCTTGCTTCCTTGGCTTGCGCATGCCTGGTTTCAAATTCGTCATAGAACGGCTACAGGAGCAGAGAGTGAGAGGGAAGAAATCTACACAAGAGATCATGCATACTTGCTTCTCGGCCGCAGAATAGCCCCTCCAAATCTCACCAGCACGCTTGGCAAGTTCCTGGCATTCCTGTAGTGTGTTGGCCTTGGGTTGAGACTTGAGGAAGGATTGTATGAACAGGAGGAATGGGTTAGGAGCAGCCTTGGGAGGCCTAAGTTCTTTCGGTATGTGGACTAGGAGACAATGAGTTTCGCCGAGTATTGTGGAATACAAGCGTACTCCGCTGTCTTGTTTGCTTCTCCTGACCCTCGGTTGGCTCTCCTGGTGATGTCGCGTGTTTAGCCTTGCCAGTGCCCTTTTCGACCTCGCCCGCGGCCAGAGGTGTTTTGGCGGGGGAAAAGCTGGACCGGGGGGTCACAAGGAAAGTGCGGCAAGAGACAAGCGCAAGAGCAGGCTGGCGAGCAGCGACAGCAACGCGCCTGCAGAGCGACGACATGGTCCAAGTTCAATCTTGTCACGTTTCACGCTTGTCACAGTGCTTGTGACCTCGCGCGTCGATGAACGACCCCGGCCCGGGCGTGCTGCCCGTCGCTCAGCTCGAGTCCCTCCGCTTCAAGGCGAACCAGATAATCGAGTCCATCCAGGCTTTGCAGCGCACCATCGATGCTGGCGGACACCAGTCCATGCCACCCTGGCCCGACATCCTCTCCAAGTACAGCGTCATCTTGTCGCAGACCCACAGCTTCTACTCTTCTCTGAGCTCACCCCCGTCTGCGACACACCCCCAGCAGTCCCAGCCGTCCGCAAAGAGCCCATATGAGAACATAGCCCTTCATCCCAGCGTTGTCATGACAGAGCATCAGCTCGACAATGACCTCATACCGCTCCTGCGCAACCAGCAGACGACGGACGTGCTGCGCATGGAGAGTGCGACCGTTCGTCGTCTCGCAGAGTGCATGGTCACCCGCGGGGCAATCGCTACCAGCAGTCTCGAGGGCCAGAACAATCAGCCCGTGTCCGGCTTCGGAACCAGCTCAAGACAGAGGGTAACGTACGAAGACGTCCTTCGTGAATGTGCAGAGGTCAGAGGTGCACATGATCGCCGTGTCGAGCGTGCAGTCCGTGCAGTGCTCATGTTAAAGGAGAGGTTCGATTGGAAGCAGCGCGTCGTAGTCGAGGAGCCAGAGCCGGAGGAGCTCGAGTGGGATCCGCGTGCTCACCAGTCCGGGCATGTGGAAACTCGAGACGCTCCCGAGATGGTAGATGTCGAGGGACAGAGCAGCGACGAGGAGGACGTCGTGGAGGGCGAGCTCGCAGGCGACGATAGTCAAACACCCGCGGCCACTCCTGCAGGCATCGCGATGACCCCCGCCGAAGGTCACAACTAAAGCTCTCGAGTGGTATGACGTCGATTGTGAACTACGCTCTAGTAACACGGCGCGTCCTTCAGGATTTCTACGCATTCGGGCAAAATATTTCTGGCCCATCGTGTTGTTTCTCTGCCAGACTTTTGCGACGTTTCTCCCACTTCTCCTTGCCCCATCTCCTCCGCCAAGACAATCAAGGCTAGATATATGGTATACCACACCCTCTTTGTCTTGTGTCGCTCAAACATTATCAGCGTGCCATCTTGCTCGTCCCCAAAGTACCCCTCGTTTATTGCTGTGGTTGGCCCTGGCGGCAGGAACCATGCTTCCATCAGTGGATCTCCCCAGAGCGCATGCCCAAACGTAGGGAGTATATATGCGATCTCTGCTTCTGTATCTTCTTCAGACAGCGTACCATCACCATCACCACATTGTTTCTTCTCTTTCAGGGACACGATGACATCCTCTGCGTTTCCTGTGACCCATATGAGCCTTGGTATCTCCACATCATCAAAGAGAAACGATCCAATCGCGCGAGAAAGGGAGTGTCGCAATCCGCCGACGTCCAAGTCGACCGCCCGGCCGGACGGCACAGTTTTGCGAGCCTCTGCATTGTCGCATACATGTTCGATGAGCTCCTCCAGTTGCAACACAAAAGTGTCCTGCCAGCTGTATCGCGTCATGTCTTCCCCGTCCTCACCAGTTTCACTCGCAGCAAGCAGTGCGGCAAACGAAGGCATCGACGGAGGCTCCGGCGTAGGTTCGTCCGCCGGTATGCCGAACCAGTCGTTCGTGATCTCGTGAAGCGCGCCGAGGTACGTGCCCAGCCTTTGTTCGACGCGGGCGAGCTGTCCGACAGAGAGCCTTTTGCGGGCGGTCGCCAGAGACTGTAGAGTCTGCGACGACCCGCTGGGGACGCGAAGAAGTAGCCAGCCAAATCCCCATTTCCCCTCGACGTCGTGCCCCACGGGTCGTGGGACGGGCACTGCGGTGGCGTCGAGAATCTTGGTGAGCAGGGTGGAGAGGGCCGGGAGCGTGATCGCCCCGGGAGGGGTCGTACCACTGTTACTCCGTGGGGGTTGGCCGGCGGGCGGCGAGACCAGCAAGAGATAGGATCTGTCAGAGTCGGACAGCGCGACGCGGTACCATTTCCAGGACGCGGTGTAGCTATCGTTGTGGGAAACGATCTGGCTGTGAGTGGATACGTCGAACGTGGGACCGTCGAATGCGCACCTGTAGCTCGTGCTCTTGATCTCGGAGAACGAAGCGATGCGGGCGGCTTGGTTCCCGTCACAGCTGTTGACGATGTCATGCACTTGCTCGAGCGTAGTTTGCATGGCGGAAGCTTGACGTGGGCGAGCCAGTGGTTACTAGCTGAGTCCAGGGGTGGACTCGTGGTGGTAAGACGGCGCTGATAAGATGTGACGGATCACTGGCAAAGGCTACATATTGATAGTTTATCATCTAATCATGCAACGAGCACTCGGAAATTGGTCTCTAGGTAGCACCCACGAACACAGCACGTCAGAGAATGACATACATGACACGTCAAGAGTCAAGACGGGGAAAAACGGGGGGCGTATGAACAGCAATTCTATGGGGATCAACCACTGGTGCCAGCGGTGCTCGGTGATGGTCCTGGTATATTTCCACCGGTGGAGACCAGCTCACCCTCCCCATTGCTTCGCGTCAAGAATAAGAGTTCGATGGTCGTCAAAGTCATTTGTTGTGGCACGGACAAGGATGCTGAGCGGCTGGTATTTTCAGCAAGCGAGTCCTTTTCCGTCGTACGACTAGCGTTCGAATCCTCGTCCCGATACCCTAACACACGATAAAGGTACGTGACGATGACGAGCATATTGCAAACCATGAAACACGCGGCGACCTGGTAAGCTCTTAGTCTAACCAACATGATAAGAGTAGTGTGTGGCACAGTACCTGGAAGTCAGTCACAATAAAGGGCCAAGGTGCTGGCGCGATCTGGCAAATCTCGCGAATACAGCGCATTATTGCGACCATGATGTTCGACGAGAATAACAGGCAAAGAAGCCGGTATTGTCGTGACGGTAGAGTCACTCTCCGCAACACGCAAAGGGGAAACACGACAGCTACTACGTCAGCAATACAATCCGCTGCAAAGTCATGTTGAGTACGGTGGCAGGGGAGGACGAAGCGGATTTACCTGTCAGCTCAAAGACTCTCATAGCCCAGGGTAGAACACAACGAAAGGTGGACCTCGAAGCAGTCGATCGGAACGCGTGATAAGCAAGCCCGCAGTGGAAAGCCTTGTACATCACAAGCACCAAATAGACAAGGAGAAATAGCACAACAATCGTGAGTCCGTATATATGGAGACGTTCTCGGGTTGGTATGATTCGAATGATCGAAAGAATTATGCTGATACGAATCGCCCTGTGGGATATGGAATGAGCTATAGGGACGCACATGCCTGGTGAGAGCGCACCAGACGAGACATATGAATGTGAACATGTGTATCCACATCGAAGCCGTCGATGATTTACCTGCACCTGTCAGTGTGTCGGTTAAATATCAATGTATTCATGACGCAAAGCGAAGCTGGGTGCCTACTCCATTCAATGACTTGGATCCAGTCGCTGACAACATCCGCCGTCCCGCAAACAAATGCCACTGTCGCCCAGATATCCTCCCAGCCCACTCGCTGTATTCTGATACGTATCCACAGTCTGAAGACGAAGGCAAATAACGCCGCGCTCTCCACAACGGCACTGGCAACTACACGAGTTGAGTAGAGTATCCTGAGAGTTGGAGCAAAGTCTCACCCATCGACCCCGTCGCAAAATTGCCCATCGCCTCAAACAGAGCTGATATCGGAGGCAACGAATGATCACCCGTCGTGCTGGGTGCTTATACAGTGTTATCGCGCCCCCAATGGGCGCAGAAACGGCATTTGGAAATGTCACCTGGAATGGAACAGGGAAGCCCCCGCGGTATTGATCGGCGGAGACCTGATCATTCCTCCAGCTCCAGCGATGTTCTTGGTGCCTGGAAGTATTAATGCCTTCCTATCTGCGAGCGAAGGCAGATCCAATAACCAGGCAGTATGAAGCTATGCTTGCGCCACGTCTGCTTATAGCGTGTCTCTTCACACGGAGATGATTATGGACGTGCTGCCTTAGTTGTGCACAAGAGCGCACAAAAGAGGCAAACATTGGGTACCAGTGGTGAGAAACATAACACCCAAGGCAGAAGAAGCACCGGGGCGTAGAAACACCCGTAACTGACGTGCCCACCCTGAAGTGCAAGTGCCAATGGTCCAGTGAACTTAGAAATCAGACGCTTTCGAGCCTATGGACAAACAATTTCGGGGCATCCCTTGACGTACACGCAACAGAGGAGGTCATTGACCCGCCTCCAAGCTGTATGTATTCTTTTCTAGCTGATATAATGAACAACCCTTTCAGAAGACGGATCCTGCCTCGAAAAAGGGCGGCATATGCGTACCTCGGCCTCCAGTTCCTTTCGTACTCGGTACTCCTCGTCTGCCTTGATGATGATGTGGTACTCATCCAAATCCTCTATTATAAAGGGATCTTTCTCATTCATCGAGAGGAGGATTTGTTTCACGGCAGAGTCGCTGATACCATAAGGAACAATTCTCGAGGCTGTATACCGCGTCGTAGATACTCACCACGTGAGAAGGATACCTTGAACGACTTTGTTTTCCTACCAGAGGGAGACTCGAATGCATGCGCACCTTTGATGGCTCTCATGTCCTGTACTGTATTTTGCCTTTCCGAGTGACCTTCCCCGAGCTCGGGAGTGCGACGGTCGGACTGGGGTCGTCGGCGATGATGAGAATCCTCAGAGCTGCACAGCCCAGCCAAGGTCGCACTGCCAGCGAACATCCGGGCGATGCTCCTATCCGCACTTGCTCGTCACCGACTCCCTCCTTTCCTCTCCCATCGTCCGTCCGTGACCACCAAGACGCCCCCGCGGCACCTTGGCCAAGTACTGTAAGTCAGAACTGAATGACTTGTTTCCGACGTTACTATCCCGAGGTTTGAAATGCCTTCTTGAAGGAAGCTCACTATCCCGTAGCGAGCGCCTCCCTGTCCTACCCAACCTCGTTTCTTCTAGTAGGTCCTTCAGTCCCCAGGTAGCGGAAGGCTTAACACATTTCCAGTCACCATGTCGGCTGTCGAGGAGTTTAAACGGCTTGCAGCCTACGCCGCCGTGGATAAGCACATCCTCCCCCACCACAAGGTATCGTGGTACGAGTCCCGCTACTACTGCTCAGGCGGAACTCACCCGTCCCAAGATCATCGGGATAGGTTCAGGTATATACGCATCCCATCACGCCCGCCCACACTCATCATCCCAGGTTCTACCGTACCCTATGTCGTCGATCGCATCGTACAGCAAGGCGCTGAGGTAAACAGGGAACGCGTTTTTGTCCCTACCGGCTTCCAGTCGAAGGAGCTCATCATCGAGGCTCACCTCACTCTCGGTGATGTGGACCAATTCCTATCCATCGACGTGACAATCGATGGTGCCGACGAGTCCGTTGCGTCCATTTCTCTTATCTCGGGCTTACTCATTATGTGTCGCCGGCGTAGAGTCGACCCCCAGCTCAACTGTATCAAGGGTGGAGGAGCATGTCATTTACGAGAAAAAGTTGTCGCAGAGGCTGCAAAGACGTATGTCTACCATATCTTGGTTCATCGTACCTTGCTCACTCCTACCGGAGGTTCGTCCTTGTAGCCGACTACAGGAAAAATAGCGAATATCTCGGTAAGAACGTACGTTCGCTCTTGCCAGTCTCTTGTGCACATACGCTATTATTCTTGCCGGTCAACTAGTTCGCCCAGGGCGTACCGATCGAGGTCGTCCCTTTTGCGTACGCCAAGGTCTTGCAAGACCTGCGTAAATCCCTTGGTTCACCCAACGCATCCCTTCGCATGGCGAAAGCAAAGGCGGGACCGGTCGTTACCGACAATGGCAATTTCGTCATCGACGCGCCATTCTCGAGGGACTTGATAGAGAACCCCCACACGGTGTGTTCCTTCCATCCGTGGGCTCGCCTCACATGAAGCTTGTTCATCCCGGTACCCAAAATAGCTGTCGGCACGGATAAAGCTCCTAACGGGGGTCGTGGAGGTCGGCCTATTCTGTAAGGTCGCGCAAGCAGCTTACTTTGGCAATTTGGTACTGTCCTCGTCCCTGCCTTTGCACAGTCTTGTTCGCACTGATGCCGTTCACAGGATGGCAGCGTTACAGTAAAGAGTGTACAGGGCTCCAGAGTCGTCGAAGATCTCATACCTGCTCTTGAACAACCCCAACGTTCCACGTAGCTCAATATAGCTCGATAGAGATGACAATGGAGCATCTATGGGAGATATGCATATCTATAAATCCTAGTCAGGTTCGAAACCTGCGCAGTCCACACACATAGATAGTGCTGTACAGTCTTGGTTTATGCTGAAGTGTACCCTTCCTAGCAGCACATCTGCTTTGTCTTGCAAAACAGGTATGCCTAGCTGGCAGTCAACATCCTCTTCATCTTGCCATCCTAAGCATCTGAGTATAATGTTCATGTTCAGAGGGAGCCATCATCAGAGTAGTAAGTGTCTGCCTAACAACTGTGATCTAGACAACCTGACCCATCCACTACATGCTCATTGCCCATGGCCGGGTGTTGTGATGTAGTTATATGCAGATACAAGGCATATTGGGCAGACCATCTAGATAGGTATTTGAGACGAGCGTTATCTATTTCCAGATCGACCGCCGAAATCTGCTCTGAATCCCCCTAGTAACTGTTCCGTGAATGTCGATCGCTGCGGTGAGCTACGGAGTAGGCGCCGCAAGGTTGGAGAGTGGTGGGCAAAGCCCGCAGGGCTTCCGGCCCGAGGCACTAACTACCCCCGGGCGAGCCAGCTGCGTACCCAACTCAGAAGGAGGCTGCGACGCGCGGAGTGAAGCTCGACCCCTCTAAGAAGGAGCAAGTACTTCGAACTCTGCGGTTGTGCTACGAAAGGAGCACTGCTGCTTGGATATGTAATCCGTGCGTGGGCAGGGTGGGGGAGAACGGTCTCTTGGACGCGCTCGATGACCTTTGACGCGAGGAGCTTCGTCCTCGATGCTCCAAGTGCATCCAGCGGGTTCGAGAGTTTGGAGTATCCCACGCTGATCTGCATGGGAGGGGCGCACGCGAACGGGTGGCCAGCCGTGTGTCGGAACAGTGACGGATATAGTTGCGATCGTTTGCAAAGGAGTGCAGATGCGAGCGTTTGCGGAGATGCGCATACGGTTGTGCGTGTGCCAAACAGTAGACGCGTTGTTCATGCAGGGAAGCCCGAAGTTATGAGCTCCTCACGCTCCTGCTGGAGAGGTCTTCGCTGTCTGAGTGGATTGCCATGGTGCCGATGAAGACAGAGTGCTACAGCTGCGAGCTGTGAGCACAGCTAGTCTACGATAGTCACGTGCCTCGACCAACTCAACAACTTCCAGCGATGCATCGATTTTCAAACATCTATCAAGTACAACGGGCATATCTAGCAAAAACATCTAATATATCCACTTTTCACGCAGCGTCGTACCTTGTCAACACTTTCTCCCTTACGACGTTCTTCGGACACCGCCTGCCAGTCCACAGCTCGAACTGCACGTACCCCTGCTCGAGCAGCACCTCGACCCCTCTCACTCTTGCCCATTTCCCTGCGACCTGTGCAGCCAGCTGTAACAGCGGCGTCTCGGCCGGTTTGTACGCCATGTCGATCACGACGCCCGTAGGTGCGCCAAACAGTGTTGTCGGCAGGTGAATCGCGGAGGACAAAGAGTCGACGGACGTCGCGTCGGCGGGAACGGTGGAAACGATCACGCGCGGGGCTGCACCAGGCCACTCGCCCAGCGCCTCGATCGCGCGCACGCGCGTTTCGCCCCCGCCCTCGTTGTCGAACGCCGCCGCGATCGCCTCGGCCTTGCTTTTCGTCCGGTTAAACACGTAGACCTCTCGAGTGCCCAACGTCTTGAGCGCATAGACCGCCGCGCGCGCCGTCCCACCTGCACCAATTACCAACCCCGCCTCCCCCAATGTTGTCCCAGCTTCCGGCGCATGTCCTTTGACTGCAGCCACGATCCCCAGATAGTCCGTGTTCTCCCCGTACAGACCTCCATCCCTCGGCACGATCGTGTTCACAGCCCCAATCGCTTTCGCCGCGTCCGACAACCCATCCAACAACTTTATCACGTCCAACTTGAACGGAATCGTCACGCTTGCTCCGCCAAATCCATCTTCTCGAACCACTCTCTCAATATCCGCGTTCACACTCGGCGTCTCGAATAGGCTGTATATATGCGGCAGCCCAAGGGTTTCGAATGCCGAGTTGTGTAGTGTCGGGGACATGGAATGTGCGATCGGCGTGCCAAAGATGTAGTACCGACGCGAGGGGAGAAGACCACACAGATGTAGCGCCCGCTGGATCTCCACGAATGACAGTTGTCCCGGCGCAGCTTTGCTCGGAAGCAGTGGGTGTGTGACAGGGGTAAAGCACGTGTTGAGCACTCGCGAGAGCTGACCCTGCACACCCATGTTGATTGCAATGAGTGGCTTGGACGTGTGTCTAGTGACAAACGCTTGAAGGGCAAAGTTACTTGCGGGCGAGGTGGCCTTTGAGATGAGCTTGACAATGTCGCCGTATTGCGACGCGACCCCATATGTTGCCGACGTGGTCGGCGCATCCCACGGTATGGCGCCCGCCCAGTCATGGAACGAAGCGATGATCTGCGAGCTGCCTTTCTGGTCCACGATTTCCTTGATGAGATGCGGTGGGAGCGTCGTCTCAACGTCAACATATTCGCATCCGAGACGCAACGCGAGTTTGAGCAGGTCAGCAGCCTCCTTTTTCGCGTCATCCGGGAACGCGCCGCCCTGGGCGGTCGTGCGGACAGTAAACACGATGGGAAGGGATGTGGCCCGTCGGAGTGCGGAAACCTGGTGTGAGACATATGCGTGCGATGGAATGGGATTCGTGGAGCCTGTTTCGCGGAGGAGGTCAATGCGTAGCTCGAGCGCATCCACACCAGCACTGAGTTCGGGAATGTTCGCCAAAGCGGGCACGACATCCGGATACGTCAACGACAGAAAGTAGGATCGTATGCCCTGGGCGGCCTTGACCACGTTCGGCGCCAAATTAGGTCTCAGCCCGGACACATGCCCAAAGAATCTCTCGACCTCGCGCTCCAAGCCACCCTCGGGCGTGTCATAGTTGGCGAACTCATATCCGGCACACTGCCCGAACCACGGCTCACGGCGTGCATACACGTCCCGAATCTCCTCGCCGTACGCTGGTCGCTCGCCTTCTTGGTTGAGGTAGGATTCGATAGCGGACAGCTCGCGTTGCACCCAGACGACCTTGCCGCCTTGCTTGGTCGAAAATTTGACGAGGGCTTCCCGTGCTGCAGGTGTCTCCACAATGCCCCCGCCGAGGCTGATCACCCAACCCTTGGCGTGTGTAGACAAGAGTGAATGCAGCAGTTCTGTTTCGGCTGCCCGGAAGGCAGACCAACCATGTGTTTGGACATAGTCCCGCAAGGAGGGTGGATGGAGCGACGAAAAGTGCGCGTCAAAATCGAGGAGAGGAAGGGAGAGCGCACGTGAGGCAAGCTCGCCAATGTGCGATTTGCCTGAACCGCGCATGCCAATGAGAAGAATTGACGGGATCGTCGATGGTGTGAGCGCTTTGAATGGAGCCGAGTCAGTGCTGAGTGTCGGGAGTGGGTGTACGTGGGGTATATCAACACCCCGGACTTGAATCCCAATCTACGTGACGGATTAGGGTAACGCAAGAGAGAAGAGACACGGGTCATACCTTGTTTTCCAGGTCGTCCCACCAGTTGGGCCATGTCTTCTCAACGCATCGCTTTTCCTCGAGGATGGTGCCGTCGACGACGGTGGCGAGTACCGCGAACGCCATTGCAACGCGATGGTCATCGTAACAGTGAATGGAAGCTCCGTGCTTGAGACTGGCGAGCGGTCGCCCATAAATGATTATCCCGTCCTCGAACTCGTCCGTCTCGACCCCAAACTTGGCTACATGGACGTCGGTCAATAAATCCCCATGCGCATAATCATGCGTGACGTACCCAATTGGTCCCTCATCGCCTTGATGCGATTGCATTCTTTGACACGCTGGTTCGCGATCCCACGGATCCGCAAGACGTTCTTGCCCACACCAACCTCCCCGCCGAGCCCACCGTCGGTCGCGACAGCACCTACAACGGCCGCCGTCAAGAAGGCGTCAGTCATCGGTTCCATGTCCACCTCGCCCATAGCCTTGAGTGTTCCGATCGGTGGTCCCGTCACGGTCGTCTCCGTAGCGGTCTGGATGACAGTGCATCCCATCGGCTCGAGGACTTCTTTGGCAAAGCGCGCGTCGCCCTGGAGGGACGCAGATCCGATTGAAGCTAGCGTGCAAGACGTACCGGTAATGGCAGCGATAGCAAGGGGATACGTCGCGCTCGACGCGTCCGACTCGATCGTGAAAACGCCCGACTCAGGGATAGTATACACCCCACGCGGGATCTGGTACACATTGAGTAGTGTGCCTGTCTCGGGGTCGCGCTCGCGGGTGACGTGAATACCAAAGTCGCGCATAAGGGCAATGGTCATGTCAATGTAGAGTTGTGAAATGACAGCCTTTCCGGTGAGGACGAGAGTGGTATCCAGTTGGGCATAGGGAGCGCAAAGGAGGATGGAGGAGACGTACTGCGAGGAGACGGAAGCGTCGAGGGTGAGCGTGCCGCCAGAGAGACCGGTAGGCGCGATGGAAAGGGGGAGACAACCCGATGTACCGAGATAATCGATATTCGCGGTGGCCTTCGAAAGGGCTTCGACAAGGGGCGCGATGGGGCGCTGTTTCATGCGCGCATTGCCCGTGATGACGGTACGATCTGATGGAGATGGGTCGGCGGAAGGCGATACAAGAGTACAGACGGTGGTGAGGAACCGTGCGGCGGTGCCAGCATTGCCAAGGTAAAGCTCTGTCCCGAGTGGAGGCAGTGAAAGCTTGCCACCAGATCCGGTGACGATCAGGGTTTCACCATTGTCGGTCCACTCGAACGTGGCGGCCTATCGAGGGATGAGCGTTAGGATGGTCTGGGAGCCAAGGTACAGACCTTTAATGCCTGGAGCGCCGCCATCATGACTTGGGTGTCATCGGAATGCAGCAGGTTCTTCAATTTAACAGTACCGTTCGAGAGCGCTGCAAGGACAAGGGCGCGGTTGGAAATAGATTTAGAACCCGGTGTGGTCAACGTGATGTGCGGGATGGCCGGCTTGTCGTTGGTGGTCGGCGCGGGGGCGACGGCAGGAGGGGAAGGGACGAGTTGGGGAGGCAAGGGCCCCAATTCTGCCGCACCTGGTAGCTCTCGCAATGGGTTTGGGAGGGAAGGCTTGAGGTATCCGCCTGGGATGCCGCTGATCACGGTGACACCGTCTGCAAGGACCTTTTTGATCTCGTCGTCGGGTATACCTGTCGCTCTGAGTTCATGGGTCTTTCCGATACGAGACAAGAGAACGATCTTCTTGAGTTTAGACGAGGTGTTCTTCTTGTCGATAGCCATGCGATCGAGGAGGCCATTGATGGACAGTGGGGGGGCAGATGCAGCGCGTGCCTGTGCCAGAGCACGGAGGACGAGGGGATGTGTGAAGGAGGTTGGAAGGCCGTAAGACTCGATGCAACGACGGAGTCTTCCTACACCAACTTGGCCGAGGCCAGTCTCCCTGCCACGGCCACGGGCGATCTCGGCCTCGAGGACCATGCCTATGGAGATGCACTCACCATGGAGGAGGTAGGGGGTGAGGAAGGCTTCGATAGCATGACCGATGGTGTGACCAAAGTTGACGAGATTGCGGAGGTTGGCTTCCCTGGGGTCGTAAGAGACGATGGTTGCTTTGGTGTTTACGGAGGAGATGATGAGGGTGAGGAGGGGATGAGA
This sequence comes from Boletellus emodensis, assembly GCA_038089935.1. NCBI lineage: Eukaryota > Fungi > Basidiomycota > Agaricomycetes > Boletales > Boletaceae > Boletellus > Boletellus emodensis. The sequence goes on from JBBPLU010000059.1 coordinate 32,190, forward strand.
GGTGAGATCGGCGAGGGATTGGGAACGGATGGCAGAAAGAGAGTCAAGAAGGGTGGCGGAGGAGGACTCGAGGAGGGCAAACGCATCCTGGTCCCAGATTGCGGCTGTCTGCGGGAGATGAAGAGGGCGGCGAAAGAGGGGGAAGTGACGAACCTTGATCACCTCTGCGAGCCCGTTTGCGAGTTCGCGTTTCGGAAGGGAAGCGAGGAAGGCGACATCGATGAATATGTATTCTGGCTGCCAGAATGCGCCGATGAGATTCTTTCCGAGGGGCGTGTCGATGGCGGTCTTGCCCCCGATCGCGGAGTCGACCATGGCGAGAAGAGAGGTGGGTATCTGCACGAAGCGCACGCCGCGCATGCTGGAGAGAGTCAGACGGGCAGGGGACGAGGAAAGGTGCGCACAAGGTTGCTGCGACGAAGCCGACGAGATCGCCGATGACGCCGCCGCCGAGGGCGAGGAGGACGGAGTTGCGGGTGCACTTTTGCGCTAGGAGAAAGTCCTCGATGGCGGCCTTGCCCTCGCGGGACTTTGTGGTCTCGCCGGGGGGGATGACATGGGAGAGGAAGCGGGGGGCGGTGGATGGATCGGGGAACGCGTCGCGGATGTGGGTGTCGAAGGCGTGCTGGAAGAGGGGGAGATAGAGCGGGGCGATATTGGTGTCGGTGACGAGGATGTATGCGTCTGCAGGGGCGGCGAGGAGCGTGCGAACGACGTGGTGGTGGAGATGGAAGCCGCAGTGGATGGCGTGCTTGCCGAGGATGGGGATCGTGTGGAGGGGCATGATGTGGATCGCGTCCGACGGCGTCTTTAAATGCGTCCCGGTCATCTGACCCGGCCGTAAATCGCCTCTCCTTCCTCGCCTTCATGTTCGCTCGCCGGTTCGTCGCCCGCGCCCGTTGCGTCCGCCTGTTCTCGTCCCCCGCCCAGTACACGAACCGGTTCACGCAGACCGTCGGTCGCGTCACCCTCGTCACCCTCGTCGCCGGTCCGTCCCCTCGCCCATCCTCCCTCGCCGCTCATCTTCTCTCCAGCGACCGGTACGGTCTACTACATCTCCAACAAGGAACGCCATCCGGGCCCGCAGCTCCCCTTTGACCCAGACAAAAAGACAATCGTCATCCTCGGCAGCGGCTGGGGGGCGACAAGTCTGCTCAAAAATCTCGACACGCAGGACTACAACACCGTCCGTCTTTCTGAGCCCCGCACTTTTCCTTCTCACCTCTCCATTAGGTCGTCATCAGCCCAAAGAACTTTTTCCTCTTCACCCCTCTCCTCCCCTCCGTTGCAGTCGGCACTCTCGGCGCTCGCTCCATCCTACAACGTACGTCGACACCCTCGCCCATCATCTTACTCATCTCTCCCACAGCAACGCGTTTCATCACTCGTCACAAGGCCAGAGAAGTCTCTGTCATCGAAGCAGAGGCAACCGACGTCGACGTGCGTCCCTATCTCTTCTCCACACCCTTCCTTGACACTTTTCTAGCCCATCAACAGGACGGTCACTTTTACAGGTATTCCTTCTCGCTCTCCTCTTCCCGTCCTTTCTGACCCACGTCCAGACTCCTCTCCTCTCCGCCCCCTTGAGCCAACCAGCACCATACACTATGATTATCTTGTGTATGCCGTCGGCGCCGAAACGCAGACATTTGGCATCCCCGGCGTGAAGGAAAATGCCTGCTTCATGAAGGAGATTTCAGACGCAGAACAGGTCCTTACTCCATTCCCGTGTACTCCCCCACTCACACAACTCAGATGCAACGACGCTTTTTGGATTGTGTAGAGACCGCCGCCTTCCCTGGTACCAGCGAGGAAGAAAAACGTCGCTTGCTGCACATGGTACATCCGTTCTCCATCCTACCATCTCACCCCGCCTCACTTCTCCCCCAGGTCGTCGTGGGTGGTGGTCCCACAGGCATCGAGGTCGCCGGCGAGCTACATGACTTCCTCGAGGTCCGTCTTCTCCCATCCCAGCCTTCTGTCTTGCTCATCCAAAAACAGGAGGACCTCAAGTCTTGGTACCCCGAACTTCATCCCTATATGCGTCTCACCCTCGTCGAGGCGCTTCCCAGCGTTCTTCCCATGTTCAGCAAAGAGCTTATATCCTACACCGAAAAGACCTTCAAGGAGAGCAAGATTGACATCATGACTGGAACAATGGTATTTCTCGTTCTTTCTCCTATATTCGCATCTCTGACGTCCAGTAGGTCAAAGGCGTCACCCCCACCTCTGTCGCCCTCAAACCGAAGGATGGTCCGGAGCAACAAGTTGATTGCGGCCTTGTCGTATGGGCAGCCGGGAACACCAGTCGAGCCGTCACAAAAAACCTCATGGCCAAGTTGCCGACCGAGCAGACCAATAAGAGAGGTATCTCTGTCGACAGTACGTTATTCTTCCCCTTGGTGTTGTGATGCTCACTGGCGACAGACCACCTCCGGATGCTTGGTGCACCTTCCATCTTTGCCCTCGGCGACTGCACTTCGACCTCGTATGCTCCGACGGCCCAGGTGGCTTCTCAGCAGGGTGCCTATCTTGCGCGCATGTTCAAGTTGATTGCAAAGCGCGACGCCCTTGAAGATCAGGTCAAGGCTCTCGCGCCAACAAAGGACGGAGAACAACCTGGCGACGAGGCTGCGAAACGTGCCGAAACCCTCAAGAAGAAGATAGGCAAGATACGTTTGAACCCATTCGCATACAGTCATCAGGGGTCTTTGGCGTCAGTTTAGAATCTTTAGATTACGCTTGGTCTGACGTGGACTGACGATCCGCAGTTACATTGGCTCTGACAAGGCTATCGCTGATTTGCCCATATTCGGCCGAGAGGTACGTCATTCTCTGCTGTTCACCAGCACATGTGAATATCATTCCAGTGGGCGAGTGGCGGCGTGGCTACGTATTTGTTTTGGCGAAGTGCCTATCTAAGCACACTCTTCTCACTTCGGAATCGGGCTCTGGTTGCCGGCGATTGGGTGCGAGTCAAGTTCTTTGGGCGGTGAGTGTCATGATGAATTTTATCCTGGCTCGGCGAGATCTCGCTCCTTTTGGTGGACCGGGCTCTGCAATGGCTGCGCGGTGGTAGAGGCTATTGCAGTTCTCCAGTAGTGCGGCCACCATCGCATGGCGCTGTCTACTCCTAGACAACTGCCACCAGCGCTGTTTGAACGTATCTCGGAGCTGATTGTTGCCCGTTCCCGAATGGGTCACGCTCGCGCCATGTCTTTTCTGATGATAGATGCTGATGCCATGCGTGTTGCAGGGACGTGAGCCGTGATTGAAGGCATTGGTTTCTTGCTTCACATCGCCATCCACAATGCCATATGCACACCATTTTATATATCAAATAGATTACCGTAGCACCCCCGTGTATCTGGGGATGTGCCATATATAATACGTATTTAGGTGCGTATAGATTTGTAGAGACTTTGGATAGACCGTAGACACCATCGGCTACATTAACTTTAGACATGTGTTTTTACGAGCGAACGCCCTGTTTCGGTGATGGAACGAATGTGTGTCTCGACGCAATTGCAGCTTGGTCGCAGTCTGACAAAGGAATCTGGCGGGTTGACTCATGCACTCGGCGATGGGCGCAGATCGCGATCTGATCAATGATACGTTCCAGTTCGCGGAGTACCGCATCTCACTCGGAGCCCAGTCGCCGAGGCACGCATGTGCGCTATAACGCCACGTAGGGTAGGCCCGTCAGCGAGACAAGGAACCCAGCCGGAGAGTGTCAACGCCGGGCCCCGGGGCAAAAAGGTGCACGCGATCCGGACGTTTGCTGTGCACAACTCATCATTTCCTCTTTTTTGCTGTTCTTATCTCGGCCCGACGCTCCGCGCTAGTTATGCTCTTGGACCGTGACCACGCCTCTTTTTTTTTCGTTCGTCGCCTTGTCGACTAGTGTACAAAAAGCGAGGTCCACTAGAAACATGTCCGAAGAGTGGAATGAAAAAAAAAAAGAAAAAGTGCATGGATTCATAAACCAAAATATATCATACCAAGGTCATCACAACTCGTCAACGGTTCGTAAGAGAGAAGGAGAGGGGAAGGACCGTCAAATCCGCGTCGTCATGCGTGGTACAGAAGAAAGAACCAAAGAACGAAAGGACAGATCTGCCAGGGGGCCCCCGTTCAAGCTGTGTTGCCGCCCGAGCGCGCCGTACCGCCATAGCTTTGCACGACAAACGGCCCCAGCAACGGCGCAACCGCACCGATGTCCGGGAACTTGCGCACCCCATCCGCATCGTGTCCGTGTCCGCCTGTGGCTGCTGCAGTGGGCGGCACAGGCACGGGCGTCGGCGTAGGTTCGGGATCGTCCAACGCATCCCGCGTCGCCCACAGACTCCGCGCGCGCAGCCGTTTCCCGTACGCCAACAGGATCATGCCCGTCGGGAGCCCAAAACAACTCATGCACGCCAGCAGCATGTTTGCGTTCCAGATCCCCAGTGCGCTGTACAGCGGCACCGCCAAGCTTGGGAACACCGCCGCCGTCAAGTTCCGCACCGCACAATTGGCCGCGACGACCGAGGCGGAGCGAGTGGGATACAAGTCGATATAGTAGTTGAGCAGGGAGAGCTGCATGAGCGTCATGCCCATCCCTACGGGGACGCCCGACAGGATGGAGAGTATGCGAGGCATATTTGGGAGTGCAGTCAGAGCGAACCAGAACATGCCAACGGGGGTAAAGATGGAGGCGAGGAGGACGCCTGGGAGTCGCTCTTCGGGGGACATCTGGCGCTTGCCACCGGATTGCAAAAAGATTTGGTTCCGGCGTGCCCGGAGTTGGGGTTTAAGGAAGACAAAGTAGACGAGGACGCCGAGTAGGTTACCAACCCAGGGCGCAAGGAAAATAAGACCAGTCTCCTGACGAGACATGCCGTAGAGGGCCGTGTAGACGTATGGATACGCCTACGACGACCGTGAGCGTCGCATCAGAGAAATGGCTATATATAAAAGCACCTCGAGAAGGAGAAACAATAGTCCATAGACAAACGCGTGATAAAGGGTGGTCCATGTCACGATCGGCTCGTGGCGGAGCATGACTAGAAACGTTCGCATCAAGTCGTTCTACTCACCCTTCCATGACACACTCACTGATTGGCGTAAAAAGGGCTTCCCTCCAGATAGTTGACGTATCCCGAGTGGGAGTGGCAGAGATGCCCTCTTGATGTTTTGCGAGCCTTTTCCGGATCGCGGTAGGCTCCGTCTCCGGTAGGAGTGAGATGGCGCACGTGACGAGGGCAGCCCAGACGGCGATAAATCCCATCAACCAACGCCAGGGTATGAGCGTGCCGACGAGCGACGCCGGGATAGGGCCAAACGTAGGTGCGCCCTGCAGCATGACCGTAAAGAGTGCCACGAGCGGCGCACGTTCGAGAGGATTGAACATGTCCGCGAGCGAACCACCGTAGAGGGAAAAAACCCCGGATCCAAACAAACCCGCGAGCGTACGAAACCAGAGCAGGGCAGATATGGACGGTGCGAGCGTTGTGCACAACGATAGCACTATGTGACGTTAGCCGCACTCTGGGAGGCAGGAACGCGGGCAACTAACTGGTGAACCCCACCAAAGATATCATGTAGACCGGTCGGCGGCCGTACAACTCACTCAATGGGCCGGCCATGAGTGGCCCAAAGATGGCACCCTAAGACGAGAGTCAGAGACAAACGAGCACTATAAGCCGCCACTTGCAAAATTATAGAGGCCCACGCCGAGAGTGACGACGGATTCCGTCGTGCGGAAGTCGTGTTGGATCTGTTGCTGAATACCAGACTACCGACTGCTCAGTACACGTCCATCCACGTGAAAATGGATAGCCTCTCACATAAAACGTGAGTGCGAGGTCGCTATGGCCAAATGAACAACATGTGAGCTCGGCGTCGCCTGGCACAAAGTGACGGTACTCACACAGGTGCGATGGAGTGCCATATGACGAAGGCGATCATCCACCGCCGCAACTTGCTCCATTGATGAGGATCGTGCTTGCCGCTCAGCGCGTACGAAGGAGCTGAAGACATCTAACGGTCTAGACGACGAGATGGAGCGAGGTGAGCAGGCAAGCGACGAGCAGACAACCTTTATACCTCGACCTGGGCCGTCTACCGTTCCGCCCCGGAATGGGTACTGTGTGGGGCGGCCAATCGCCAAAATCCGCCCTTCATTCCGCGTACCAGAGCTCGGAGATGTGCAAAAGAAATGCCGGTTCCCAATCATAGATGACCTCGGATTGTCAGATTCGACGGCGTCCAGTGGAATAATTGGCGCGGTGATCGTGCTTGCACTTTTGAGGCATCCGGGTTTGTTAGATTTAGAACGGTCACTTGGCAGAGGTGCATCCGAACCAAAGGCTGATTTCAATCGTTTTTCAAAGCCCGTCGTCCGAAACAGTGGAGTGCTTCCGGAAGCCCCTACAAGGGGGTGGCATGCAGGGGCGAGTTTGCTCACCGTTACGAACGTGTCGGGGACTGCTGACGTCGCGCTCGCAGCAACGACTCGGTAGGCGGTACGATGTCGTCCTCGTGAACTGCATCAGGCGCCACTCGCTGGGCGGGGCACTCGGAGATCACTTGTTCCGAGGAACTTGATCATGGTACGTACCGTCGGAACCGACGACAAGACGGAGACCAACGTTTGTACGTTTCGACAATGGAGATGGTGTGATGCTCCACAAAACCGGCAGAGGCGGCGATAATCGCGCCATAGCCTCGTCGCATTGGGAGTACGGGGGAAGCGGGTTAAGGCAAATCGCCAAAACACCCAAGGAAGAAACCCGAGGAGTACATGTTAGGCTACACACATAAATAACACCAACGGAACTCCCTTAGGAACACCCGCTAGGCATATAAATCAACTACAGTACCTGGCCCGAACAGGGGCGTCGCTCCGGCAAGATCTATAGACCATTCCGACGGCGCTCAGATGATGATAATCACCAACCAAACGTCCTATGCGCTCCGTCGTCAGCCAACCGACTCGAGACAAGAAATTTCAAAGAACGCACTCTTCGTGCATCTCAATCCCTCCAACAGCCCACCTCCTTGCTGCGTCTACCGCAGACACAGCCTGCGAAACCTCGTCTCCAATCCCAACGGGCCCACACACCCCCACCACGACCCCCGAAATACTCATGTATGATTTGACGCCTGATCCGTATGATACGGCTCGCGCAATCACCGAATCCAACACCTTGGCAGTCCTGGGGCGTCCCGCAGTCAGCGTCAACCCAGGTGGCAAAAAGTCCTTGGCAGGCGGGACGTCGGCCGCGCGAGTGTAGTGCACAGAAATGCGAAGCGGCGCTCGTGTGCTTTGTTGGATGAGCGAGCTAAAGAGCGGAACGAGCGGATTGAGTGCAGCTGCGTGGCATCCACTAAAGAATCAGCTCCTGTCGCACAAGGTGTAGCAAGGTTTCGCAGAAAGCACTGGACGCACACGGATCCTGAATGCTCCAAATGAGTTCTATAAGCTTTATCCTGCTCGAATCGGCCTGATCCCTCTGGTACTCGTTGTCAATATTCGCTCGCATGGTGTATCCACACCACACACCTGGACGAGATCCTGGATGGCAGAAAGCGCAAAAGTGATCCCGCTGCCACCAACAACAAACATCGCAGCTGAGAAACTCGCGAATATCGAGTGCCCGGGGCCGCCTGTCGACGAGTCTCGATATGGACCCTTCGCGAGAAGAGGGAAGGCATACCGTACGGACCATCAAGCATCACGGTGACCGTCCGGCTCTGTTCCCCGTCTTCGCGTCCATATCCAGCAACTTTGGCTAATTCATAGAGCCGGTTCGTCCATCCCCCCGCATTCTTGCACATCAGCACGAGGCCTTCCGGTGTCTTGGCAACACTAGCGATCGTGAACGGGTGGGCTTCCGCCCAACCTATCAAACCCATTGCGGACGATAGAACGCATATTCGGACATGTTGGCCTGCCCGCCAGCCGGCGTTTAGCGCGGGAATATCGATACGAGTAAGAGAGAGATCGGGAATAGGTCGTATGCGGGCATTGAAAACGCGTGTCTTGAGGAGGCGGAGAACGCGATCGAGGCCATATGCCGCCACTGCTGCAAGGATATAACGCAGCGTAACCTTTTCATGTGCATAGACCTTGTGTATCGCTCAGCATCGACGACTTTCCTAAACCAGAAAACTCACCGTAGGAAGGAATATCGTGAAACAGATGACGTGCGAGAAAAAGAAGATGTTGTAAGCTTTTCGTCGCCAGAACGAAGTCGAGAAGAAGAATAAGACATCTATGGCAACCAGCGCGACAAGTGCCATTCTATTCGCAAGGATTTGCATGTTTGCCAAGAACACGCCATCAAAAGTCCACCTATAAACTATCCACACATCACCTCTCGTCTTCGACAAGACGTAGATGTCAAGACTTACTATAACCACAAGCATGAATATTTGAAAGCAAGATCAACATCAATCCCGCAAAACGGTGAATATAGTTAATCTGAACAAATTCCGGGCATGAATGCGTCTCGATTAGCGCGAGGCCACGCTAATGACTGACGGAGTTGAACTCACTTTCTCATACCCCATCGCGACACACATGCTCACCACGTTGTTCTTCGTTCCAAGTACAAACACGATCGGGATCTGTGACATTGCCACGATGGCCGCCCTCACTGGATCTTTGAAAGGATTGCTCCCCAGGAACGTCGCATACACAAGCACGGCTGCGTACAGGAGCAGTATGAGCCCCTGGCCCACACTGAACCCAGCATCGAGACGTTGTCGTAAGAAGCATCCCACCGGTGGGACAATGGCAGACCACGCGCGGACATGGGGGGGAAGCTTTGAGCCCGGACTTAAGGTGCGGGTAGACGGATGTCGGAGGAGATTCGTGTGGGAAAAGTACGTATGTGATTCTTCGGACAAGACGCCGTCTTGGGGAGGCTCATGCCCAGAAGAAGAGGCGAAACCCACCGCTTGCGGCGACGAGTCCTTCTCGTTAGACGGCCCTGGATCCGGTGGGGCCTGTGCGCGAGCGCGAGAAGCTGGGGATTGTAATCCGCGCAGACGGGCACTCCCAAGACGAATTGAACGAAGAATATGGCCATGTCTCCATTCTGCTGCGGAGGAGAAACGTGCAAGGGCACGCGGGAGAGTTGAGAGTGCGAACAGGGTAAGGAGGGCGACGAGGAAGATGTCGATGTGAAAGACGAGCTTGTGAGCGTCGATGGACATTGTGAGGGGTGTAAATAGACCTTGGAACGGAAAAGTTTCGATACCCGAAGAGAATCGATGCCAGCACCGAACCTGAACCCAACGGAGTGAGCGGGGTGCCGCCAAATGAGTGTGAGGCTCCACAGGTGAACGGACCCGAGCCGTTCAAAGACACGTAGAGCGATCAAAGAAAACCGAAAGGGCTGGTGATTGGGGCTGGCCACCCGCTGGAGGGATAGAAAGCTTGTAAGGGCCAAAAGAAAGACTGGATCGTGGCCTCCTCGATGCAACGGGACAATTATAGGCACCAGACAACAGCGAGCGACAAGGAGAATGGAGACATCCGCAATTGGGCGTCGAATGGGCCAAAGGGATTATGTACAACAATACGAAGTCATTGGGGCGGAAATGAGGTCGAAATTGGCAGGTGAGGTGGCAGCGACAACGTGTGGAGGGCGTGGCCTCGTGTGAGCCTCGCGATGGTTCGCAACTGGACGCCAAGTCCAGAAGCACTGGGCCTGTATAGATGGGTGTCAGTATCCATAGATATGCAACCGACACTCGGTACTGTGAAGTCACCAGGGGCTTTCAACTTGGCTCGAGACAGGCATTGCCGACGACCCGCCCCGCACTTGATGGATCCGTGCCTGCAACGCCCGTCCTGGCAGCAGTGCCGCTACAGTCAGCTCAGCTCAAAGGCGCGCTGGCAGGATGCCGTTCCTTTGAACCCATGGTAGATCTCACCGCGACGGGACTTAAATCGGCTGTCTGTCTGCAGAGATGCAACAGGCACCCGTCCACAGGGAAACGTGGTTGGTTGTCGGTCGTCGAGTTGCCCATCGCGATCGCCTGCTCGGTGCTCACAGTGGTCAAGCGCTCACTTGGGTCGCTTCGGGCCCGACCACGCCAGCACAAAGCACGGGGCAGCCATTCCCCTCGTATTGTCATGAAACCCTCGTCAAGGGGCCATCTCCCGCCATCGGCACAGACTGCGTTGTATCCACCTTACCTTAATTGCCATCTACATGGGGCTCCGAGATCACACAACAGAGCTTTGGAACGAGCGACGACAGCTGACAGGAATGTCGCGCAACCTCGGCCTTGGAGGGTTCCTGGTAGCTTGATGCAGCACTCCTTGATCACAGAGGGACATGGAAATTTTTCGGATTCTTGCAGTACGTCCCGAGCTGGTTCCCCAGAGTCGGTCGACTGAGTCAGGCACATAATGCGTACACTGAAAGTTATTACGTGCCCCGGCAGGGCCCCTCCTCGCCAGGCCAGACCTGGCTGCCATAAACAGCTCCTGCCGTTTACCACTTTCCCGCTTCGCAAGTTCACAGGTCCTCAGCCTTCAATGCATTTCACGCGCAAATATGGCGAACGTTCGTACCATCGCCCTGGTCCTACAACCGATTACGTCGTCCTATAAGCGATCAAATGGGAAAGGCTCTGCGTGCTCAGGATCCTTCTGCGGTCATATTGGTACGTGAACGGTTGAAAACGGGATCCCAGTGCAGCTCCACGGACGATGGAAAATTTCCACCCTTGCTTCGTTTTCGTCAGTTCGGCTCCTTTGAGGGGTGCAAGTTACGAGCACCTCTCCGGGTATAAGAAGTCTGTCAGAGAATGCTGGAACCCATCCTTCGACACGCCCTTGCCCACACATGTCCCAGGTTCCATCGTGCGTGCTGACCTTTGAGCACGATCCTCGGCAGTGGAGCAAGTGGCGACGATGGATGATCGCGCTGGTCATATGGAATCTGATCGCGCCCGTGTGGGTGTTCTCTTTCGTCGATTGTCTTGACTGCGTACTCACGATCTCTGTAGTGATGTCACCCTCACTTTCTATGTGCGCAGACATCTAGCCTGTCTGCGATCCATGATCGTTCTTGACGCACTCACAGTCAGGCATGCAACAACAAATTCAAGAACACTTCCAGACAACCGAGTTCATCGCCACGCTTGGTGTTGGCCTCTTCAACTTCGTAAGCGTTCGTATCGCTGTATTTCCCCACTCGATGACATCCTGTCAGGGTTCAATATTTGGACCTCTGATCGGTGGCCCCTTGAGTGAGGTCTATGGCCGCCGACCTGTCTACATTGGTGCATCCATAGGCTTCGTCTGTAAGTCCCTTGACTGGTATTAATCGCGGTCGGTACTTACTGGTGTTGTAGTCTTTTCCTTTGCTGCTGCGCTGTCTCCGTCAATGATTACGTTGTTAACTTGTCGTGCGTTGGCGGGTTTTATCGGATCTGCCGTTTTCGCCTTGTACGGGGGTTCTCTTGCGGACATGTTCAGTCCCGACGAACGAGGTTCACTTGTAGCCCTGTTCACGGTGGTTCTCCAGGGTGCACCTACGATTGGTCCTGTACCATCATCACTGCTTGGTACTATTGTTCACTGGCGCTGGCTTATGGGGTGCATTGGCGCCTGGGCTGCGGTCATCACGATTGTCGTGATCTACCTTCCAGAAACTGAAGTCCATGCAATACGAAGAAAAATAGCTAGAGAACAAGGATCGGGTGCTCTTAAGGGCACTGGTCCTCCTCGAACATCGAGCGTGTGGCGGAAAGCGCTTTTGGCACCAATCAGTGAGTGTATTTATAAACGAATGGCCCAAGACTATTGTCTGATGCTTCCTGCGCTCAGCAATGATTCGACGTGAGCCAATTGTCACTTGGACTACAGTCTATCATGCGTTCATCTATGGCATCTTGTTTCTGCTTCTCGAAGTAAGTCCACTGAGCGGTTGAATGAAACCTTGTTCATCGGGTCTCATGTTTATCACGCAGGCATATCCGCTCGTTTACAAGTCGCATTACTCCATGTCTCGTCAACAGGCTGGCCTCGTGTTCATCGCCCCTTGGCTCGGAAACCTTCTCGGTGTTCTTGTATACTTCCGTATCCTCAAACCCCAGTATGAGGCCCGCCAGCGTGCAATTTTCATCCAGTCTGGTGGCAAAAGAGAGATTCCACCAGAAGGGCGTTTGCCGGGTGTTTCACTCTCATCGCTCTTCACCCCGATCGGCATGTTTTGGTTCGCACTCTCTGCCCGCCCAGACGTCCACTGGCTCGTCCCGGTTTTGTCGGGTGTTCCAGTGGGAATGGGAATGACCCTTCTTCAGTTGTCGTTGCTCAACTACTACATTGACCTCTATCCGACGCAATCAGCTTCCGTAATCGCCGCGAACTGCGCCATTCGCAACGTCGTTTCCACTATCTTCCCTAGCCTGGGTATTCCACTATATACTCAATTCGGTATCCGTAATGCCAGCTTATTGTTGGCTTGCATCAGCTGCATCGGGTTTCCTACGGCAATCGTTCTCCTTCTCTATGGAAAAAATCTGCGGGCGGCGAGTAGGTGGGCGAAACAGGATGTCGTGGACGTCCCTGACTCTATTCCCTCCCTGGACGCTGTCGCACCGCTCATGGGCTGTCTACCCCAACCGACATATGGTGGGACTGGCTCCAACTAGAAAAAAGACTTACGTCATTACCTTATGATCTACTGTTACGACCTGTCACGATCTCCGAGGGACAGTCCAGGGATCTTTTTACAAAAACCGTCGCCGAGCCTGATAGAGCACGGACCCAAAAATGTACTGTAATCAGCTCGTCGTATCGTGTACCCGATGTCTATGCGTATGTAACTTGGGATTGTTGTCTACATGGGTGACCGGTCAGACGAGTTTGTCGGTCACGGTGGGATCATGCCAAGCATTCGCGCCCCGTGCTCGCCCGTTCAGCCCGGCAACGTGGTCCCAGAGGGGCGGAGTTTGAAAAGGGAGGAACGCGCTGTCATTTGATCAGCCTTATCAGATAACAATCCCACCGGGTTTCTCACGGCCATCGCCGGGTGGGAGTGAAGCCCAAGATCAGCTTGTTGAACTTGCCGTGCGCGGGCTGTTTCTCGGACGGCGTTCGTATGTCATCTTTGCTCCGTATCCGAGCTGAAATTTTATCCATGACAGTCTTCAAGCAACTGTACCTCAGGCAGCCATATTTTACTGCATGCGGAATCGCTAACTGGTTTGCAGTTACATACACAACATCGTGATGTCGGTACACCCGAGGTGACGATTGTCAGTACCCTCACTGTCCGGTGCCGTCCAAGAAGCGAAAGGACACAACCAGGTCGGTCTCTTTTCCAAGCCTAGATACTTTCCACCATTTTTTTCTATGCAAAATCTGTCAGGTTACACCGCGACCCGCGATCTGGGTCAGCGCAAAACATCCAGTCGGGTCTTTCGGGTTTATATGTCGCCAAAGTTTCTGAACTCACCCAGATTCGGACAGATCAAATTCCCCTTGATTTCGGTCCACTGCGAGTTTCCGCAGGGGGGTATCCCATCGTTGGGGTGCTTTCACCTGGTGCCACATGCGCAATTTCCCTTGGTTTGGATGACAAGACTGCCGGCATATCATGACGACGTGGGCTCTTATAAATGCGCACCATCCCAGCAGCCTTCGTCGTCTGAACTCTCAGTCAGTCCCTCCGTGCATCGTCGATTTCAAGAGACTGCTGGTGGTTTTCCAGGCCGATTGTATTCTTGCCCGGCTCGTCGGTTCTCTTCGAGCATTTTCGACACCCCTCTCCCCTTTCTAGATAAAATCCTACGCCGACTGTACTAGCAAAGACCATACACCTTGAAGAACTCGCCGACTCTCTATGTCTACACCTATCGCTTCCAGCACCCTGGTGTATCGCCTGGATATTTTCATCCTCATCCTCATCCTCGTCTTTTCCTTGTTTAATGTTCCCCGTGCATTCGTGTACATTGCGAATCACCGTTCTGAAGTATTCCAGGGTTACTTCCTCCGCTCCACCACGCAATCCAGATTTTCAGAGCTGGCGCCGCAGTCCACAGAGAAGGAGAGAGCGCCACCAGAACCTTCTCTTCCCGCCCTCGAATATGGGAAAGCGCCCAAACAACCCTGGCATTTACCTATGTATTTCAGACACCCTGCAGCAAGCTTTGCACAATACCGGGTCTTTGAAAATTATACTGTCATCCAAGTCCTCTTAATGGCGGGCTATACTGTCACAATCTTTTATGCTGCTTTTTATGAGTCGAACCCATTCTCTAACCCGAAACGCATCGGGTGGGTTATTGCGTCTCAGATACCTTTCGTGTATGCCTTCGCTAGCAAAAATAATGTGATCGGGCTGCTCGTCGGTGTTGGGTACGAGAAGGTTTGTGCTCTAAAATTGATTCCAAACAGGTGAATCTAAGTTGACGTTTTAACCAGCTCAACTTTCTTCATCGTCACGTCGGACGACTGATGGTCATTGGGGCAAACGTCCATGCCATCGGATACAGTACGTTCTAATCCGTAACCATGCACTGGTGAACGTCCCTCTCAGATAATTCTTCTATGTGCGCTTTCAGTATACAAATGGACTCTAGCAGGGAACATTTCCCAGAAGATTACCCAGATGTACGTTCTCTGGGGTCTCGTTGCTCTAGTCTGTTTCGATCTCCTCGGAGTACTCTCGCTGGGGTGCATCCGAACAAAATCATACAACCTCTTCTTCAGAACGCACGTTGTTTCATTCGTCGTGATTTTGTTCGCCGTAGGTGGTTCTTGCCCGTTCCCACTTGCCCAGCTGATTGCTACTGCGCGCAGGCGTGTTGCCACCAACAAGTCTGCATCCCTTATGCTATCGCAGGTGCCGTTGTTTATGGACTCGACCATATTCTCCGTGCTCTCAAGACTCGCTTTACTACTGCGACCCTCCAAGCAATTCCAGAGTTGGAACTCGCTCGGCTAGACATGCCTTCTCTCAAGACTGGCTGGCGCCCTGGCCAACATGTCCGTTTGCGCGTTCTATCTACTGCCATGGGACTCTGGGGAATGACCGAGGTGCACCCATTCACTATTGCGAGTGCAACCAATACGGAGGAAGGCTTGGTTTTAATGTGCAAAAAAACCGGGAATTGGACACAAAGGTTGTACAAGATAGCGCAGGAACCCGAAAGAAGGGTTAAGGTAATGATCGAAGGACCATATGGTGCGTCTCCGAATCGTCCGTCGTTGTGACTGAAACCAAGTTGGGGTTGATAGGTGGTATCGGTGATACCACGGTTTCCAACTACTCAGGAGCGATGCTCGTCGCTGGAGGCAGTGGCGTGACGTTCGTGCTGTCTGCAGTTCAGGATCTCGTGTTGGCCGGTACTCGTAGTAGAGTCCAAGCCATCGAAGTCGTTTGGTGTGTCCGCAACCCAGGTTTGCCTTTCGTCTATATCCTTTACTCTTTCGACTGACCTAGCCGCTCCCACAGCTGCCTTGGAAATTTTCATACCTCTCTTCTCTGCGCTCGCATCACAGGGGGGACTTGTGAGGCTTCGTATCTCAGTGTTCTACACTCGTATCGCTTCTCGTTCTCTAGAGGGACTTATGCTCCCACCCGGCGTTACCCTCATGCCTGGGCGCCCGAGGATTGAGGAGACATTGAAAGGATTTGTTGCGTTCCTGATGAGCAAAAGCGGCGCGCACGGCGTATTCGTCGGCGCTTGTGGGCCCGCTGTACTTGCCAAGGACGTGGCCGACGCCGTGAGGACTTTGGACGCTGCCTCCAAGAAGGCCGTTGGGGGCGTCCAACTCCATGAGGAGTGCGTAGATCTCCATTGACAATGTGTCTCAGACTGATGAACTTTTAAAAAAAAAAAATCTCACCAGAGTCTTTGCATGGTAACGTCAGTGATGATCACCTCGATTTTAAGATCCTGTGGAGATTGGGTGGATTTTTGTTCGGCAGTGAGAAGGCGAACAATGTCAACGGATTTCAATCGTACTACGGCTTGCTCCTGTGTCACCACGACTGTAATTGGAAGATCAATCTTTCGAGTCTGAAACTCGGGTGGTGTTCGTCAACGGCGGAAAGCAACATGTCAGTAGGGGAGACCTCAGGTCCTCCTTTAGCCGAGTGGTCGCGCTGTCGATCGTCGCGTGTTGTTTGCCGACTGACTCGTTATCTGATAAGTCGGACTGAGGCACACACCTTGGCGCTGCGACCCTGTTTGAGACGTCCGAAGAGTCCGTTCGGCCGAGTTGGCGATGGGCCCAGCGTGGGGTAGCCAGTGTACGCCATCAGGATGTGATGGAGCTCAAGATCCCCAACTGTCTTGCAAAGAGTGCGCCGTTGTCGACGAAGAGCACGATTCTTGCAGCGCATGAGGGACAGTTCAAAGTTCTGGCAGGGGTTGAGATTCCTTGTGGACGTCGGACCACGTCGCCGGTCTAGATATCCACTTACTACATACCATGCCAGAATCCGGCGGGTGTTTGGGTAGACTTGTCGCAGGCTCGCGACAAAGTCGTTCGCACAGCCACATATATCAAAGGCAAAGGCGTGTGCCACCAGACCCCCATCTGACCCGCGTTCGCCATGGACCCATACACACCCAGGACACGTCCGGCGCGCAAGAACAACCTCACTCTGTCGGTCAAGGAGTACACCAAGGAACGCCGTTCGGAACACAGGTCCATTGTTTATTATTGACGCTCGACGTAGATCACGGGGACAATCGCGTCCGTCAGGAGGAACCGACAGCTGAGCGACGACATTGACGAAGAGATCGACCCTCTCAGGCAGAATTCGCGTGAAGACCGGGGAAGAAGTGCGTGTCTTGGCTGCCTTGTCTCCAGGCGTCGTCGCCTCACATGCACGGCCAACCGCAGGCAACGAGTCGTCGTTTATCGCCGAGACGTCGTTTGTCCGTGCACCGCTGAATTCTCGCGTCGGGGCAACGAATCTCGCTCCAAAGAACAAGGGAAAAGAGAAAGAGGATCCGTTAGATCTCCTCCCTATCGATATACAAGAGGCTATCATCCTCGAGGATCTGTTATATGTGTTGATGGTGAGTGTTGGTTCTCTGTTGCGACCCGGTGAGACCGACTCAAACACCACAGGGCATCGAAGGCACGCATGTGACATATCATCCTGATTACTCTCCAGAGGATGATGATCCTCTGCAGGGGATACGCTTTGTTGTATCATCCCCGCTGGGTAAGTCTGCCTCTTACCGACAAAGTTTTGGGAACATCCACGTCGTACCAGACAATTGACGTGCTTTCCTTAGATCCGTCACTTCGGGATTTGACAGAGCGCGTCCTCCCACTTGGCACATATTATACAGCCATATCCGCATTCGTTGAAAGCCGGAGCCATCTAGACTTTGGTCTCGTCAATCATGCACTTTGTGCTGTCATCCGGGATATGCTAAAGGTGCGTCGTCCGATCTCTAGAGAAGCTTCCTAGACGGATGGTGTTCTGTGTAGGAGTACCAGACTCTCTTGTCCCAATTGGAACACGCGTTCAACACGTCTCCACAGTTTACCCTGCAGAAGCTCTGGTTTTATATTCATCCGACGGTCCACACTCTTTCCTTGATCTACCAGCTAGTTCTTGAGCTGGCTAACACTGACGACGACGATGGCTCTTCCCTTTCTTCCTCCTCAGTCGATGAAGAGCAGGACGCGCGGGACGAAGCCCTTGGTCTAGGTGGTGCGAAACTGAAAGCCGTGCTTTCTGAGATTACCAAATCATCGACTGGCGCCGCTATTCCCGTCAAAGGTGGAGAGGTACTCTCTGTCATCTACGAACGGATGCAAGACATGTCCGGAGACCCCACGGCGTGCAAAGTGTATGGTACTCTGTTGAGCGCGGCCGGGATCCCGTATGCGCAGATGCTTCGCGATTGGATAACGACTGGGAGATTGCAGGATCCGTACGAAGAATTTTGCGTCAAAGAGAGTAAATTTATCAGTAAGGGCATTTTGGAGGTGGACTACACGGACGAGTACTGGGAAAGGCGATACACGGTGAGTCGTTTGACGTCTTGCCCGCAATGTTTCATGCCCTCTTACTGCGCATAGTTGCGCGATGGTTCGACATCGTCGTCGAAGCGGCAACATGCCGGCGTCCCACCTCCGAGGACTCCGGGTGGTAGACTGCCAGGCGGTGCGTGTATTCCACCGTCACTCGAAGGGTGGAAATACAAGGTCCTCCTCGCTGGTAAATACCTGAATGTCATTCGTGAATGCGGTATAGAACTGCAGGCAAGTCATTACCAAGCGGACGGACAACAGCTTTCCATGGATGACCAAAAGTGTGTTTCATTGCTGTGCCTCTGCGCTCATCAATAACTGCTCGTCAGATTGTACAAGTTCGTAGAAGACGCTTACACACATGCCAACCACACCCTTTTGCGGCTCTTGCTACAGGACCAGCAACTCATCTCTCGTCTGCGCTCTCTAAAGCGATATTTTTTCTTGTCGCAGTCCTCTTTCCTTACACACCTGCTGGACCTCGCACACACGGAACTTAAAAAGCCTGCAAAGTCTGCCAGCATCGTAAAGTTGCAGAGTCTACTTGACCTCGCACTCACGGCTGACGATGCGTTATTTCGGGAGGACGTCAAAGTCAGTGTCGCCGGTACGGGACTATACGAATGGCTGTTGAAAGTTATCAGCGTGAGCGGGGTTATTGGGGGAGATGATGGAGAGGGCGTGCCTGATGGTGCAGTACAAGAGGACACCAAAAAGGATCGGGACAAGGACAAGGACGAGAAAAAGCCGATGCTCGGTAAGGTTTTGAGAATGTCTGACGAGTCTGCGGTCTCACGTACTTTGCAGCCATCGAGGCTCTCGCGCTCGATTATACCGTAAAATTTCCGCTCTCCCTTGTAATCTCTCGCAAGACCATCCTACGGTATCAACTAATTTTCCGTTTTCTTTTGCACCTCAAAAACGTCGAGCAATCGCTGACCTCGATGTGGATTGAGCAGAAGGCAGTTACGTGGCGCAAACCCGTTCCCAACCATCCCGAATTTGAACAATGGCGACTGCGTGTTTTACTGCTTCGCGCACGGATGCTGGCTTTTGTTCAACAGATACTGGCCTTTGTCACCTTTGAGGTTCTGGAGCCTAATTGGCGCTCTCTGGAGGCGAAGCTGGCCAAGGTGACGACGGTGGACCAATTGTTGAGGGATCATCTTGATTTCTTGGATACCTGTTTGAAGGAATGTATGCTGACGAGCGCGAAATTGCTCAGAGTAGGCATTGCGAGCCTGTTTAGCGGTGCTCTGGCTGACAGATGATCGATTTGACAGGCATACTCACGCATGATCGTAACGTGCTCGACGTTTGCGCTCTACTCGTCATCATTCACGAAATCAGCATCGCAGGCCCTCTCGGCTGCTGAATCGGGTGATGGGGATCAAGCGATGGGGAAGCGATGGGACTTTTTGAAGAAATTTGAGTCGAATTTTAACCATTGGTGTGTCCTTTTGCGCTTGCGCGAGTGTAGTGCTCATCTACCTCGACTTGTTAGGTTTAAGGTAACGGTCGTCCACCTCTGAACGATTGGTATCACTGAACCGATTTTTTTAGTTTCATTTAGACTGTGTGCAGTACTATGCGTCAAGCGAGAATGTCTCGCTCCTCCCGCTCGTGGTGAGGCTGAGCAGTATTAAATCCGTGTCATAGCAAACCACCCATATACTTGATTACATTATTGAATTTGGAGTAGGAACGGTCTGCGGACCGTTGGCCATCGGTCCACCGGGTACGCAAGTGCCAGCTGCTGTCTACAAGGACCTCGCTTGACTCGTACATGCGTTGAAAAACTTGAAGGTTCGTTAACGAGTACGTAACTCGCGCATCTCAGATCAGCGGACTGGCCGATGGCCCTGACTCAGTGGTCCCGACCATCGACTATTACTGACCGTTTCACTGATGCGGCCTCTTCCCTTGACCTTTTTTCCGTCTCTGAGCCCGACCCAACAGCTCAATCCGAGGGCTGCGATGCACGCAACCGCAAGTAACATCAACACACCGACGTTGCAGATGATGATCCTGGTCCGACTAGTTGGATACGGCACGCGCGATTTTAGGGGCTTTTTTTTTAAAAAAAAAAAAAAGGGGGGGGGGGGGGGGCCTGGAAGGAAGGCTCTGTTTTGGGGCCCGCGTCAGCACCACCCCCACGC
>JBBPLU010000059.1:52374-78329 GCA_038089935.1 Boletellus emodensis
GGGTTGTGGTATTGTGTGCTCGTTGTGCGGGGTGCTGCGCGGCCCGGGTTGTTTTGGTGTTTTTTTTAAAAAAAAAAAGGGGGGGGGGGGGGGGGGGGGCTTGCAAGCAAGGCTATGTTTTTGGCCGCGTTACAGATACAGTCCCATGCACGCCGTCTTGACTGAAATCCGAGACGGGTGGTGGAACGGCCTAGCAGAGTATGACCCATGCACTCCATCACCAGCTGGAAGACTCAATGATTCCGGCAGAGTTCGTGACAATTTGCGTTCGTCTGGTCCGAGCAATTTCCAAGGACGTCGAAGGGGACACACAGCTTCCCCGTCCGCTCCTCTCACTGTTCCGTCTGCGAACGGCCAATCGCTGTATCCAAATGACGACAGGTTTCCTTTCGAAAATACTTTGATCGATCCGCAGGCTTCAATGGCAGGTTCTTGCGCAGCCGAGCTGACAAGTCAGGCTATGCCGTCGAGTCCATGGGTGAGCACAACGGCACCAGAGTAAAAAAGAAAGAAAAGAAAGAAAGACACCCACATTGGGTATATACTGGTGTCCAAAGGCGACGAGCCCACCCTTGTCCTCTGCCGTGCGCAAGGCCGTCTCTCAGGTATACCCGCTTGCTGATATGAACACCCTGCTTTCGTCGCCTCCGCCGCCATTCCATGTCGCTCGCAAAAAGTCGTTGTCCTCGTCTTCACCCCACGCTTGGTCCGCGATGCCTGCCACACGTGGCTCGACCACGTGGAGATACGCCAACTCGGGATGCTTATCGTGCGGTGCGGTAGCAAGGTAGGCGAAGGTCGGTCGCGGGTCCTTCATCTTCATGCCTACAAAGTTCAATGGGAGATGAGCATGATAACAATGCCTCGCAGACCGGCTCAAGGGTGTTCACCTTGAAAGGTGCTCCAGGGACTGATTCGGATGCCGACTCGTTCTGGGCCGACGGCATCTACAATGGCGTCGACGACCTCTCTCGCGAATCGCATCCAGCCTTGTTCGTCCCCACTCCACCGGTCCGTGCGTGTGTTGGACGAAGAAACTGATCTACGAGACATCCATTTGCACCGTGTACCTCCACACCGTCGAACTCGGCACTGTAGATTGCATTGTGTCTCGGCCTCTGTCAGCGCACGAGGGGCCTTTGACTTGCCAGCGAGCGCAACGTCGGATGCGGAGACGTAAGGCGGAGGTGGATCTTGCCTCTCGAGGACGTTTGTGTCGACAGCGCGACGCAGAGCCCAGAGCAGGAGGAAGATGTACGACCCTTGGGCGTGGACCGCGTCCGTGACCTTGTCGCCGCACACGATGAGATGAATCACTCGCAGGTAAAAAGGGGACTCATGAGTACCTTTTTCCAACCTTGAATCTGGGCATCGCTGTAGATTCCGGGGACGTGCGCGTATCCACCTGCATCGTGAGAGATGACGGTCGCTTCGGGTGCGGAACCGCGCTGAGAATAATAGGATGCCTGCTGAGGCCCGGGGACGTGAGAGGCGTAGGCTCGAGAACGAGTCAACGGGGCAAGCACGACGCGGTGCTGGAGGTTCACACAAACATGCAAACAAGAACCCTCGTGCTTCTACTGTGAGTGTGCAAATATCACATACATACGAACGGAGCGCGAACTGTCTGCCATCAAGCCCTTCGAGTAGCTCACACATCTCTTCTCTTGACCTTTTTCCCGTCTCTGAGTCCGGCCCACCAGCTCAACCCGAGGGCTGCAATGCATGCCACCAGCGTCACCTGCAAACTTCCCAAGTAACACGCCCTCCCATCGAGACACCGGCGTTCCGGAGGTGACTCGCGTGACACTAGGGTCATCAACGACAAGGAACGGTCCATCAACGATAAACGTGAGTCCTGTAGGGGTGCATGGGCGTCCAGGTCGCGCCCAAACATGAAGGAGAAAAGGCCGCCACCGACAGCGGACGAGAACGAGATATAACCCCAGTTCTCAGAGAAGTGAGCTGGCGCAGGGAATTGAGTGACTGGTCTCCAGAGCCGATAACTGAACCTACCCAGTCCAAACCATTCAATTAGGATCGAAGGAAGAACCCCGAGTAAAGATCCATACGCGAGTCCCAATAAAAGGGTAGCTATCCACAGAGTCTCGACAGAGGAGATGGCAATCGCGACAGCCTGGGAGATAATGAAGAGTGACGAGACGAGACAGAGACAATATGCGCGTGGAATGCGAAGCCGCGTGCGTGAAAAGTCAGATATTAAGCCTGGAATACACTTGGTCGTCAAGTAGGGGAAAGGGGCATGGACCTTACCGATCAGAGCACGTCCTGTAAAGTTTGCTAGGCTCAGGATGGATACCTGAGTAACTTGCCACTTGGATGCTTCAACCTCGTCATAATCAGGGTGCGTCTTGGCATAAAGCGCCTGCGAGATGGATCCGACATTGTTGATGTCTATGGGGGTGAGTGCGATTGGATGGGTTCAAGAGAGGTGAAATGCACCGACATGCAACTCCAACCCCACTACCTATGAGGTCCGGTAAGAATCACCTCAGGATACACACCAGGCACCTACATGTTGCCATGATCGCAAAAACAAGGTAAAAGTCTGGTGTGAGCCATAATCGTTTCCCGTGAATATCGGGAAGTACGTCTTTATCCTCGATACTTTGTTCATGCTGCAAGCTAACTGGAGGGTTTAAGCTGATAGCGGTGAAACGGAAACCTGATACGAACCATTTCCCTGCTCATAGGATAGGAGTAGTACAGAATCCGTGTCTGCTCCTACATCCACTTCTCTCCTTGGCGTTACCTGTGGCCCCCTGGTGGAGACGATAGGGTCTCCACTCGGGACAGGATCATAACCTTCGACCATGGCACTGTGCCGCATGTTTGGACCCGTTAGAGGCGGAGGGACTGGTCTGACGATGAATGTGCCTATAAGCATCGGGACCGTTGTTCCGATGGCGAGGGTTGACAGGAAGGTAGATGTGTCTCCTGGGAAAAAAATACGTGCAAGCAGGGAGAACATAAAAGCCGAGAGGCCGACACCTGACATGACAAGACCAGTGGTAGTGGCGCGCTGGTAAATGTCAGTCGCAAGTCCCGGTACACAGAAAGGCGAAAGGAAAGCGCACAGCACTGGACGGGAAACTTTTTGCGGTTGCGCTCATGGCCGTCTCCAACCCTGCAATGCTCCCCGAGCCCGCAATGTATCCGCATGCAACGAGCAATGTAAAACGTAGCGTGGAAATAGTCGAATGATCACCGCCTATGCCATCGTCGTACATCTTTTTGATGCCCAAGTAGCCGACGAGGAAACAGATTGAGGCGCCAACAAGTGGGATTCGTGGGCCCTTGCGGTCGATAACCCGGCCCCAGACGGGACCAGAGGTGTATGTGCCCACTATAGGGAGCGGTTAATCGAGAGCTAGAGAGGGATATGAATCCGTACTGTTTGCTGCGGTACCAATGATGTTAAGTTGTGTGTGGGATACTCGGAGGCGAGCACCAAGCTGAGGTGCGTAGGCTGAAATGTTCGCGAACGGGGGGCTCGAGATACGAAGGGTGACTCACCAGAGTATGCCTGACCGAACACTTACGATCAGAGTTTTCTCTATCATACAGTGTCAAACCTACTGACATAGTTGGTCCCCGAACCGAGCGCAACGACGATGGACCCGCAGAGGGTCATCATCCGGGATACGCCAACCATCTCTTCTGACAGTTTGGCGTTCACCCACTCCATTGTTCGGGTTAAAGATGGAGGTGCAAGTTTCTGTCTGAAAGTCAAGAGATAAGCATTGGTCACGTGATATACTAGTCCCAAAAGGAGTTCCCACGCACTTTGTGGGACCCGCGACCAGTCACGGCAGGCGCGGTCGGCGATGAGGGACAAGAACGTTTTCAACATAAGAAGATGCCTGCCTCGCATGGTACGCCCTTTTCATCTCATGCTCCGCGACTGCGAGGTTGAATCGCGGTACCCGGTAGAGCTGGTCGTTGGACAACCTCTACAGCGTCTGGGCGCGCGCCTTTGTCACACAAAAGCATGTCGATTTTACCCGAACCAACCGGACGCTCTTCCAGCAACGCTGGACCGCAAAGGCGCTCATGCGCGCCTACCACGGCGACTTTATTCCCGAGAAAACGTTCAAGAGGTGGTACCTTCCCGCGACGCTGCCGGACGTGCGTCCCCGCGCGGAGACACACCGTGACGCCAGCCTTGCGCTGGACGAATTCGCAGGCCGGTCGGCGCAGGTCGAGCGCGCGGAACGCAGGAAAAAGGAAGAGGACGAAAAAGGTCTTGCGCCGGTGGGGAGCTTGATGATGGCCGAAGTCGAGCGACGGATCGACGTGTTCATCTTTCGGTGTTGCTTCGCGTCGAGCGTGTACGAGGCACGCAGGCTAGTGATTCATGGCCGCGTTCTGCTCAACGGCAAAAAGGTATGTGTTCGGGTCTGTGACGGTTGTGTGGTACTGGTACTGACATGTCATGTCCGAGTAGCATTCAGACGCCAACACCCGCTTGGCTCCGGGTGACATGGTCTCCGTGGACCCTGCGGAAATCAGGTTCCTGCAAGAACAGAAGCCGCCCAAGGAGTCCGAGGGCGACCAAAGCGAGAACGACCCCCATTTACAAGCACCCGTAACGCCTCCTGAAGCGCCGGACGGCCTCACGCCATTCCACCTTCCTCCCTATGCTTCGCCGTTTATTTTCCTCCCCGCATATGCCGAGGTCTCGTTCCAAACATGTTCTGCCATCTATGTTCGCCATCCCACCGCACGGCCTGGTTACAGTGAGATCCCGACACCGTACGACGCCGATGGGGAGGTCGTCCGTCTCGCTTGGGAATGGTATGCGAAGCGCCGGCCAAGGACGCGGAGCAAGAGCCAGTTGCGACGACTGCCCGAAGGTCGCGATCGTCAAGTGGGCGGGGTTTGAAGGACCGTTGGCGGCCTGTTGCATCTACGCTTAATGTCGAGGTAATACACGCGAATTCAACGTGCTTTTAGTTTCCACCACACTTGTTGATGCAATGGCAGTCAAAGATGACACCTGGTCCGCTGCTTCTCTGTCTACATGATGAGTATGAGTGTGTCTCCGGGACCTGGATCCTTTCCGGAGGGGCCGGTTCAGTCCTACTGAACGTGCTATAGAAACGAGGGACACATGTCTATCCAGCAACCAGTCGTCGACAATGAGACAGCGAACAAGGATACAACATCAGGCCCCCAGATGTATATACAGGATCCACTGATCAAACGGTATGTCCACCGACCTCGTCGTCCTCGACAACACGAGCGCAGCGCAGGTGTGGGCTAGACGACCCAACGCGTCCTTGTCAAACGCCAACGTCACCTTGCCCGTGTTGTCGTCCACGATCCACATCGTCCCCGACTGCCGTGGTGATACGCGGACAGGTACGCACACTCGGGGTGCGGTCGATGGCGCTGGATCGTAAAGTGCCCATCATGGAGCGCGAACGCGGACTCGAACGGCTACTTCTGGTTCGGGAGACTCGAATGCACCCACTCGTGCTCGTCGGTGACCCGGAGATGCACGCGTCCTGCCCGCCCTTCGATGTGCGTACACTGGCACGTCGCGTGACTGTTCGGAGGTGGTATCGATAGAGCGCAGCTCACTTCAGGTCATCGACTGCGGTCGCTTGACCGGCCACACAAATTAAGGCGCTTCCACTCAGTCTCAGAGTGCGATGAAGTGGGCCGTTTGAGCTGAAGCGATGCCGGAGCTGTCAAGGTGACCATGCAGAGATTTCGAAAGATGACGCTCTCCCTTCTTGTACGGACCCACCAAACTTCCAGCTTGAACAGACAACGAATTCGTGATCCGGACTTCGTGGCTCCCCCGGTGGTTATGATGACTAAGGACAGTACGTACTCACTTATCGTCACCACCATTCTTTCATGTAAGTCGCCGCAAATTTTCACGTCATTTGCCCTTCGAGTTGTGCCAGCACCTTCAATGCAAGCCTATCTGCAGGCTTGCCGGGTGACGTTATCGCTTGACGGCTCTGTGCGGGCGATTTGAGCTATGATTGGATGGTGGCCAGCAAAAGAAAGGGAAATAATGGGTCCTACCAAGAAGAAAACAGTCAAAACTCATCGACATCCCGGAGGGTTTTTCAGAAAGCCGATTGGCAAGGCCGCGTGATTTGTCTACAGGATGCGGCTGAGGTGAAGTACGCATTCAGTCGGAACTTGGCGGCAATGTAAGGCTGGTCGCGGCAATGTATCCCGATCGGTGGCGGTTTACACATCACAAAGTCCTGGACGACCATACAGAGTATCGCATCGGCAACTCCATTCATTTGGCTGCAGGCGAACCAATCGTGCTGAAGAAGCGTGCAAAAATGTGCCGTCAAAACCGCTCAACAGATCGGCGGCCCGCCTGCAGATTGCGCCATACTCCAAGAAAGAATCGAAATTATTTTTTTGAAAAAATGGACGAACGCCGTTACCCGAGGATGAGCTCTCCGGTATAAAAGCCAGCCTGGTGCGCCGGATTCTACATCGGAGAATTTCCATCCTCTCGAGCAATCCCCACTTCTCATACTCTTCTCTCGTATTCATCGCTCGCCATGCTCGCCAAGTTCGGGTGTGTTGCTCATCATTCTCCTGTCCTTGATCGTTGTGCTGACCGACGTGGAACGTGTAGTGCCCTCGCCCTCTGCGCTTCTCTCGTTTCTGCGCTGAGGATCAAAGTTCCGCTCAACGTTGACGTCGCCGGCCTTCTCGATGTCAACCTCGACATCGTTGTGGGTGACCCTACAATTATCGACCTCCAGCTCGTGCTCGCTGGCATTCCTATCGATGTTGTTGCGGGAGTGAACCTTGACGGACACGACCATGGCTACAGCTATGGTTATCACATTCCTGAGCATGCTAACCCTCGGTGAGTGCTCAGGGCGTCCGTGTTGTGAACGCAGATTGGTGAACGGTTTCTCTAGTGATGGCTACACGATCCAGGCTGTCAAGCCCGAGTAAGTCTCACTTACAATTCTACTGAGTCTTCGGTGGATGATGGTTGGCGTTCTTGCTCCTGCAGTGATCACAAGCATGTCTATGGGGAGAGCAGCCCGTTCACCATTGAAAATCACCACTAGGGCCCTTGGTAGTGTGGGGATCTGATGTTGTGGAGAAGAGTTTGATAGCCGTTCTTTTCCCCTAGACTATGTCACTTGTTCTTTGGGCGGTGGGCGTTTGTTATACCCATGGCGTAAAATGACAGGAGACAAACTCTGTGGTACGGTGCCGGATGTGTGACTATGTGAAGCTGCAGCGTCAGAATGGCGTCGACGATTTATGAACGTAATTTCGTTCCAGGGATTCCATGGGACCAACTTTGGCATGGAGTTTTGAGGTCAGTCTTCGAACACAACTTTTTATGGTCGGCAATGGGACATGAGTTGGTTCCTTGTAGATGAGAATCCATACTTGTTCGCATTTACGACCATAGGGTCGCCACTGGCTGTGTGCTGCAGGTCGGTCCACAGTGGGGAAAGAAGGCGCTGGAACAAGCTGGGTAATTCACGAATCTTCGACACTGCTCTCGAGCGCCAGGTCAAGACCACAAATCTGACCACGCTGACCAGCACTCGGTGAATCGAGGCTGCTGCGAACAAGTGAGACCAGACGCGCGAATCCATCTACCCTTTTCGCCGGGTCGGATGCAATGACATCATCAAGTGGGGAGTGGGCTGGCTCTAGAAGGCGCCACGACGTTCGAGAAACTTGATTACAACGGTAGGAGACTGGTTACGAAGATGAGCGGAGAACGCACCTGCCGTGAAGGATGGAAGAGATTTGAGGACAGAAAGATGTCGAGGTAACGTTGGTGGAACGACATGTCGAATAAGCTATTTGCTAAGCGAGACGCGTTAAGAAATCCTCGGCAGCTTTACTCCATGCTTTCACGGCCGATAGACCACTGTTTTAGGAGACATTCTAGAGGCTGAACAGTTCTTCTTTGTCCTCTACCCTACCTAGTTGTGTGAACCTGTAGGAGACGATCTCCAAGTTGACTCAATGCCGATGGCCGATCAGGGCGCCCAGCGGGTAAAAAGTCCTAGTGCATTTCGGACGAGGACAGCAGCCTCAGAGAGGTCATCAGTATCTCCTAGCCCTGCGTACCGACCCAAGAGAAAATATGAAAGGTTTCCCAGCGTCGTCGCCCGAACGGAGTGTCCTGGGGGGACAAACGGTTAGTGCGCTACGGCCGAGGGAAATGGCCTCGTCAAGGTCGTCAATTCCTCCCAGTTTTTTTTCGCGCCGGACATAGATGTGGGATACGAGGTGGCTCGACAATAACAGCCCCCTGGATGCCCCGGCGGGACCTGTGCATTCCTGAGGTCGTCCATTCTCCCGACGTTGTCGTAGCGGTGGCAGAGACTAGCTGACAGGTTACTCAACAAGGTCGATCGTCCCGGGTGCTCTGGTGGGAAAAGCCCCAGCGCGTCTCGGAAAGGTCGTCCATCACGTCAAGCTGGTTGTACCGGCTGGAAAGATAAAAATCCAGGTTGACCGATTCGGGTGCTCTCGTGGGAGAAGGGGCTAGTATATCCCGGCCGAAGACAATGGTCTCGTTGAGGTTATCCATCTCACCAAGGCGCTTGTACCGAGTGGTGAGATGAAGTGCACGATTGCCCAAACCATCAACCGACGGGGATGCCTCAGGAGAAAAAGTACCAGCGCATTTCGCGTGAGAATAATGGCCCCCCATCGAGCTCATCAATCCCTCCGAGCAGATTGTACCGAGTGCAGAGGGTTGTTCATAGACACGGACCGATTCGGGTGGCGGTATGCACAGTTCTCACGCTTCTTGGCCAAGGAAAATGCCAGCCATGTCCTTCTAGTTGCATGTACCGATTGAAGAGAGCAGATGCAAGATTGCTCAACAATGTTGACCGACCCGGATGCTCTTGTGAGCAAATTGTCAGTGCACCTCGGTCGGAGTCGATAGTTTCGTTGAGGTCATCGGTTTCCTCAAGTATCAAGAGAGAAATAGTGCGATGTCGCACAACATCACTGGACAAAGTGGATGACCTGGTGCACAACGTACCAGTGCATCGCGAAAGAGACCAATGGCCTCGTTGAGGCCATCGGTTTTTCCAAGTTGGTTGTGCCGAGTGGACGAGATAAAGTGCACAATCGTTCAGTAGGTTCGGGTGTTCTGGTGGACAAAGTAGTGGCTGAGAATGATGGTCTCGTTGAGGTCATTGATTTCCCCGAGAGGGTGGTGTAAGTGAAGGAGATGGTGCAAGAGCGCCAGCTAATTCGGGTCTTCTAAGCGCCAGTGCATTTCCGCTAGGGACGGTGGCTTCGCGGAGATTGTCGATTCCGCCAAGCTGATTGTACGGGGTGGAGAGATAAAGTACAAGGTTGTAAAGGATCTCTCCGGATCGTTTGGGGTGCAAGGTCTCGTGCGTTCCCCAAGGTCATCTGTTCCTCCGAGATGGCGACAACGATGCGACAGGTGATTCGCAAGGTGACTGGTTGTTCCGGGGGACCAAGCTTCACCGGCCAAGTGGGCGACAAGGGACTGCGGTGGTGAAAGCGGCTGCGATACACGTTGAACAAGCACCGTCGAGTAGTGATGGGCAAAGAGTTTCATTTCGTTTGACTGATAAAGTTGTCCGTTTCGTAATCGGAGATCGAAAGTGGACCTCTCTGCCAACCCGGCGAGATGCCCGACAGCGAGCACAACACCTCGCTCGCCGACGACCCCTTCCTCCTCAACACCCTCCTCCTCCTCACCGCCAGCTCCCTCGCGCTCGCACTCACCGCCTGTCTCTGGCACCACTTTTACTCGGCCCACCCCGCCACCCCGCACCCCCTTCCTTTGTCGACCCACCCCCCCTCGCTCCCTCCCGTCTCCCCTGCGCCAGAAGAAAAGGACACCAAGAGCACCCGCTCCAAGGAGCGCCGTCGCAGAGGCAAGGATCCCTTTCGGGATCTCCTCAAGGCCGGAAAGAAGTCCAACGCCCTCAAGGCCATCAAGGCTGCCGACAGCGACCTCTCTCCTCCCTCTGCCGACATGCCCCCACATCCGTCCGTGCACGGGAACGACGACTCGGCGACCTCGCGCTCCCAGTCGCCCGAGCCCTCTGCGCACCTCGACCGTCTCACACGTTCCTTGGGCTTCGAGTCCGACGACGGCTGCAGTGTCAGGGACACGGCCCCCAGCACAGACACGTCCTCTACCTCGGCAGCCCCTTCGTCGGGTGACATCTCCGACCACAATCTTTCCGACGCGTATTCTCTCTCTGACAGCACGCGCCCACCTTCCTGCCCCCCTCCAACGACTGCCGTGGACACGCCCGCGGACGTCCCTTGCCCCTCGACGGTCACCACACATGCCCCCGAGGCCGCTCCCTCATTTCCGCATGTCCCCACGCCTCAGCCATGTGAGGTCCAGACGGCGTCCGCGAGTGGGAGCTGTGTTCAACTTGTCCGCGCCCGAACAAGGCTACGTGCATCGAAAATAGATTCGATTGTCAGGTCGTCATCAGCCACGATTGACAGCGTGGCAGGGTCGTCTCAAATTATCCCTCCGTGTCCGCTCCTATCTATATCCGACTCCACGTGCGTCCCAGTTTTCTGATTTGCGGATCGTGTCGTGACCTGTTCCAGTCGCTCCACCGAGCCGTCGACACCGACGAATGCCCAGCTGTCGGCGTCCCCACCACGATCGCTCTCGCCATCCGATCCTGCGATCTCACAGCCCACAGAAGAGGTGCTCACTGCTCGAGCACAGCTCGCATCCATGCGTGATGCCCTCGAGGCAGCGCAGCGACGCGAAGAGCAACTGCGCGTCGAGGCCGAGCGTGCACGCAAGGAACGTGAGCAGCTCTGTTGGCGGTGGAACAAGGATGCCGGTGTTTGGCGGTGCAGAGAGGCCGAGGTGCGCGTGTGTTTGTCCCTCTTTTGCGCTCGCCAACGGACGCGTGTGACAGCTTCAGGCCCACATACACCACCTGATGCAGCAGCTGCAGGCGTATGCGGCTATGGCATCGTTCCAGGCCCAGCAGCAGGCCTCGTCGTCTGGTTTTTCATCTCCGACGTCGCCCCATGCGCACCCGCCTCCCCGTTTGCAGCACCACGCGGCCTTTCCGGTCCCGCCTGCCATTCGGGCTCAGAACTCCGCCAGCCCGCCAGCACATGTGCAGGCACTGCTTGCGTCCACGCCCATGCTGATCGCTCACCCCCCAGGATTCGCAGCACCCCCCTCGGCTTCCGGAGGCGCGGGAGCGGGCATGTCCCCTTTGGTGTGGTCTGGCATGGCGGCGTGCATTCCGAATCGGGACCCCCGGACGCCGGACTCGTCATCGAGGGGGCGACGGGGGCGGCGGCGCGCCGAGAATGTCGAGAACGCGTCGGACTCGTCGTCCTTGGGTGACTGGGATGGGATGGAGGATGGTTCGGGGGACGAGGAAGGAGAGGTGGACGAAGAAGAGGACATTTTCAGCAACAATGCGCTGGCGGACGCCATTTTGAAGCGCCCGGAGAGCATTCGGGATCTGAGTGCCAGCGCGCGGAAGCGATCTGGAGTGGGACGCGGCAAACGACCAGGGATGGCTGCGCTCAAGGACCCAGCGATGGACGCGCCGGTCGTCGACGTGGCGGCTGTTGCGCAATAACACGCCATGGCCGTTGCGCTGCTGGATCGCTCGTTGGCACCCGAGGTTATTCTTATTTCTCGTCCGACAACGGGGACGCTCTGCTTTTATATTTTTATAGTATCGTAGCTTTTTGGATCTCAACGCCTACTGTAGTCTTATAGTCGATCTCGTTTCTCGGCCGCTGGAACGGAGTAGGGGTACATCGTGTCACGACGAACCCGAACCAGCCTCCTTTTCGCGCTGGGCGAGCAACCGCCTAGTCGTCACGTCGGTCGGCAATGCATACGAGGGCGGGCGGAAGACGTACTGTCGGGCAGCCAACACCATTTGCGCCTTGCGCGCGCGCAGACTCGCCTCGCGTTTCTCGGGGGTGTCTTCCCACTTGGCTTTCCCGCCCGCGTGTGCGGCGTCGTCGTCGTCGTCCTTGGGCTCTTGGCCGAGCGTTTGCTGGAGGCGGTAGCGCTCGATGAGAGAGGGCGGTCTTGAGGTCGTCGTCGTCGTTGCATGCGTGCGTGTCGTTGCCGGTCGGCGCTGTGGGGTGTCGGGCGTGTCCGAACGCGGGTAGAGGGTAAAGTAGGCGGGTGGGGGCTGTGACCGGGCGCGGTGAGTGCGGAGGGGTAGGGGGGGACATCGGGACGCACCGGCTCGAGAAAGCCGCGCTCGAGGATCTTGTTCGAGGTGAGCTCGACGCTGCCGGTGCGCAAGAGGTCGAAACGGATGTTGTCCCTGGGGGTATTGTGGGTGGGGATGGGGTCGAGCGGGAGAGGAGGACGTACGAGGGGATGTCGGGGAAC
Organism: Boletellus emodensis; assembly: GCA_038089935.1. Lineage (NCBI taxonomy): Eukaryota > Fungi > Basidiomycota > Agaricomycetes > Boletales > Boletaceae > Boletellus > Boletellus emodensis. Next base: position 64,772 of record JBBPLU010000059.1, read on the forward strand.
ATGGTCTGGATCTGGTCGACCTGTGTGGGGGCAGACGTGAGCGCGCGGTGGGGATCGGCGTGGAGGGGGACGGACCATGTGCTGGGTGACGTGTTTGGGTCGGAAGCCGAGTGCGGTGGTTGCGGAGCGGGCGCTGGGCGTGGATGTGTGTGGGCCTGGGAGGGGAGGGGGGATGAGGAGGGGGTGCGGGTGGGCGGGTTTGACGGACCTGCGGTGGCCCAGCGGACGATGAAGACGATGACGGCGAACGCGACGAGGGCGTTGACGACTTCGCTCATGGCGGTCGCTTGCAAGCGTGGCGTTGACTAAGCAAACAATGGTCCGCCTCGGCGTGCTCGTCTGCGACCCGCTCGTACCGTCCTTTCGCGCGCTCTATGGCGACTATGGCCAGCTGTACGCCCGCCTCTTCGCCAGCGCTCTCGCCCGCACCAGCTCCGAGACCGCCTTCACCGTCGACAGCTACGACGTCCGCGCGATGGTCTACCCCCCCGACGACGTCCACCACGACGGCCTGCTGATCTCTGGCTCTCGTGCGTCCCTCCCCCCCCCATGCCTGCGTGCTCACCCGATCTCGTTTCTCTTGCAGGCGCCTCCGCCTACGAGGACGTCGAGTGGATCAACACCCTCGTCGCCTACGTCCAGCGCATCCTCGTTGAGAAACCGTCCGTAAAGATATTCGGTAAACCCGCCCCCCTCGTCCGCCTCCGTCTCGCCAACGTCCCCCCCTAGGCATCTGCTTTGGCCACCAGATCGTCGCGAGGGCCCTCGGCAGCGCCTGCGTGCGCAACGACGGCTGGGAGGTCGCCGTCACGTCCGTCCGGCTTACCCCCCTCGGCAAAACCATCTTTGGCGCCGACGCCCTCGTACGTCCCCCGTGCCCTCTTTTCTCCCCCCCCCATGCGACCGTCGTCGGCCGACAGGACGTTCAGCAAATGCACGGCGACCACGTCCCCACGTGCCCGCCCCACGCGCACATCCTCGGTTCGACCGACCTCACGCCCAACCAGGGCATGGTCGTCTTCCACGACCCCACGTCGGCATCGGCGGCGCACGTCGACCTCACCTCCATCCACGTGTTCACCGTCCAGGGCCACCCCGAGTTTACGGCGCCGATCATGTTCACCCTGCTCAACACCCGCGTCATTCTTCTGGGCGAGCAGGTCGTCCACGATGGCCTCGTGCGCGCGAGCGGGATACCCGGTCGACAGTATCCAGACGGGCTCGCGTGCGACGGCGTCGACAAGGTCGGCAGGGTCATGTGGGGCATCCTGGGTGTCGCTTGAAAAACAGACGACGGACCCCATGGTATGTATTATGCTGCATGTCCGTACAAGCGATCCATACCCCCGACCGTAGTGTATCCAAACATGTATTATATGACTAGCAACACAGAAATCGCGGTCACGTTTTGAAGAGGACGATGAGCACGAGGAGCACGAGGATGAGTAGTCCGATGGTCACCGTCGACGCTGCACCCGACACAAGCTCAGCGCAAGGCAAGGCAGGGGAACGAGAACGCGACACGCACCGTTGTCCTTGGCCCCGCGCGCGACCCGCGCGAGCTGTCGCCGTGCGCCCCCCATCCGCCCGTCCGTCCCGTCCAGCTCCGTATCGAACGCATGCAGCAAGCCCGTGTGCACCTCCAGCTCGTCGTTGATCTGCAACGACAGATGGTGCTGCCGGTGGATCGACGACGACAGGTGGTCGAGCTGCGCGTCCTGGTCTGCCACGACGTCAAAAACGCACGCAAGAGGGGCGCGCGGGGGGGAAACACGGACCGTCAATGATCTGTCGCTGTTGTAACGCGATCCCGTCGTCGTTTGCCTCGTCCGTGTACGGCTCGAACACGGGCTCGAGGCTCGGCTTGTGCTCTCGCGTGTCGGGCGGCGTCGGCGATGGCGACGGTGGCTCGGGCAGCGGGATACTGTGTGCGCGAAGAAGGGACCGTTGGGTGAAGCGTGAGTGGGGTCAGGGAACGATGCGCACCTCGCCAGTCCCGCCTTGTCCGCCTCTTCCTCGCCCAGCATGCCCCGCAGTCTCTCGTACTGTCCCCGGAGCACCGCTACGCTCTCGTCCCCGTTGCTGTCCCTATACTCGGCCCCGACATCTTGCAGGGCAATCACGCCGTTGCGGAGCGTCCGCAGGTGTGTCACGATCTGTACGAGGTGCAGCGAAGGGTGTGTCGCCTGCAGACGTTGTCGCTCGAGGAGCAGCGAGAGCGTCGTCGTCGTCAGTGCGGTCAGTTTGGCTTCCGAGGACATGTCTTGGGGGGGGGGGGGCGTCGCCCGGGCTCGCTCTCGTTCGTGACGGCCCCTCGTGCGAGGAGGGCAGTGAGACCTGAGCACGTGATCATTTCTCTACGGACAGGTCATGTTGTCTTTACGCCTCCCCATGCCACCTTTTGCCCGCCGCTTCGTGGCGCACCGTCCCCTCTGGCGTTCTTGTCCCCCTCCTTCCCCTGTGCTTTGCTCGCCGCCGACGAGGGCGACGGCAACGGCGACGCACGCAACCCGTCCAGCACCCGCGCCGCGTGCTCCGAATTGCGGATGAACCACCCCGCGTACCGCCTCCCCACGGTCGACTCGGCGATATGGATCATGTTCTGTCCGGTCGCGCGATCAGCATGCACCCCCGCCTGCGCGCAAGCCCATCGTACCTCGTCAATCACAAAGTTGAGATCGCTGACGGACATCCACTCCCCGTCGAGCAGACTGCCGTTGGTCGACGCACCTCTCTCCTCGTCCTTGTCTGCACCCGCGGCAACGTGGACACGTCCGATGCATCGTCCCGCGTTCTTCATGACCATCATCCAGTTCAACACTTCCTCCTCATCCACGCCCGCGTCCAGGAACCCTGCAAGCTTCCGTGCGTCGAGCGAGGTATACAGTTTCAACAGACTACGGAGGACAGGCACGGGCGCGAGCGACAAGAAATGGGACGTGAGCGCACGCAGGTGACGGTGCGTGGGATCAGATACCGTCGCATTTGGCGCGGAAGGCGACGTCGGTGATGACGTCGTGGGTGGGTTGAGCGACAGCGCCAGCGCCGTAGGATCGTCGTACGGCGGTCCGTTGGCAGTGATGAACTTGGGGCAGGCGTAGAGGAAGATTTCTTCAAACGTGCTCAGACCTTCCTCGCTGCACGCGCGTGAGCTCAACGTGGACGCACGTCCCACAGGGCACTACGCACCCCCGACCCATGCGCGTTATCTGTTCACCATATTTCTCCCGCACGATGTTCATCACATTGTCGTCCAACCGTGTCGGCGCGAGGGTGTTGCACAGGGCGAGCAGGGCGTACATCCGGTCGGCCGTTTTGTTGATCTGTGCCCCGTCCGTCAACGCCGTATGTGTTCGGTTCCCCACGCACCTGGTCATACTGGTAACTCCGCGTGTGGTATTGTCTCGCCCGCATGACCCAGTTTAAACAGCCCGTGAACACTCTCGCCGCGTCCGTCACTCTCCTGAGCATGAGATAGCACACGCCGGCGTGGTATGCGGTGCTAACGTGCGCTGCGGTCGGTGCCGTGAACGGTGCTTTCTGGCCGACACCCAAGCCCAACCCAACTTGTTCGACGACTTTGAGCGCGAGGGTAAAGTCGCCGAGAAGGACATGTACGCGGAGAAGTCCGATCAGCGAGAAGTACCCCAGCTGGCGGTACAGCGGTCGCGAGCCGTACTCGCCCGCAACGTCCCTGGGTTGCGGGTCAGCCGGGTCCGGGCGAGCGGGACGGTGGACGTACTCGATCTCGTCGTCGGTCTTGCCTTGGGCGCGGGCCCGGAGCCATTCGTTGACGTGGCTCTTTTGGATGAGGGAGTAGAGGACGTTGAGGACGCTGTAGCTGCTCCACGCTTGAGCACCGCCCTCGGAGCCGAGCAGTGCGAGCTCGTCGTCCGTCTTGGTCGCCGGACGTGATCGAAAGAGCGCAAAGGACTGGAACTGGTAGATGAATTCGTCGATGATGTCCCACAGCCACTGTGCGGGGAGGGAGAGGGGCACGGGCCCGTCCGAATCTAGGGCGGGACATGAACCCCACAGGCAGGCGATGCGGAAGCGGACGACGCACTGAGGAGATAGTTGAACAACTCGCAGCTGTTCTCGTACGAATGGAGCCGGTCGTCGATGTTGGGCTGCAGGCGGGAGTAGACGTGGCGATAGTAGAGCTCGCGATAGAGGACGAGGAAGATCTGGTCCTCGTTGACGAGGGGGGCGACGATCTCTGCTTCGGGCCACTCGGTTTTGGCGTAGAATTTTTCGGTGAGGCGGTTCCAGCCGGACTCGTAGGCGAGGGTGATCTCGGTGAGGTTGTTGTCCAACACGGCTTGATGGAAGTGGACGATGAACTGGGGATGAAAGAGGGTCGGATCACGCACGGATGCGCGGGATGTGGGGGACGTACGCGCTTGACGACGTCCGGGATCTGTGCAAAGGCGGTTTGCTGTGCGATCTGGGTCTGGGTCGCGTGGAGGGTGCCGTCGTCGACCTGGAGGTGGTCGTCGTAGGCGTCGGGGGTGGGGTAGGCGGGGATCGCGATGGGGATGTCGACGTCGTGGATGTCGTCGTCGAGGTCGGGCTCGGCGGCCCACAGTGCGACGCGCTGCTGGGTGGACATGGCGAAGACGAGGACAGAAAGAGGAAGGTCGTTCCCACCAGCGACGGGTCGCATAGGTTTATATAAGCACTCAATTAGCTTAAATCAGCACATTGTCCTGATGGCCATCGCCCCCTCCCTTCTCTCCCCGAAAATGTCCTGGAAACTGGGCTCCTCGAAAAGTCCGTCTCCCCCGTCTCCCTTGCCCGATCTTCCGCTCACGAGCCTCTTCCCCTCACAGAACCAACCGACAATGCCATCCTCTCCAGATCCGTCACCCCAATGCCGTCTCGCCCAGAAACACCGAGACCCGCTGCGACCGCAGATCAGCAGGCCCACCTCCGCTCCGGCATGCTCACCATCCGCATCTTCTCGGGTGTGTCCTCACCCGACCCTCTGTGGCCACTTCTCATCCCTCACAGGCCGTGGTCTCTCTCTTGCGCCTGGCGTGCAGGTCCCAGAGGTAATCCAGAAAGCACTCGAGTCGTCGTCTCCCCCGACACACAGACGTGCCGCCAGCAACCGCGAAAGCCTCCAGAGAAAGCGCAACTGGTGGCTCCCCTACGTCGTCCTTGAATTCGATAACAACCAAGTCCTCGTCGACGCCCTGGGCGGCGATCTCGCGAACCCCATGTGGAGCTACCGCGCCACATTGTACGCACTCCCCGTCCCCATCCTCGTCGTGACATCGGCTCACGCCCCATATCCTAGCGACGTGTCGCGTACGTCAAACATCTCCCTCTCTGCTTATCTGCGCACCGCCGCAGCAGTACACAGACAGGAAGACATGGGCAACGATCTCCTTATGGCTCGCGTTCAGATAACGCCGTCCCTAGATGATCACGTGTGCCCCCCGCCACCCCGTTTGCGCGCCTCCCTGACCTTGTCTGCCAGCACGCCTCCGATCAATGGTATCCAGCCACAGCCGGCACGGGCTCTTTCCATCTCAAGGTGGACTACCATCCCACGCGCGCAGAGCCGCTCACCATCGAAGCATTCGAGCTCCTCAAGGTCATCGGAAAGGGCTCGTTTGGCAAGGTCATGCAAGTACGAAAAAAGGACACCATGCGCGTGTATGCTTTGAAGACGATCCGAAAGGCCCACATCGCTTCGCGACCAGGCGAGATCACGCACATCTTGGCAGAGCGCACCGTGTTGGCGTTGGTGAACAACCCGTTCATCGTACCTCTCAAGTTTTCCTTCCAGAATCCGGACAAGCTCTACTTGGTCATGTCGTTTGGTGCGTGTCGCCTCTTGCAGAGCTGTCGGAACCCATGTCGATCCGTCTGTAGTCAACGGCGGAGAGCTGTTTTACCACTTGCAACGAGCGGGCAAGTTCGACGAAGTCCGTAGCCGGTTCTACGCTGCAGAATTGCTCTGCGCTCTCGAGCATTTGCATAGCTTCAACGTCGTCTATCGTGACCTAAAGCCGGAGAACATCTTGCTGGACTACACGGGTCATATCGCCCTTTGTGATTTTGGTACGTCTTTGCCCTTGTACGTCTCAATCGCCGTTTTATACGTGACACAAGGACTCTGTAAGTTGAACATGTCTGAAACGGAAAAGACAAACAGTAGGTGTCCATTCGTGACCCTCGGCTCGATACTGACCCAGTTGTCAGCATTCTGTGGAACCCCAGAGTATATCGCACCAGAACTCTTGGAGAGCCAGGGCTACACCAAAACCGTCGATTGGTGGACACTCGGCGTCCTCTTGTATGAGATGATGGTACCCACCTTTTTTGGTTCATAACACCCCGTGCCAACCCACCGCCAGACTGGCCTTCCCCCTTTCTACGACGAGAATGTGAACACGATGTATCAGCGGATCCTTACAGACCCACTCGTGTTTCCTCCCGACGTATCCGGGGAAGCAAAGAGTGTCATGACTGGGCTTCTCCAGCGTGATCCAACTCGACGCCTCGGGGCAAATGGTGGAGAGGAGATCAAGAAACATTCCTTTTTTTCCAAGTATATCGACTGGAGCCTGTAAGTGACCAGATAGTCTTCGCCGTCGAGACGGACAGGATGATACATTGCACATAGACTGCTCCAAAAGAAGATACAACCGCCGTTCAAACCGAGCGTGGTAAGTCACCCCAGTGACACTTTGACTTTTTTTTTTTTTTTACCTACTTGCCACAGGAATCCGTGTTAGACGTTGCCAACTTCGATCCCGATTTTACAAACGAGGAGGCCCAAGACTCGGTAGTCGAGGACTCTCACTTGTCGGAGACGGTTCAAGACCAATTCAAAGGGTTTACGTACAACCCCGCCAATGAACACCTCAGTGAGAGCGTCAACTATGGTCACGTCATGGGGTGATCCCCTCCCGTATGCAATTCCTTTTTTTCTTCTACGCGCGCTGGTCGTGGGTTGTCGTGGGTTCGCATTTCTTCTCCATCGAGCCATGGAGTCTTTTTACATGTCCATCTGCTTTTTCGCGCCGGAAGGGTGTCCTGTAACGTTCCTCGTCCTGAAGGATGATGTCGCCTCTCGACAGGAGCTTTTTGTTTTCCGTCCCTCTGCAGTCGTTGCTCTGGTGTCCTTCTGTTCAAGGACGCTTGTATCACGTGTATGTGTTCAGAACGCATCTCTTTTCCTCTGTTTTTCTCTTTGTCCCTCCCTTCCCTAGAGTGGCATTTTTTTAAGAAGAAAAAAAGTAAAGCCAGATTGCATTCGCCGAGCACGGACTTGATCTTCAAGCTTCACTCATCATCGTAACACACCCCTCAATTCTTTGTCTTTTCTGTTTACCATCGTAGTACATGCCTTGTTTTCCAAAATGTTATTTATTTAACTGCCGAGAGCATTGGAAGATGCCTTGCCTCGTCCCGTCCCAGTGGTCGCACGTCCGGGTCACGTCGATCAAACGTGTCAGTGCGTCCGGTTTGACCGGCCTTACAAGTCTCTATTCAGCACCGTACAACAAACCCGCGGTACAAAAACGCCCCCTTCGTAAAAAGAAAAAAAAGGCATGTACACCCCGTTCTCCCAACGCCGACGACCGAGTAGCGCGCAGTTCCACCCCCCCAAATTCATCCTTGCCCCGCGCGCGGTATGCACGTCGAGGGAAAAGAAAAAAAAGAATTAGTCACACGTCCCATCGTCCACCCATACGCCCGCTGAAATAGGGAGGAAGGTCATTCACTAAAATCGCAAACAAAAGGACGATGGAAGAGGGAGGGGGGGGGGGGATCGTCACTTGCCTGCGCCCCCGGGCTTGTCGTTCTCCGACCACCATTTCGCCCTCCAGAGATGACCGTCTGGAACGAGAGCCAGAGGGAGCGGAGAAGAGAAAAAAAAAGCAACGGGTCAGCACGTCGGGACGAGAGGGATGGGCGCATGCTTACCGTATACCGCCTCGTCACCGCCAACGTAAACCGCCTCGGTCTTGATTCAGCGAAGCACCGGGGGGAAAAAGGGAGGGTGAGAAACGTACCGTAGTGTTCCACGGCGACACATCCGCGCACAGACAGGAATCCGGGAGCGCGGTCGGCGTGGGCGTCGACGTTGCCGTGACCCTCTTCGAGGTTGCCGTCGACGCAGGCCGAAGCGACGTGAACGTCGTCGTCGTCGTCGTGCCCACGGTGGTCGTTGACCCACCGCCCATGTTGTCCCGAATGTTGTCCCATTTGCTGTGCGGATAGCTGGGTCGACGTGCGCGCGCGCTGAGTGACGTGTACGAGGACATTCGGCGTGTGGGGACCTACTGGATGTGGTTCTGCGAAAAAAGAGTGTTACTAGTTAAGACGAGCACCCCCCAGGTGCGACGCTTCTTTCCTCCCTCGACTCACCGGCGTCTGATCCAACTGACCGAGTGCTACCCCGGCAGTGTAGACGAGCGACTCGGTGCCTGTCTTGTCGCTCGAGAGCTAACGTAGCGCTTCCGGTGAGAGAGGGACATGATATCGACACCTTCGCGTACCTCCCAAAACATGCACCCCGCCAGCGATTCGGACCTGACGTATTCCGCTTTGATCTTCACAACGTCCGGAACGTCGTACGAAACGAGCTCGCGTTTAATCGGGTCGTACGAGTAGCTCGCAACGTCCGATCGATCCTCGAACACCGACGCGCCCTGCAAAGGGAGATACTTGTAAGGGTACGTCCCAGGCCCGGTCTGGATGAGATCGGAGGTCAGCAGATCTCGCATGCACTGGGCTTGTCGCTCGAGTTCACCCCGCTGTATGGTTTCCCTATCCCGTTCGTATTCTCAAAGACGCGGCCGTAGAGCGGTACTCCTGTGGGACGTATAGGTCCTCTTGTATGACGAAGAGGGAAGAAGGATGCGGTTACCCATTGCGATCTTTCTCGACGTCGCACCAGAGGAAACGTAGTGCTTGATGGCAGCGTCCGTACTGACGCCCGTCCTCGCGCCGCCATATAGGTTGGCTTGATTGTCCGCCTGGGGAAACCTCTGTAAAGAAATGATGCATGCTCGGGGAACGAACGATTACAAATGTCAGCCAGGATCCAGCATAGTCGTACGCCTTTGCAACAGTCCAAAGTCAGCTCGCGACAGAGCGAGCCCGAGATCTGCCGCACCATCAAATTCCAATAGGTGAGAACGGGATCCAACTGCGGGATGCGATAGTGTGCATAATTGTCGGGACCTGCCGACACTGCGGCCTAGAGAAAGGTCTCGTCGCGATGCACAAGTCGCACCAGAACCTCGACTTACCGTCAGTTCGTAAGGCGTGGTATCTCCGTTTGCGACCGCCAGTTCATCAAAGGCACTTCGCAGGGATGTCATGAGCTGCAGGAGATCCTGACCTTGTGCCTCGTTTGCTGGATACTCAAAGTCTATGTCTCTACATGGGATCGTGTCAGGCAAGTAAAGAGCGAGGAAGCACGAAACCTGCATTCCGTCAAACCCATAATCTTTGATCAACTGTACTGCACTCGAAACGAAACTTGCCCTGAGGCCGCTGTCAGAGAGGAACGCAAAGTGGCCGTCCTGCGAATACGTCCAACCGCCGACGGACAACAAGACTTTGAGGTGCCTGTGTGACCCAGGGTGAGTTTCCGTCGGGACGACGTGGCTGGAGACGCGTACCGGTGGGACAGCTTCAACAAGTAGAGCTGGACGCGACGTGAAGCGGAGGCAAAACGACGTTTGGGAACGATCGACGTCACCTGTTTCAGGCAGCCATACAAATTCGTGCCCTGATCGTTCCAAGAGTCGCCGGGAAAGTGTTTCTGTCGACGACCGCATCAGTCCGAGACGTGTCTCATCTCGCCAGCGAGGGTGACAGACGTACCTGTTCGTCTGCCCAGCTGTCCGTGAGGAAGACGCCACCCGTATCGGGCGACACGTCCGCAAACGCATACAGGATGTGTGTCAGTTGGCTTGGATCGATATCCGTCGGCTCTATGACGCATCAGTCGCGACAGAACCGACGCCCGTCTGGCACTCACGAAAGTTGGCACCATAGATGCCCCTTGACGACGCGGAGGACGTGAGACGGTGACCGCTACGCGAGACCGCGTCGAGACGACACGGTACTCACCAGTTCGTAAAGTACGCTGCCTGGACGTACGAGATGGGGTCTCGGCGTTGCGCCGTGGCGTTGTACGAGGTGCCGTCGGGAGCCAGGATGGACGCAGCATGGGACCCGGAGGCCAACGCAGACAACAACGACAGGGCCGAGAGCGGCAGCATCGCAAGCATCGCCAACAAGCGAACGGGCGACGTCGTCACAGAGCTTAGCCCTGGGCGGTCTTTTTGTAAACGGGAGACAGGCAGAGTCGCCGAGGCGAACTGCAAACGTAGTCCTCGGCTCCTGGCACGCAGGCCTCGATAAGGCGTCGCACGGGTTGGTTTCGGTGGGCCAGTGTGCTGTCAAAGGGATCCCAAATCCACCTCTGAAGGACAGAAATGAAAGGCTCAGCAAGCGATATGCCACGCGAGGCGTCGTGGCACGAGATGAGCTCGGAGAAGTGACCCACCGTGAGTGGGGACATGGCCTGGATGGCAAGGCAGTTTACTTAGCAGCAAGGACGAGCCTCGTTTTGGGATGCACGCTGGAGTCGCTGCGAAGCTCGACTTGGAGGACGCGATGCTTCGGTAGCTCGCACGCCCGGGGTTCGAATAACGGAATTACCATACGAAAGCATTAAGACATGGCTGGGTGTGTATCGAGCATAGCAACAAGTACAAGACACCCCGCCAAGAAAGGGTACTTGGAACGAGCGTAGAGGGGGGCGTCAGTTTTGGCAAGTATGCTGTGTGGATCGGTAGCAAAGCCCGATTGGGGAAAGGGATGGCAAGTGTGCGAGGGGTAAAGAGGGTGATGCAAAACCAAGGAAAAGGGATCCAGGGGGAATAGCTGATCGAGGAATGCGAATACTGCAGACTAATGTGTGAAGATGGACAGCAACAAGGGTGAATAAGAGAGCAGCGACCGAGGACGAAGAGAGTCCCGATCTGAACGTCCATGGCCGAGAAGAAACGGTAAGAGGGGACAGGAGCGTGGCATCAGGAGGTCTGTCCGGTGGTGCTATCAGAGACATCGCAGGAATCCCGACGACGGGCGGTGCTCGACCTCCTTGCTAAAGTCGCAGTCGCGACACATTCAGCGAATGAGTATTTCTCGAACTCGATACAACATCACCTTGGTAACCTTCCCAATCGTCCGTTCAAGTAGCACATCGCCATCCCCCCCTGCTTCAAGACAAACACTCTATCCACAATGTTACACATCCACATAAATAAGCACTGGCTCTCCAACGCCTTCGATCTCTGGAATGACACATTTCAGGTCAAATGCCTTTGCAAGCACTATCTTGAAGATCTTTTGGACATTGATCGATGCGGATGTCGAGCAGAAGATTAGCGATGCATGCATGGCCCGTGCAAATCGCTTCGCCTGCGGACTCGTCGGCGGATGCGTCCGAAAAAAGCGTCCAATGCACAGACCTGTTTAGTAATCTCCTCTTGTTCATCCCGCGGAAATGTTGCAAACGTGTCGAATTTCGTCCCAATCAAGAACGGAATTGCGGTCTGCGGAAGGGCGGCGTGAGCTCCATGGACACGGGACTCCGTATAAGCGTTATCAGAGTCCAGCACATCTTCCAACACGCCCCCGTGCCCAAACAGCGCGCGACATCGCGCAACCAAGCGCAACCAGGAGGGACGTGCACCAACTCACCTTGTTAAATCCCCTTGCTTGTCGATACCACTCTTTCACCGAGTTGAGCGTCGACTTTCGCGAAAGGTCGAACATGAAGAGTATGGCGACGGCGTCATTGCAAACAAGAGGGAGCATGTTCACGAATTCTCGTTGTCCACCAAGGTCCCAGATGGAGAATGTGATTGTCGTCCGTCGGACGGTTATTGTCTTCTCCATGAAATTAACGCCTGTCGAATGCTGGTTGAGCAATGAACGGTCTTGGGGGACTGGAGCACGAACCCAGCGTCTGGATGTAATCTTCATCGAAACTACCCTCGACATACTTGACCATGAGACTTGTCTTGCCTATCTGCGAGTCCCCGACCATCCCAACTTTGATGACCACGCTGTTCTTCTCCTCGTTGTTTTCGAGCATGGGGTGCGGACTTTGGCCACTGGGGCCGGCGAGGGAGGAAGAGGAAGTTGGGTTCGTCGAGACGGACATAATAAGACCGAGCGGGGGTGGGGTCGAAATGAAAGATCTGCTGGAAGCTGCACGGGCGACCCTGCGGTATAGAGAAGGAAATGGGATGGATCAAAGGGAATCGATAGAAAGGTGATGAAAAGAAGGACGCGTTCTGCGGTGCGTTGGCGAGAGGCTCGCGCTCCAGGTCAGAACGACCGGCCTGCGCTCAGGAAAGAACTGAACCGAGGCGCAAACAACGTTGGGATTCAAGTCGCCCGTCGACCAACGCAGAACAGAGAAAAGACGTGACACGGGTGGGCGAGAGGGCTCAACTTGCGCAACGTGCCCCTCCCTTTCGCAGGCTCGGTCTGAATTTCAACCCCACCGCTCAGCTTTTACTTGCATGTTGCCTGGATCCGGACATGCATTTCGCGCGCAACTTGTATCCTGCCATGTGCTCGGCCGCTCTGGTTCTGCACGGGCCAGCCATCAATTCATCCTCCATGAGGCTGCCCACGGCTCCACAGGGCGAGGAACTCGAAAGGCGCCCGCACCATTCTTCGACACTCTGCCCTGTTTTCCTCTTCATGACGCCCGCTACAGCGTCTAGCACGGGCAGATGACTGTAGCTTGCTGTGGGCTCCGTCTGCTCACGAGGTCGAGCACAGCAGCACCATCTCAGTCTTTCACAGGCCCATCGTCAAACCACACCGCGTGCTGGACAATGCAGACCAAGCGCGCTGATCCCGCAGAAGAGTGGAGCCCTTCCCCGTGCATATAATACTGAGAACGGTGCGAGGGAGGAGCCCAGAGACACAACCGCCCCCTTCCACTCCAATGCTCTCCCTCGGTCAACTCATCCAAACGATCAATCACTCCTCTTACAAGCTAGACTCGTCTGGCGTCGTAGGGCTACTCGGGGGGGACAGCGCAGTCGACGCACTCGAGACGATCCACTTGCACGCTGGTCGGAGGTGGACCGGATGGTACAACTATCCAGGGTCCGTGACCGTGGCAAAGCGATTCGGTCAGATGGCCCAATCTCGCCTTTGGGACAGCCTTTTTCCTGGACCCAACGAATCCCCCGCAGTCACTTTCAAGGTCGCTGGCAAATTTGGCCCCGATTATAGCGGATCGTTTTCCGGAACCAAACTGCGTACAACCTATCTTGGCTGTTTGATGGCACAACAGTGCAAGGAGTCGTCTGGCAAAACACTCCAACTCATTAACAAGGATGGCACCGAAGGAAGGAAGACTGGCAGTTCTGCTGCAGTCACCGTCATTTCTCTTCCTCCCCGACAGCACGAAAGAATTCAGCGGAGCCTGACGAGCGGCAGCAACATCGGTGCCACCAAGCAGAAGCATGAATTCATCCCTATACATCCG
>JBBPLU010000060.1:0-77967 GCA_038089935.1 Boletellus emodensis
AGGGATGTTGTTCATATCAAATTCCCTGCCAAGATTGATTAAAATGGCCAGTTTGGACATCTTTGTCCATACTTCAATCTGCCTATGACTAGTGTGTGTGTTTAACTGACACTAACCGAACAGTATTTTGATTCTATCAATAACTTGACATTACTATGTTGTAGAAAGCAAAAGCTCAGTTTGAGCTTGTAGCACTCAAGCAATCTAATGCTGAGTACCCTTCTGAGGCAGTCCTCTACTCTGGTGACCTATTCAACACACTTTTTGCATTGTTTCATGAATTGGAAGCTGTACGCGTGAATAGTGAGTGACCAGTACTAAAAATGTCTTTATTCTCGAATGCTTATACCTTTGCAACTAGAAAACTTGACCAGGAAACCATCTGTCATACTGTTCTGGTGAATGTATGAACTGAGATGAGGTGACCACTACATGCTAATTGTAACTACAAACTCTTTATTTAAGAATTTTCCACACACAACCAGGATAACTGTCCCAAAAATTTCTCGTACAGACATCAGGAGTGAGTGTGCAGTAGCTTACATGTGATTCATATTGATCAAATATATATCAGGGAGTGGGGGGCCACCTAGCCCAAGTGAGAAATGCGACAGCTTTGAATGTCTTACTCACTGACACTGACTTGCAGGCAAGACAAGGACTCTGACTTCTGCTAAGATGGCTGGGGAAAGTGCTGTAACCACACCCCCCTCAGGTGATATATTTTCTCAATACTATTTATATTGGTTAAGTTTTTATTGTGGCTAGATATTTTGTGGATTACCAATTTGTGGTCAGTATGTAGGGCTTACTAAGTCCCATCATAAGATCACTGAGACAAATGTCAACATTCCAGACATTCATGATAGGCAGGGATGACTCATTACCCCGAGCGAGTACAATGGGACAATTAAGGATGGATCACATTGAAGCCAAGATAATTCTCAAGCTGTAAGTAGTGATGGTTGTCTTAGGCACTGGATCACCCGGTTCTGCTACTCCCACACGTCTGGACAAAGAAAAGGGTAAGAAGTTGATCCAAGGAAATGCAAAGCAGACAGTGAGGAAGATCTGGCCGGTTAGTTGCCTATCAAGAAAAGTATGGTGGTTGAGAGTGACTGTGAAGTCATTGACATGGAAACTGAAACTGACTAGTACTGGAGCTTTTTTGCTTCTTGGTAATTCACAAAAACATACATAAATACTACTCTTTTGTCCTATCATGTTTTTCGTAAGCCCAATATGCATGTTCACACAGAGATTATTTTCCCTGGGGTCAGGGACTTGGTGCCTTGCACTGCTGCAATTATATTGTACAATATGGTAATAGTGACTTTTCTGACTTTCTCAACCTTGTGAAACATATTGTAATTAATTACCTTTTGAAACTTACTGTTATGTTTTGCCCCTTTTTCCTTGTCTTCCATACCTTTTTCCTACATTTATGCTTACTCTTCCTCACTTACCTCTCAATCCATCCAACCAGATACTTAGTCATTTACACTCACCCTTAGATCTGACTACCCGGATCACTTGTCATTATTGTTTACTTCATGTCCAATCCAACTCAGACTCCCCTTTCCTTATTTATTCTTCTTGTCATCACAATGACCCTTTTTCTATTGTTCTCCAAATACAATAGTTGGTCTGTGCACCTCACAGATGGGTATATAAACCCCAGTAGTCTAGCCCTGTACTCTAAGCTAGACTTACCTGACAATCACCCTTGTTTCCCTTTGTCTCTTGCCCCTTGTCCACCAACCAGGAAACCCCTGGTCTGGCAGTACCCTCAACATCGAAGGAAGCCCCTTGACAAACCTCATCCCTTGTACCCTCCATTGGAAGACCCTTCAGATCAACGTCACTCGTCACTCGTCCTTGTCCTTCGCCCGCTAGGTCTATGCTCATCCCTACCCAGGCCAAGCATAACACTTACCAGCTGGTTAGGAAAAGTCGAATAAGTACTCAAAGACATAAAAGCCCTGAATAACCCAAAAAATCTCGGATAGAAATCTGCCAGATTGCTGATGGGTATCGCGAGTGGTTGAGGTGGAAGGTGAATGAGGCGGATGCGTCGCATGTGGCAGCGTCAACATGGCATTCGGGTCGGTTACAGTCGAATCGCAGGAATCCAGGGTGGGGAGTCGGCGGGCCAGCGAAGCGGCCGCTGACGATGCGAACCCGAGCGCATAAGGCCAGTGAGCGCATTGGGGGTCCCAGCAGCGTGGTTGCTCAAAGGACGAGTTGATGTACGCGCTGGAGCGGTGGCCGAAGAAGTCGGTGAGGTCAGAACGACATACAGGGAGGGCATAGCGGCTAAAGCGAGTGGGCATAGAGCTAGAGCAGAAGGCCTGGGCGAGGGCGCTGCAGACGAGGCAGCTGCCAGCGAGGATCCCGCCGCACGGAACAGGGCGCGAATGGCGGCACGGGAGTCGGTCATGCATATGCGCATCCTCAGGAAGCCTGGTACCACGATGACCGGAGTGCCATCAATGCGGAGACGTTTCCCAGTAAGAGTGTGACTCGGAGCACATGGAGCACGTCGCGCGGTGCCCTAGCGAAGGCCGACTCGGAGGTTGGTCCAGACCAAGGCGTTACGACCACCTTGCAACTCAACTCGAGTTGGCGCGTTCGTGGGCTCGCCGCTACCGTCTGGCTCCTTTGGTCGAACCCTGGCGTCCTCGTCGCCCCTCGCCCCCGCCACCTCGCCCACTGCCAACCGAGCGTCCGAGCTCGCGACTCCAACACACTCCCCATCAAGCTCGACACTCAAGGGTCTATTCCGTCGATCCGTGGGTTCATTTGGTGGGTTGGGTGGATACGGTGGGTCTGAGGATAGTCCAGGTATGTTGTCGTCGACCTGTTGGTCTGCTGACCACATTAACGTCATCGAACTGCGAAGTGCCGAGCACGACGAAGGACGCTGGAGTGATGGCGACAGCGTCAGATGCGATGGGGTAGGGCATCAGATGGATAACGCAACGAGCGATACGCGCTGCGACTCAAGGTGAGTCAGAATGAATGCGCTAGCTGATCAAGACGAAAGTCAGCACGAGCAGTGCGAACGCAGGACGGCGGACGTACCTGGTTCTAGGCCATTCACACACCCGCAGGCGCCACAAACGGCCTCAAATTGAGGCGTTGAACCCACCGCATCATCGGGAGTGACTAAAGCTGCGACCTAGCAGCAATAGCGCAGCAAGGTGAACTCACTGGGTCGAACGACCATGTCGCGGCCAGGTCGGGCAAATACGGACGTATTGTACACGCTGTATGTGGGTTGTAGATGGTGCATGGCTATTCCCAGGGCGTATTGAAGGCGACCGCACGTACATCAACGCGACCGCATTATTTACTTATTTGTTAAAATTTTATCTTTCAAATGGTTGCGCTGTGGCAAGTTGTGGCTGTGGTGAGCTGTGGTACGTGACGCGTGACGCGTGATCGGCGACTGGGGGACGTGCTGTGACCGGTGACCCCTGTCCAAGTAAGTGATTTGCTGACGGTGGCAGCAAGCTACATCTCAGTTGAGTGTTCTTTATTATGGCACACTCCAAATACACGTTATTCTGTCTCTCTTGTGATCACTGGTAACCGCGACATTGGCGAAAATTCCCCATTCTCCGATGGCACAGCCACCCCTAAGCCGCATAGCCGCCCGTCAGAGAAAAGTCCCGGCGTGCGGAGTCTCAAATAAGTGGTCCTGATTAATGACGAACGACAGTGACGCGTGACGTCTAAGCGAGGAGCACGAAGCGGCCCGTTTTGCGGGGTCCTCAAGGGCCTCTCCTACCACGACTGACTTCGCAGCGGCTACAGGCACCATGGGCCATAACACTTCTCCACCCACAACACTTGCGGGATCCCAGACTCTTAGTCGGCTAAGTCGAGGCATCGGCTAGCATGCTACAACGGTAACGAGGCCTCACTACTACACACTCTTGACAGGTTTCATGATGACGGGTGAGAACCGACGACGGGTCTTTAAGTCGGACTCTTGATTCTCCAGCCTGCGATGCGCTTCTTCCCACTTGTCTCCTTTCTCTCCCTCAGTCTTCCCCTGCTCTCGAGCGCGGAGCCTGTCTTCACCCCTCGCCAGATTCATGAAAAACGCACACACCTCCCTCGAGGTTGGACACTCACGAAACGTCTCGATGCAACATTTCAAATCCCTCTCCGCATCGCGATGAAGCAGAATAACATCCACAACATCGACGCGTATCTCCACGACGTCTCTTATCCCAAATCGCCCAACTACGGGAACCATTGGTCCCCGGCCGACATTGCACGCACCTTTGCGCCGTCCGACCAGTCGATCGACACCGTCCGTGAATGGCTCACTGCGAATGGCATTCACGAGGGACGTATTAGTTTGGCTCACAGCAAGGGATGGATGCATGTGAATGTCACCGCCGAAGAGGCGGAACAGCTGATGATGTCTGAGTACAATGTGTATACGCACACTTCGGGAAAGAAGCACATTGGTGGGTTGATCGGCTCGCGTGGAACGGCGAGAGAAGCTGATGTGTGTATCGATTCCCAGCCTGTGAGGCGTACCATCTTCCCGTGCATGTCCGGGCCCACGTGGACTTTGTGACACCCTCTGTGCACTTTGACGCCAAGCTGACACGTCAGTCTGGCGGCGAGGGTGTATCCCCATCCCGGGGCATCGGCCAGGCCCGCATGAAGACCTCTGCGCAACTGGGTGATACGGTGTTGAAGATCGTTGATGGGCTGGAGAACTGTGACAAGCAAATTACACCGGCATGTCTTCGAACGCTGTATGAGTTCTATTACGAGCCTGTCGCTACCGACAAGAACAGCTATGGGATCGGTCAGTGACCTATTTCGTTTTCCAGCAATGTCTTTCGTGGGATCTCACAGTGTCACCTTACAGTGGAGTATACCCCGCAGGCATATCTACAGAGTGATTTGGATCTATTTGCCCAGAACATCTCGAGGGACCTCATTGGCAAGAGTCCCCAGGTGATTTCGATCGATGGCGGTAAGGATGCATGTGCAGACGCCGAATGATATTCTATCCGAATCTGCAGGCTCCGTGCAGACTGAAAACCAGAGCTTTCAATATAATGGGGAGTCGGACCTGGACTCGCAATACGCCATGTCGTTGGTCACTGGCAGTCAGCCGGTGACGCTCTACCAGGTTGGTGACTTGATAGAGGGTTCGTGTCGAAAGCCATGTATGATGCCCAGTACCTGATGATCATCGTGGAACAGGCGCATCGTTCAACAATTTCCTGGATGCCCTTGACGGCAGCTATTGCACCTTTGAGGGTGGTGACGATCCCAGCCAGGATGGTATTTATCCAGACCTGAGTCCCGGTGGTTACAAGGGTATGTCTTCAGGTGATTCGTTTGATATGCTTGTCTTAGTCCTCCCGCTGCAAAAGGACCTCAGGCTTGTGGAACAGCGAAGCCCACGAACGTAATCTCGACATCGTACTCATTCAATGAAGCCGATCTTACCCCATTCTATACCTCGCGGCAGTGCACTGAGTATGCAAAGCTAGGACTAATGGGTGTCACCATCCTATATAGTTCTGGAGATCGTGGTGTAGCAGGGAACGACGGTACCTGCCTGAACCCCAACGGTATGGGCCATTCACTGGCTACGATGCTGGACGGATGTCTAACTACGAACTACCAGGGACACAAACCACGGACGGAAAGATCTTCAATCCCACCTTCCCTGGCACGTGTCCATACATCACGTCTGTCGGTGCTACGATGATCAAGCCGAACGCGACGGTGTTCGACCCAGAAGTGGCATGTATGGAGGTGATCTACTCGAGTGGTGGATTCAGCAACTACTTCCCAATTCCCGGTTACCAGAAGGATGCTGTGGACTATTATTTGACGAATTACCCCCCGCCTTATCCTGCTGACATTTGGAATTCGACTGGGAGGGTGTGTAATCTATTTCTTTGCGTGTCAGCCCGTTTATGTTGATTTCTCAGTCACGGGCATTCCCTGATATCTCAGCCAATGGGGCAAACTACGTCGTCGCCGTACGTGACGGGATTTTGTCCTTTTTAGTGTCTCGTGCTGACAAAACTTCTTATATGGTGCACAGGTCGATGGACAATTTCAGCTAGTCTATGGGACGTCGGCCTCTTCTCCAGTCTCTGGAGCAATATTTGCTATGATCAACGATGCTCGACTTGCTGTAGGCAAGAGTACCATCGGATTCATCAACCCAACGGTGAGTTCGATCATGACCGAGTGCAACTGAGTTGATTGACTTGTTTTCTCAACGCGCCTCTTCCCCACGTAGATCTATTCTTCCGAGTTCGCTGACGCCTTTCATGACATCACTGAGGGCTCGAACCCAGGGTGCGGCACGCAGGGCTTCAATGCGACGCGGGGATGGGACCCTGTGACCGGACTGGGGACGCCCAACTTTCCCATACTTTTTGCATTGTGGCTTGCACTGCCTTGATGGTATTAGGATGTTTGCCCCTGGTATCATTGTGGTTCTGCAGACTTTTCACTGGCGACAACTGGGCTCACTAGAGGTAGATATGTATGCCCAAATCTCGTGTGGTTACTTCTTTTCTCGGGAGTGCTCCACTGCTTGAGTCGTGACTCTATGTGTCACAGTAGACATACTGGACATGCACAAATTACTATTGTGTGGGCTTTGGGTTGGTCCTGCTGCAGGCCCAGCCAAAATGGTAGAACAATATAACTACTACTGTATTGATGGACAGTGCTCAACATGGTTTGATATAATAGGCTCAGGTGGGATTGAGCCCAGTGTCATTGTTCCCCACCCATTGTCGCTCGAGCATATGTAAGGGCTTGGAGGTGGCAGTCACGCATGTCCAGTACGACACGACGTAGTAAACCACACAAGCGATCTGATACCATTACTACCCTACCATGTTGCTCAAGCGCTCAGGCTTGAATTGATGCGTCCCGCTCGATCCACTACTGCCAATATCGGGTTGACCGACGCTCTGCAGGCATCACAACAAAATCTCACCCTCGCGAACGGTCCTTGCCTACATTGACGCCCATCCAGCTGCCATACCATCTAGCAATGTCAGGCATAGTAAAAAGGGCAGCACCGACTAATAACCATTTGCTTTCCATGCACGTTCAAGGATGGAGTCACCGTGGAAACTGCGTGTCAGTTATAATAACCAAGGTTTTCGCTGGTCCCGACGGTATGCATTATGCGTATGTCAACTGCACTCGATATCTATGTCAGGAGTCGAAATAGCAGATGCATATCGTGGCCAATGAGGTGATACAACGAGGCGTGTAGACGTAGGAGTACGACTGTGTATCGTCCATGCGGATTCGAGTTTTTGTCGTGCCACGAAACCGACGCTAAGCACATGAAAACACGGTGAACAAACGGAAAACCAGCGGCTAGGCATCCAGGCCTTCCGAGTGCCTCACTCACCTCAGGACATAACCTACGCCGTGTCTATGTTCGCCTTGGGAGCGCTGCTTGGGCAGCCTCCGCCAGGGACTGTTCTTGAGCTTCCTGTACAGCCTTTCGATGTCGCGTCAAACACGCCACGCTCGACGATGACCAGGCCGGAAAGAAAACGAAAAAGTAGACGTTACCTGTGCCTCTTCGCGTGCCTTTGATTCAGCCTCCCTCAGAGCGAGCACCTCGATGTCGTCGTCATCGTCAGCACAAAACGTCCGAGTCTCAGTCCAGGCCTGCACGATGTACGTCGAAGAAACGACACACCTCTAACCGGTACGGAAAAATCGGGAAGAGAGCAAATATTCCGGACGTTAGGAACCGGAGACTGAGACAAGCCAAGGACGCGGGACGCACCTTTGCCTTTGGTCATGACGTGCTGATGGACGGAGTAGCCCAAGTAGAGCCCGTATATGCTAAGCGCGGCGAGCCCGCTAACGAAGGTGCGGTGAAGGACGTCAGCGAGGGCAAGCGGTGCCCGGTTGCACTTGGGCTGCCTTGGACCCAGAAAGCTGAGCAAGGACATTGTCGAGGATGTGGCCGGATATTATAACAATGACGGTCTCCCACGACTCGGACGACTTGCCCGGCGCTTACCGCCATTTCAATCTGCTTTCACGGCGGGTCAAGATGGCCCGCAACATTACCTCTACATCTAACTATGAGTGATGCGTGCACCATCTCTTCTCTATAGTTCATAGAACCGTTCGCCATATACGCACCTCGCAGAAGCTTCGTTTGCCGATCTAGTTGAGAAGCTGAATGCGAGCATGACACTGTCCAGCATAACCAGGTTATACGGATCATAGAGGCAAGCCAGGGTACAGTCACGGTGTAAAAAAGCGCACATTGACAAGAAGTAGAAGAACCATGGGTAAACGGCTTCGTATCCCGTACACAGAGGAACCGACTGAACTTGAACTCCAGCGTCCAACCTCCGACGGCATACATGAACGTGAACATTGGCAGTCCATGGTGGACAAGGTTCGCTGTCTGGATGGACTTCTCTTGCCTCCTAGGCTCTGCAACCGTCAGAATTGCCTCAAGTCGCTTAGACCGGTCTCCCGGGCCGGTGATGGGCCGTTTGATCCCACTCCACTCTAATAGTTTAACGCTGTTCAGCGCTCAGGGATATGACATTCGCGCCCGCTCCCCTCTAATTAGTGCGTACGGAGGATGAAACGGAATTTACCCTCCAAGCGTAATCAATTCTACAAAAAAAAATACAACACATAAGATAGCGAATAGAAATATCTAATCTACTACTCGACACGCAAGCAGATTTACCAACCAGCCTTCTTTAGACATGGTCACCCATGCACGGACTCCGGGAGTGGTGATACTAACAAACAGGCACGACAACAAGAAAAGAGAAAACTGATAACGCTACAGCCGCCAATCTCGGAAGAAATCCCAGTCCGTCCGCGCAACGAGAATCATATAGTCCGACACGCTCCCCCCGTCGCCTTCTTCTCCACCGCCCTGCTCGCCCTCACCGTCTTCTCCCTCTGCTGCCCTGCCCTCTGCTTGCACTTCGCCTTCCACCCCTCCACGTGATTCCGTCACCTCCTCCGCACCGAAGTCGGCTTCATCAGCACCTTCGAGCACGTATTCTTCCCTCGCCGCGATCATGGCCGCTTTCGCGTCCTCGGAATCCTCAACCTCTCCGAGCGCCTTTGTCAGCGCGCTATCGTCCTCGAACAGAGTTCGCCAGTCAAACTCGCCCCTTTGGATGACGATGTCGTTCAACGATCGCTTTTGGTTTGCCTTCATAAGCATCGCTTCTTCCACCGTGTGTGAAGATATGAACCGATAAATGTGGACGTCACGAATCTGCCCGATACGGTGGGCACTAGGAAGACCGTACTAGATCAGCATCGTGGCCTTGTCCACATACCAACATGATCACTCACCGGTCTTCACACTGTCTGTCCATCTGGGGATTAAAATCGCTATCGTAAAATATGACCGTGTCTGCGCCAGTAAGACTGTCGAGAGGTTCAATCACCATCCAATACAATGATGGAACGCAGAAAAAACGCACTTGATACCAATACCACCCGACCGAGAGGACGAGATGAAGCAAAAGATCCTCGCATCCGCATTAAACCGCTCTGTAATGTACTGTCTGTCCTCGATCTTCGTTGCGCCGTCTAGTCTCAGATAAAGGTAGCCATGGAAATTGAGAAATATCTCCAGAATGTCCAGCACCCGCGTCATCTGAGTAAAGATCAGTATTCGGTGTCCCTCGGCCTTCCTTTCCCTCAGTAACCGGCTCAGTTCCTGCAGCTTCCCGCAGTCGTACTGTAACAACGACGGATCGGGAAATGCAACCTGAAGCTTGACGCTGGTACGGTGCAGGACGTTGTCGAACGCGGGTGGACAGGACGTGAGCGCCCCTTCGGACCCGCTCAGCGCTAGGTGAGGAAGATCCCGCGCGACGACAGCAGGTGTGACGAACGCAAACCTATCGACGATCCCGGATACTTCCTCCTCGCGCTGTTTGTACGACTTTACCATCTCGCTCACGGTAGTCGCCGTGTCCAGGTACGTGGTCTTCAGGTCGACGGCAGACAACGGTAGAATGGGGTGATAACAGCCTTGAACAATCCGTAGTAGGTCCTGTCCATAGATCGGCAGCCGAGAACACCGCAGGCGGTTGATATAGCCTATTTGACCCCACCGAGCAACCTTTTGGACGCGCAGTTGATGACTACGCCATGCACGATAGCCAGCGATGGTTCGCATATCCTTCGGCGGTGGCTCCCCCGGCATCTCCGAAATGAGCGGTAATCGATGTGTCGCGTCCAGACGACGCGTCTCCAAGGCAGACATGAGAGGCACGTTTTGTTGGTCCACGAATCGCAGTCCAAACAAGTCGAGGTTCACCTGCTCCTCGTCTCCTACCCTGAGCAATTCCCGTCGGACGAGCAACTCCTTGACCTCAAAGTCGGCGATGGCAGAGCGTGTCATAGCAAACGACGTGACGACAGGCCGGACCTCAAACAGGTCTGGATGATTACATACTTTGCGCAGTTGCATCAGGACATTAGCGATTTTCTGGTACACGCCCGACTCGAGCGCCTCGCGGGTGTGAGCACGCGACATGAACTCGTCGTACAAGAACCGTTGCCTCTTGGAGAGCGGACACAAGACGAGATGTTCGTATTTGCTCGGAAGCTCCTTTTCAACATCGCGTTTCAGTCGACGAAGGAGATACGGCCGCAGTACGGTGTGAAGTTTCGACACGCGCTGCAGGTTTTCGTCGTCCAGCGCAGTGCCCATTTCAATCGCTTTCTCCAACGGATCTGAAAGACACGAAACATAAGTATCCCTCTCACTTGGACATGACAGGGAAAAGGAAAAACGAACTCGAAAACCATTCCCCGAATTCTTTCAGGTTCGCAAAATTGGTACCAGACATCAAGAACTGCAACAAGGCCCACAGTTCAGTCAGGTTGTTTTGCAATGGTGTTCCCGTGAGGAGCAGCCGTCGAAAGGAACGAAACATGAGCAAAATATTCCACCGTTGGGACCTAAAGTTCTTGATCATGTGTGCTTCGTCAAGGATCATGTAGTACCACATCTTGCGCTTGAAAATGTGTGCGTCCCGGCTCGCGAGCGTGTACGACGTGACACACACGTTGAAGTGGTGCTTGTTGTGCCATCCCTGTCGTAACTCTTTCCGACGTTTCATACTACCGTGATAACTCAGAATCCTAAAGCCTGGAAGAAACTTTTTGAATTCCATTTCCCAGTTGAGCAGCACGCTCGTTGGAACAATCTAGATGAAAATCCGTGTCACCAATGTCTCAAAGAAAAAACACAATCAGACGTACGATGAGATGTGGTCCCCAAATCCCTCGATCACAAGCCAGATGCGCCAGCAACGCAATCGTCTGAATCGTTTTCCTACGACAATAACAAGCCCGTCAGCACAGCATGTATCGTCCCTAGATCCCACTAAACATACCCCAGCCCCATCTCGTCCGCCAAGATACCATTCAGATTATTGGAATGCAACGAGGCGAGCCATTCCAATCCACTCTGTTGATACGGTCGGAGCACACCGCGGAGAAGCAACGGTGGCTTGATCTTGTCTCCCGGAGACCAGTCCACGGGTGCGACAGCAAACGGTCTCAGATATTCTGGGATGCGAGCAAATTCATCATCCTGGATATCCTCCACGAGCGCATCCGCTTCTATCTCTGTTTGCGGCTCCCTGGGTGAGACGGTGGTGTGACGTTCGGAAAGTGGTTGTGAAGCATCATTCCCTCCCGAGGCGGGATTCTCCACGTCAACTATGCCGTCTGTTGTGTTTGCAGCCGCGTCCGTCTCCTGTGATCCTGGAGCCGCAACCCGCTCATCGGGTACTGCAATCGACACATCACCATCCTTGACAGGGTCATGATCGATGACACTCGACGCAGGAGATGGATCGTCCTGTACGGCATAATCGTAAAAGCCTTCCAAGGCCGGAGAGCGCGCACCACCTAGTGTCGGCGTACGTGCGATCGAATCCATGTCTGAAGGCGCACTCGGTGATGTAACCACGTCCCCATCCATACCGAATTCGGATGGAGGCACTTCCGGTCCTATTACCGCATCCGCGTCCGCTCGATCAGAGGGCGTAGGTACGGGCACGTCTTTGCGACGTGGTAGCCCTAGCAATGCATGCGTTGTTTCGCCGTCGTCGTCGCCGTCGTCATTGTCGCTGTTCTCCTCTTCATTTTCATCTTGCCCTTCGCCGCCGTCCCCGCCCGTGTCGACGTCAACGTCACGACCGACGCCCTCCACCATCCCGAGACTAACAGACTCCTCCGCGCTCTCCTCTCCAGACCCCTCCTCATCCCGTTCGTCCTCGCCCTCGTCCTCGTCCTCGTCGTGCTCTTCCTCACCTTCACTCGTCCCCTCCGACGGTTGGCCCCACTCCGACAAGGATACGTTGCTCGAACAACTCCTCGACCGCGACAGCTCGCCACGGGAAAGATCGACCTGTTGCGTCTCCAATATCTGCCCCGATTGGTCCAAAATGGCGTCGAGATGTTCATGGCCTCGGCGCCTCTCCTCTTCCTCTGCACGCTGCCGCCCCTGTTCCCGTACATACTGTCAAACCAAACACCAACACGTTACCCCCAGAACGACAACCCGACAAGACGAGACTCACAAAGACAGCCTTCTTCCATTCTGCCACCACCATTTTGACCGTCACCTTTGCCAGTGCTCTTAACCGCTTCTCCTCTTGCGCCCTCGCCCTCTCCTCCCTCACCGTCGACTGATCCCAATATACCTGTATCCGGTTCGCCACCTGCGCAGCTACTTGCCATCCCTTGACAAGAAACCCGCCTCCGCCTCCACTATGCCGACCCCCGCGCACGATCGTCTCGACGATATGCTCCCATGCGTCCTTGGACCGTCTCGGATCCCGCACGTTCGGGTTCGCCGTGATGGTAGGCACAGGCACAGGTATCGTTTTTCCCGTCGTCGACCCTTTGAACGACTCGCCGTACAAAAAAGGCACGAACCGACCCAGCTTGTTCAAGCTAGCACACTTTTCGCGCAACGCCGCCTCCTTTTGTGCGAGCATTTCTAGCGTCTCCAGCGTCTGCTCTTGATCATCCAACGACACGTACGAGGTCAGAAAATCTGTGAGATTCGAAGCAAACTTTGGAGGAGGCGGTCTCTGCCGCGGGTTTGTAAAAGTTGGTGGAGGCTTGCGGACGATCAGTCGTACGCGCTTGATGGGCGATGCACGAGAAATAGAAGGCGGTGCTCCCGCAACGTGCGAAAGCGAGCTTTGTGAAGGATGCACAGCAAGGTATGGTTCCGGAAGAGGTTTGCTCGACCCCTCGAGACGTCCCGACCGACGCGGCTGTAGAACGGCACTCGCACTCTCGTCCAATCCCACGATAGACTTGCGCTTTTTCTTCGAAATAGGTGACACAGGCGGCGAGGACGACACTACTGCGCTCGCACGCTTGTGCGTTCGAGATGCCGAGATGGACGGTGGATCTTGCTCCGACTGATTCGCCGCAGGAACGCGTTGTCGAGGACGGGTCTTGGTCGACCCGTTCGGCGCGGATGTACTCACGCTCGCATCGTCCATGGGTAGCTCGACCGCCTTCTGTTTGCCTCTGGCCTTCGATGATAAAACAGTAGGCGTCTCTGAGTCAGATGGTGGCACGCGGCGCACGTCCGTTTTCGTCGAGGCATCAGTGCCATTCTTGATAGGAGATGATAATGTCAGATCGAGGGCACGTTGAGTGTGTGCGCGGCGAGTAGATCGCGATGGGCCCGCGGCAGCAGCAGCACGTTCGAGAAGATCGTACTTCCCCTTATACTGGGGGTAAATGAGACCATGAGACGACGACCACGCCGTGCATCAGTACCGCATACCTCTTGAAACACTATTGATTCGTCCCTTTTCGCCACCTACACACATGTGAGCTATCAGACAGAGTGATGCAGAGCAAGAGAAACCTCACCTTGGGATCGTACTCGAGCAACGTCACAAATTGTTCGAGATGAAATACTTCGCGGACCTATTTGCGCGCCATCGCGAGCCACCTCCAATCTGAATATCCCATACGGTTCATGCACACACAAAGGCGGGCACGCACCATGCTGTCATGTCTATCCAAAACGCCGTCCAGTTCTGCTTGCCTCTCGAGGACCATTTGCGCACGCTCGTGCACCACTTGGTCTTCGGACACGTTGGGAGCGCTGGGCTGGACAGCAGCCACACCTCTCTGAGCCCTGCGTGTAGTCTTGGCGTGCTTCTTGGCCATTCCGCACAACCCCTCCGACCAACGTCACCACCACGACACCAAAGAACGGCGAGACCGCGGCAACGTCGAACTCCTTTCCAGGTCCTTCTCTCTTGTGTGTACCCCTGGTCTTCGGGAAAAACAAGCGACGAAACGGGTGGTGCACTGCCAGGCTCGTAGGGGGAAAAAGGCGATCTCTGCGGATCCGGGACAGTTTTGCAAGATTTCAAGACGAGCAGAGAGCGTCGTCGTCGCCGTCGTCAAAGGTCGTGGAGAGGCGTGGACTTTCCGGACGCTGACCGTCGCCGTGGGCGAAATACGTGCGGTGCTGTCTCCCTTGCCCATATTTTTGCGACATGATGTTCCTTATTTGTCCCGGACAAACAGCCGTCCTATCGAACACTGGCGGCGGACTGTTTGCGCTGCGGACGAGCACTGGTACTACAACAACAGGACGACTAAATAAAACAGAGAAACTGGATACAAAGTGTTCCAAGATGCAAAGCATACATCAAGGTACTCGCGATAACTAGGATGCTGCAGGTATGACAGTGTCAGTGGAACACTTGCGTGCTTGTGCCAAGACAGAAAACTGGAACAACGTTCATTCGCCGAGGTCAGGAACACCGCACACGGCCGTGTATTCAAAGCTGGGGAAAGAACTCCCCCAGGAATCCGGTGCAGGTCGGCCATACATCGCCGATGCATTGTCCTCTGGATACTTTTGGAATCTGCGCACAGAGATGAGCCATGACACACGCCAACGCGACAATACTCACGCGCTCGCATCGCCATCCCCGCTGATCTTGGGCAAGTAAGGTGCGGGGATCTCTCTGTTCTTCAGTTTGATCCAATCGACCTCGGAGAACCAAGGGTGTGCGAGCACATCCCCGGCACCATGCCGCAAGTTGCCGTACCGTCGCGAGGGATCGCCTTCCATGAGCTTGAGGATGAGGTCAGTGGCATTGACCTGGAAGGGAGGCCACCGTATAAAGGTCGGCCCCCGCAGGATTTTCTCGTACAAGACGACCGTGTTCTGTTCCGGAAGGTAATATGGAGGCAGACCGGAGAGCATTTCGAAAATGAGAACACCAAGGGCATACCAATCTACACTCTTGTTGTATCTCTGCTGCCCGACAATCTGGATTCATACCAAGTCAGCACGCTGGCGATTGCCTACCAAGTGAACACACTTCGGGCGCAAGATAATCAGGCGTTCCGCACAACGTCCACGTTACGTACGAGCAACGCTTCGAGAATCCAAAATCGGCTATTTTGATATGGCCGTCGTGGTTGAGCAGGATGTTTTCGGGCTTGAGGTCACGATAAATGATATCAAGGGAATGTAGGTGATTGAGAGCGAGGGCCACTTCTGCCGCATAAAACTTTGCGACCGGATCAGGGAACCTCTAACAAGCCATGTCAACGAACGAGAAAGGGAACATAGAGGAGACGGACATTCGACCTCCTCAGGAGGGTAAACAGTTCTCCACCCGGTACGTAGTCCATGACCATGTACAGATTGGAGTCGTCTTGAAAGGCACCCCAAAGGTTGATGATAAAGGGGTGTTGTATGGCCTCTAGGATCGTCTTTTCATTGTTGGTATGCTCGACCTGCTTTGTCCTAACAATCTTTTCCTTGTTCAAGACCTTGATTGCGTAAAAACGAAAGTTGTGCTTGCTTCGCACTGCGCAGCGATAAGAATGACGTGGTGAGAAAGTGGGATGGAGTGGGCGTCGAAGGGCGCGAGGCAGCGAATGGAAAGACGGGAACTGACGCCAAAACGCCATGAAAGCGTTCGGGCCTGAGACAAAGAACTGACCTAGATGTACTCGTCCAAAGCTTCCCGTGCCCAAAGTCCTTTGTATGAAGAAGTCGGAAAGCTTGTAGTTCGCTCTCGGGCGCGAAGTGATTCTCGGCAGAGGAACAAGGGGCTCGTCAATGTCCTGCATGCTAAAGTCGGTCAAGGACGTCCGAGCGGTGGATATGGAACCTCTGTGGTACTCGGAGAGAACGCGGAGGGGGGTAGAAGGGATGGAAGGAGGTGCGACATGGATATCGGGATCCTTTGAGAGATGGGGGGTATCGCGGGCCACGGCGGGGCAGCCGTCTGTAGCCATGGTGGTATGGGACCAAGGGGGAGAACGTCGGTTGTCGACGTCAGTATGCGGATTTAATTCTGCTTCCGTTCCATTGTCCACCGACATCCGGTTTCCGATTTGCCCTTGATGGTAACCCTTGTGGAGTCATTATACTTGTATATTCAGACTTCAGGGACGTGTATAAGAATACAGTAAAGTAGCTACGACGGAGAAAGAGCAGCGTGTGTCGTGGACACAGTCATGGTAACGGCTTGCCGAGATCTGGGAAGCATCAGCATCACCCTGGTTCTACGTGCAAAGAGGCGACCGACTCGAGTCCCAACCCAGCCGGACCAGCTGACCGCTTTGATACTTTTTCATAAATGTGCCAATCATGTTCTCGACCTGTTCAAACTTTGCCGCGAACTCGTCCGCGGTCCTAGGTGGTGGGTCGCGGGGTGTTGCGGCAGGCCGCAAGCTCTCTCTGATGCTCGCCTCCAGCGTCGTCTTCGGATCTCGCCAAGGCGGTTGGGAGCCGATGCGCAGGTTGGGAGAGGGGGGTGAATTCACCGGTTCCGCTGGCTAATCATGCACTGATCAGGGACGCACTCGGAGTCCGGCTTCGGATCGACGTACTACATGCTGGCTTCTCGACAAGGGTGGTAGGCCCTCGAGCACGAAGCGGGGCTCGGTGGTGTATGGTGCGGTTGGTCCCGTGCCGGTGGCAGAGATGTCCAGTGACGACACGGGGGAGAGGCACTGACGGGACTCTTCAACCTTGATCATTATCGGAGGCAATGACGGCATCCTTGCCTGAGGAGAGAGCGACTTTGCCGGAGTGGGCAAGTGAGGGCGTGGGAATGAAGATATGGTGGGGGAGACGTCAGGTGATTCGGGCGTAGCGCTCTCCTTTGCCTTTTCTTGCTGGTACTCGATCCAGGCGGCTACTTCGTCCTTGTCGGCGTTGATGCGCTTTGCCCAGAACGTGATGACGCCATCGTTAGGGTCATGCAGTTTTTTGTGCAGCACGCGGAGTTGCTGGAGGTGTGTTGGCGTGAGCTTGGGAAACACTGTCCACGAATGGTGAGTGGCTGAATGTATGCGCGTGGACGGACTCACGGATGGTCTCATCGTCCAGCAGGACGCGTGTATGCGCGGTGTCTGTGAATACGGGGTGACGAGGGGAGGGAGTAGCGATAGACACGCGTACCTGTGCTGGTAGAGGCGCGGTGACGCACAAACCAGTTGCTGAGTTTTCCGAGTGTGAACGAGTCGTTTCCGGGAATGGCGTGGATGGCTTGGAGGAGGTGGAGCTTTTCTGTTCTGCTTGGATAGATTCCGATTGTGCGGGCATAATCTGGTGGTCACGGGTGAGGTGGGCCCAGGAATGAGGGGAAGGAGACGTGCTGGCGAGGAAGGCGGAGCCCTCCCTGTTGAGGGTTCGGTACGGCCTCTGGCGCACGGTGGAGGATGATCCGGGCTCAGTCATGGGTGCAGCTGAGCGTAGGGGACAAAAGCGTGCATTGAAATACGGCCAGACGAACAAAGAGACCCAAGCTACCCTGGCTTGGATCTCACATGACCATATCGGGACGTGCGAATCTCGAATCGGGCCACGATAAGGCGGCGAACTGCCCAGCCAATCAGAACGCGGGCTCGCCACATCCTCGAGGCATCCGCGTGACCGCGGCTCACAAAGACATCGACCGTGCGCGGGCCCGCCCGTCCTCCCTCTCCACCGCCCTCTCCCATGCACTCCGCATCGGGCCCAGCTCGCTCTTCAGCTTGTTCTCTACCACCATATCCTCCATCTCCCGCATCACTATTCCCATCCGGAACCGACCCGCCTTCTGTGCTGGCGCCAGACCTTCTCTGTCCTGGGCATCGATAGCGTCCACCTCGGCATTCAACATTAGCCAGACTGGCATTTGTCAGCGGAAGACGGGCACGGGGTCACTTGCACACTCACCTTCTCGTTCGATTCCCCTGGCGAGCTCTGCAATCCTGACCCCCATCGCTCCCGCGACCCGCCCTTCCGTCTCTCTATCGATTGGGATCATGTCCGCAAATAGCACAGGGGCCACCCGTGATACTGCAACCGACATGAACAAGAACACCTGGTGCAAAAACAGAATGTGCTGATATCCCACACGCCGCGGAAATATACTCTTCAGCAGTATCCAACGTGGACCCACCCGGTCAACAAACATGTGTCCGGCAGCAGCGGATGGTGTGAGCGAGGGGGCGACGATCAGGTGCAATTCAAGTGCAAACACCCCTATGAAGAGCAGATAACGCCACTGTATACCACTATCAGATCAGCCCAGCCCGTCTTGGAATGAGCAGATACACACGGCGGCAACCGGGCTCCGCTTGCCCACCACAGATATCAAAAACAGTACCGCGCCAGTCATGATATGGCGTAGTAACCAGTTCATGAGACCCCGTCTCAGATAGTCCTTGATCGTCGTACAGTCCTGCCAGCGCAGCACGTCCGGCCCGAATCTTTGAATATACATCATGATGGTCTTGGCTTGACAACATGCACCAGCAGCACCAAAGCACACCACTCACCTGTCATAGGCAAATCGAACGACCGGGTCTCTAAGTGCCTCAAATGCATCCCGCACATCAATGAAAAGTGCCTCTCCTGCCGGCCCTATACGATCTGGGTGATTCTTCCTCGCAAATGCCCTAAATGCAGCTTTGAGTGCACCCTCATCCGATTGTGGGTCAACCCCGAGAAGCTCATAGAAACTCTTTGGAAGTCCGCTTGACGCATCGATGAAATTGTATGTGAGATAACAAAGCACGACGGCACCATAGGCATATCGATAGTGGCGAACGTAAGCGGGTGATCGTGGAGCCGGGGGAGGTATCGTGAGCACTTTGTGCGACAGCCGATGGATCGCGGAGAGCACTTGGCGAGTCGCAAAGTCCGGAAGGTAGGTCCAGCATGCAAACTGAAAAAAGGTACCAGACATCTGCTGAATGAAAGTCAGTTAGCACCTCATGTATGCGTACGACGAGAAGAGTTGAAAAGCTCAGGACCGCACGGGGCGGCCAATGAAATCTCATGCCCGACCGAAACAGCCCAGCTGAAGCCCGATACAATGCCACCCACGCTCCTGCGCATGTGCACGCACAACCACACGCCCAGAACGCGGTGCCCTCTAGCGTGGACGCTTTTCGCGCGTGCTACCATTGTAGCGTTTGTAAGAGAAACCACGTCCAGTGACCGCCCACAGCAGAAAGAATCTGGTCTGCGCGGGCTTGGCTGGTAAACGCACAGAAATGAAGACTCTGCCTTTGCCAGCGGCGTGTTGGGCTCGGAGACGCGCTAGTCAACTGAGAGTCGCAGATGTCGGTCTGGCCTTAACAACGCTACAGCGTGGTCTTGACTGTGCATCGGGCATCAGACACTTTGTGTGGGTTCGTGGGCAGCATGGGCGCAGAGGACCGTCGGCGGGTCGACCCTTTTACTAGAACATCGTCGCGCGCAGACCGGATGGGCGCACTCACCATGGAGGGAGACAAGGAGCGTGAGAGCTCATTACATCATCGATTACAGAAATGAAGGACACGTCGCTTTCGTTATAGACCAGCCGTTTTCTCCACCAAACCCACCGTTCGCTTTTTCCCCCGCTGGAGAACACGTCGTCCCATCGCCATGAACATTTTCCGGTTGCTGGGTTCGTGCGCGCTCTCCTGCCCTGCCCGCCTACTGACTCGCCTTGACAGGGGATTTGGCCCACCTGGCCTCTATATTCATCCTCGTGCACAAGATTCACACCAGCAGATCGTGCCGAGGTTCGTCTCTTTGCCTGCGCGGTGCAGAGACGGCGCTCACACCCTTCCCAGGTATTTCGTTCAAGACCCAGGCACTTTATGCGCTCGTCTTTGCTACACGTTACATCGACCTCTTCTTCCGCTGGGTTTCGCTGTACAACTTTGTCATGAAGATCTTCTTCATCTCTAGCAGCTGCTATATCCTCTATCTCATGAAATTCCGCTTCCGGTAAGTCGGTCATGTGTTACCGTGTTGCGCCCCCTTGATAAAACGCGCACCGTATTGCTATAGCCCCACGCACGACCCCTCCATCGACACGTTCAGGATCGAGTACTTGCTTGGTCCCTGTTTCCTTCTCTCCCTCATATTCAATTACCGCTTCTCCGTGACAGAGATAGTGTGGTGCTTTTCCATTTATCTCGAGGCGGTCGCTATTTTCCCGCAGTTGTTTATGCTTCAGCGGACAGGCGAGGCCGAGGCGATTACGACGCACTATCTTGCCGCGCTGGGCATTTACAGGGCTCTGTACATTCCCAACTGGATATATAGGTATGTGGTGCTATGCGGACACGCGACCGTGGTACTCACACCATATGTCTCGGGTACTGCAGATACTTTACGGAAGATGTGGTAGATCCCATAGCTGTCGTAGCTGGACTCGTGCAGACAGGGCTGTACCTCGACTTCTTCTATGTTTATGTCACAAAGTACGTCTTTCCATCACCTTGTTCGTCTCGTGCTCATGGCGCGTTCTCGTGCAGAGTACTGCAAGGACAAAAGTTTGAGCTACCTGCGTGAATATGAGTTCGCACGCATGTTTTTTTTCTTCAGTCGACAGTACCATCTGTTGCGGTGGTGTAGGCGTGGCCTGTCGATAGTTAGCACGCAAGCTCTTTAATTCTACACCGAATACACGCTGCACCATGACTTTGTGTGTGGGAAACCGAGCTCCTTGCATTTTGTTTGGTCTGACTCCACTCGCAAATCTTCACTTTCGTTTCCAAGTTGTTACGATTTCAAGACTGAAAATCGATCGCTGGTCGTCCTCGCCATGTCTTCGACAGCGCGGTATCTTGCCGCTTTTTATATTGCATTCTTTCTTTCTCTTCTGAGCGCGCTTCCCGGTGCGTATGCCGCAGCGGATGTCAAGGTGGCCAACAGGACCATCGAACGGGTGCGTTTTGTCCTTTTTTTTTTTTCCCCTGGTCCCGTTCGTGGAACCGCATGTCGACGGCGTACCCATCCAAATTTCTGCAGACCGTCCAATTACGCACGCACTCGATACATGCGCCCTACATTGACGACGACCTGCAAAATCGGTACGTGGCACGTGGTGCTGTGTTCGGGAAACCGTTCATATGCCCTCCCGTCCTGCTGTAGGTGGTGGG
Source organism: Boletellus emodensis (assembly GCA_038089935.1). Taxonomy (NCBI): domain Eukaryota; kingdom Fungi; phylum Basidiomycota; class Agaricomycetes; order Boletales; family Boletaceae; genus Boletellus; species Boletellus emodensis. The sequence continues at coordinate 21,490 of JBBPLU010000060.1, forward strand.
ACTTTGGCGCGGATGCTTACATCGTACGTGGTCGTTGCGCCGTTTGCGTCTGGTGCTGACCGACATGCCCCGTTGTGACGTCTTTGGACCGAGATAGAACACGAACAAACATGTCCGCCTGACGAGGGCTGTTCAGTCCGAAATGGTATGCGTCACCACGCTGTCGGAGGGGGAAGGGTAGGGTCGGACGGCTGATGACGTTTTCATAGGGATGGCTGTGGTCCCGTCTCCCGCTGACATCCACTAATTTTATCGTCGAGGTCGAATTCAAGGTTTGACGTTGCTCCTTTATTCTTTTTTTTTCTACACTTACCGGTCATCGTAACCCTCGCCAACTCACGCACCTATGTATAGATCTTTGGAGAATCGAATCATCTTTACGGCGACGGCATGGCCATCTGGCTCACGGCAGATCGCGCAGAGCCAGGACCCGTGTTTGGTAACAAAGGTCCGTCCATGCGCATCTCGAGGAAGAGAGCTGCCCCGTACCCACGCATGATCACGTCTTCCCCTTTGCCCGCGCTTTGTAGATCGATTCGAGGGTTTGGGGGTCTTTATAGATACGTGAGCGTCGATCTACCTTGTAAACAGACGCGTGGGCCGCCTCGTTGCTAACGCTTGATCATGCCAGGTACGCCAATTCACGACATCCATACGGGTTCCCCCGTATTGTGGGCATGCTCGGCGATGGGAAGACGGCCTATGATCATGATCACGATGGTGATGCAAACAGTATTGGCTCGTGCTCGGTATGCGTATCCATCTCGTCCTCACTCGTGCAGCCGACTCTAAGTACCCCGAATGGACGTGTAGGCGATGGTCCGACGCACCAACGTGGTTACCAAGTTGAGGATTACATACGTCAAAGATACCTATCTCGACGTAAGTCGCGCATACACACGCACTACATCGCATGGACTCAGTTGATGGTCAGGTCAAAGTTCATTACAAAGCTTGTACGTAGGAGCGCTTCACGCATGTGTCGTGGAGGATGTGCGGGCTTGAAGCTCATGAATATCGTTTACAGGGGACGATTGGACCGACTGTTTCCACGTCGACGGGATCAGTTTGCCCGCATCGCCCTTCCTGGGCGTGTCCGCGCTGACGGGCCAGGTATTTGACGCGCATGAGTCTGTCTAACCTCACTTCTATGCTGTCTTCTCATCTAACCCCCCATTCTTTTCCCCCGTTCCCAGTGTGATCTCGATCACCACCCATTCTGCCATTCTATCCTCCAAGGACGCACCGCTCGACAAGCTCTCGAAAAGCGGCCTCTTTAGTTCGCGTCGCTCGAGCGGTCCTCGCCAACCTTCCTCCTGGTTTGCCTTCCTTCTCAAGCTCGCCCTCTTTGCGGGCGTGTGCGTCGGCGGGGTGTATGGGTACAAGACGTACACGCGTCGTGGTGGTCGACATCGCGGCGGGTTCTTTTCGTCGACGCCGTCGCTGTCGACAACATCGGGAGGACCAGGCGGGGGGCTCGGAATGGACTTTGGAGACCATCGGGCGTACGGCTCGCGGAGGCGGCTCTAAGTTTCATTCTTTCGAGCTTTGGAGTTGATTCATCGTACTCTTTATTCCTTTGTCTTTTTCCCTCTCGTCCCTTGGTATTCGGACCCGGATCGTGTGTATGACGATATGGCGTCACATGTGCGCATATATTCCCAAAAAAATCTCCTGGCCTGCACGCGCTAAAATTACCGAGTCTGCACCATGAAACGTGACCTGCGTGCAAAAAAAAAAAATCATATGGCCTGCATACGCAAAAAAAAGAGGGGGGGGGGAAACATGGTTCTATTCATTCACACATCATCTTCTTTGACATCGTACACTACGGAAATGCGAGCGCCTTCCCGATCCCTGCAGGTCGTCCAGTGGTCATGCGCGAATGAGACGGGGCGACTTGCGAACGGACGAGCGCAAGTCCACTAGCAGACTCCTCTGCGAGCGAGCGCGTGCTCGTGAATGCGCAGTGCTGGTCGTCGATTGTGAATGACGGGGACTGGAGGGCGAGTGTGGGTGGTGGATGGGATCGTAGGCACCGTGTGTGATGTCGTCGGCATCGTCAGCACCAAACACTTTTTGTATTCTTGTATTTTTCGCTCGCAGGTCAGGAAATAGAGTGGGAATATATGCGCACATTTGACGCCACGTCGTCAATGACGACGAGTGGAGACGCACGTGTAACGACGGCGAGTCGGTTGCGAAGGCGTCAGAAAAAAAGATTGCATAAAACGAATGGGCAAGATCGTCCGGTCCATCTGAATCGCGTTTGGAGCAATCTCCTGTTTGCTGCTCGGTTCATACCTGAAAGTTGTTTGGGTGTCCGTGCGTTGCATTGTTCGTGAAAGGGATGTGTATCTACTCGAGTGTGTTCGTTGAGGCGGAACCGATGGAGAAGGGAAAAAAAAGAAGGAATGTACTTCTACCAAACGGCAAAAAGGTCGAAGAGCACATCGACAACGGATATATACAGAACGGAAAGTGTGGCCCACGGTCAGGATCGGAAGAGCGAGGAAGGGTTGGCATGCTCGCGTCGGTGTAAAGTGGGATGGAACGCAACAGAGGAGAGATAGCCAGGGGGAGAGCGAGCGAGCGAGAAAGCGTGCGATAAGATCTACGCACGTTGGGAACCAACTAAAACCTAGACGGTTCGGTAACCGGGGTGGTAACTACTTGTAACTAACTACGTGTAACTACAGATGGAGGTGGAAAACAACACACGGACTAACAGCCGACGGGTGCTACTGTTACTACTACCTAAAAAGAGTAGAAAAAAATGGAAAAGAGAGGCGGACAACAGATCCAATCAATGGTCGACAGGAAGACAGGTGGTAACAGGAGGGGGTGGTCGTTCGGGTCGTAGGAATACATTGGATGGTAGGTCGTGGATGAGATCGTGAAGATGGTACTAGTGAAGGTTGGCAACTACACCCCATACCGCGCCGCAAGCCTCTCCTGGATGGCTGGGGGAAAGACGGAGACCTGTGCTTGCCATCCAGCAAGGTCATGATTCCGGAAGCCAGTCAAGAGTTGTTGGAACATGGCGTTGAGCTCCGGAGATGGGTTGTTCCACCGGACGATGGCATTACAGAACCACAACAGACTCTGCAGGCGCGACGGTATCGTTAGCCACCAACCCTGGGGTGAGACCCGAATGAACTGACCTTAGCAATACCAGCGGGGTTCGTTTGCACGAGGGTGCAGAATCCACGGAAAGCAGAATCCTTCTCCTCGTTATCACGGATCTCGTACAACGCCTGACACCACGCTTGGGCAAACTCTGGTAAATGAGGTGCAACAAGAACCGGATGCATAAGACCGATCCGGCCGATTGACACGGCAGCATTCTCGTGAAGGCTACGAGGTGCCTTGGGATGCAACAAAATCGGAATGAGACGGGCGATCAGTGGGTTGACCCATTGTTGGAACTCGGGATCATCTACAAAAGTTGAGGGATAAATAGCGGATACACTGACGCAACTCTAAAAGCCGTACCTCGTCCGTAGCGTAGCGCAACTTCGCCAACGGACCACGCGGCATTGTTGCATGCGCTGACAAACTCCACCTTGGGTTCAGGATCGAGCTGCAGGATGAGCTCGGCCATGATTGCAGAAAGGTGGGGTTGCAAGAGCGCAAAGCATCCCATCGCCAAATCACCAACAAGCGCATAAGCCGACTGACGTACGGGTGCTTGCGGGTGCTTCAGGCAAACAGTAAGCAGGGTGAGGAGGTTCGGTTGTGTATGTGAGATGACAGGTTCTAGAGTGGGGCCTAAACCCTGCGCTAGACCTGACAGGAGATCTAGCGATACGACAAGGAACGACTTGTCGGGCTCATCTAGATCTGGGTTTTGTTGGTATGCTTGATACTGTAGGAGTGCTTGATGGACAATGTTGACGCATCGCTGGAAAACGAGGGGTGCGTATGGTGCGAAGCCAGGCCCCATAGCAATTGCAACGGAGGAGAGGCACTGCGAAGCGTGTAAGCATCGGACGCATCCAATCACGGATGTTTCACCTCAAGCAAAGGGATTAAATCATCATCATCATCTTGTAGTTTATTCCATCGACCAGTGAGCGGAGGCATCAATATCTCAACGTATTGGGGATTTGATAGTGCACGTCCCACAGCGTCTGCGAGAGTGCCGATTGCGTCGTACAGAATGAGCATGTTCTTGTGCTGGTACTTCTGGAACGCGAAAACCAGGTTACGCAGAACTGGCTCAAGGTAGGGGGAAAGCTCTGCGCCAGCATCCTCCTCGAGCGTCGCAAATGCACTACAGCCGGCTTCTTGTACCCGTTTATTATCATCTAAAACCATCCGAAGAAGCTGGATGTGAAGTGAGTCGGTGAATGACCACCCAGAGAACTCATACGCACACCCTCCATTGTGGGGATGAAGTATCGACTCTTGTGTTCTTCTGATGCCGGTTGTGTGCACCAACTCGCGTAACGACCTAGCGTCCAGCAGGTAATCGAACGGATAAGGGGCTGTAGGAGTTGAATATCGAGAATCAGCCGTGTGTACACGTCGCATAACGCACCTTCGGATCATTCAGCGTGTTGAGCAAGTAAGGGATCAGGACCTTCAAGTGCTCCTCGATGTAATCAATACATCCTCATCGTCTCGTCAGCAATGACCGCTCAAACGCATAGAACCGAGCTTACCTTCAGCCATGGCACCCAATGCTAATATCGCACTTTCTCTTTGTAGCCATTCCGTACTCCATAGCTTGTCCTTCAGGGGAGCAAGCAAGACATTCATTAGTTCGGCACCAAACCTGACGGCCAGCACATCCAATGCAGCAGCGGCGCATTTCCGGAGATTCCACTCAGTGGACATTTCATCAGCAAAGTCGTCGTCATCCAAATCATAGTCCTCTTCTTCGTCGTCAATCGTTTCCTGGCCGTACGCACTGCGCTTGGCCGCATCTTCGGCAGACTCCGCTCCCTCGCGCTCCAACCCATGTGATTTGGCGCCGTAGTGACGCGGCTTTATGTCGGTCTCCTTGTCCGGTACGGTGGTGTCTTCTGTGTCCCCCTCGAGCCAAAGCAGATCGTCTTCGCCGTAAACCATACAATCCAGGAGCACTGGGGCTACGCGACCGAGGAGGGGGTGCAAATATGGCGCAAGATCAGGGTCCTCTGCAAAAGTCAACCAGAATTCACAGGCCTCCAAGGCGACGCTCTCGTTTTTGTCCTTTGTCGAGTACAACATATACTCTGCAACGTTGGTCATCTCAGGCATGAGTTTCTCGGGTCGAGCGGCAAGGAGCAGTACAAGAGCTTGGCATACATGGCGGCGGACTGAAGGGTCTTCGTCGGATGCGCGCTTGAACAAACAAGCAATAAAAGTGTCAATGTGCGCAAAAAGCGACTGTGAGCTTATCGGCACGAAATACGACAGACAGGCTACGGCGTGAGATCGCATTTTAGGCGAAGGGTGCTCTGATAGCATCAGGAACTTTGGAATCATGAAGTCGAGGGGGCGGGTTCCATTGATCTCAATGTCGAGCTTCCGCGGAAAATCTTCACAAGCCTTTTCGAAAACGCTGAAAGCAGCCTACACTTTAAGTTTAGTACCAGACTTGACGGCGCCAGAGAGCGAACGGAGGCAACAAGTCAAGAGGCCGTGCGATCACTTCGGAAGTGAAAACTCGCGACTGAAACATCGCGAAGAAGCACGTTACGGTACCCCTTACGGAATGCATCTCCCTTTAATCTGCCAAATAAGGTGGCGTAGGGCCCGAGCAAACGACGCAACGATCGTAAGCTGACGCGCAGCATCACGCTAGGATACGTTCGCAGGGTTACGGCCGGACGTAGGCAGCACGACTCTCAAGCGGGTGTGAACTCACCTCTTGGCGATTCGGGTCGTCCAACATTGCGACGAGTTGCTCGAGACAATCGGGCCAGTTTTTGGGTTCCAAGACCCCTAGGAATGCGACAATGTCTTGACCGGCAGCGGTACGGACCAAAGCGGAGGGGTCATTGAAAGCAGAAAGGACGGCAGCCTTTGCGTACTCTGCCACATCGGGGGAAGCTTTGAGGATCAGGTAGGAGTTGTTCTTGAGGAGGTAGCCAGCAATTGTCCGAATCTGGTCCTCTTCTTGGGGCAAGGCAGCCAAGATATGGGCCAGATATGCAATGTAGTCTGGTACACGCGTGAAGGTGTTCAATTTCTGCACGAAGTGAGGGTGAGCACGAGCAGATCAAGACGAGGAGGAGGACTGGTCGCACATGAGTGATGACTCTCTGGACCTTGTTTTGGGTGTCGGTGGAATCGCGTATCGTCTGAAGAATTTCCCGCAATCCAGCAGGCTGGGGACTCCAAGATGCCATCGCACACGAGCAGAGACGCGTCGAGAGAAGAAACGTGTGGGTGAACGCGCCGAATGAAAGAGAGAAAGAACGGTCGACAGGCTGCTGTGTACCGATGTTTATCGCCCGTGAGAACTGTATATCTCAGCATCGGTCACATTGTCATGTCACGCCGTAACGCACTCCCGGATCCCAATGGCGGAACTCGGATGTCAGGCGATGGTTAAACGCTATCAAAACACAGCCTTGCTTCATTCCGTATAGTGGTCCCCCGACGGCGACACGCTGATTTTCTCAATGACCGTCTTCACCCGCTCGTACACCGCGAACACGATCGCCTGCCCGGGCGCGACGCGGAGCACTCTCGGAGTGATCCCCTTGTAAAACGACCTCACGCCCTCTGTGCGCCACATGTCTTTTGCGATGATCGATATCCGCTGGAACGCAGTCACCTCAGGCTCCCATGCCCGCTTTTGCAGCCCTGCCCGACCAGTCAGTGCGTGTGTTGATCAGACCACAGCACTCACGTGTTTTGATAGTGTCGATAGGGGCATTGGAAAACGGACCCATGGCTCCGGATATCAGCCCGATGATCATGTGTTGGTACGACGGAAGTTTAACGACGTCGGGCTGGTACCGATGCGCCAGCTTCTTCAATTCCTGGTATACCGTGAAGTTGGCACCTGACAGCAGCTTAGCCAGTCCAGCTGACAGGTGTGTCGCGGGCGCTCACCCTGATTGGTGGCTTGACGGAGGGCGGTGAGCGAGACACCTCGGTAGAGCGTCGAGATGCCTTCCTCGCGGACGATTGTGTAAACAGCATGGGCCGCGTTACGATATCGCGGTATTTCTAGCGGATCGACCAGCGAATGTTGCTGGGCCTGCAACCTGATCTTGACGACTTCCATGGGACACACGACGGCTATCGCCTCGGTGGTGCCTGCAGCAAGACCGGCTGATCGAGATCGTCAGCGGGCGCGAACGAGACACCGCACTCGTCACCGTCGACGCACCGACAAAGATGTTGCCAACGCTCGTTTTGCCCGTTGCCTTGTCTGCCAACCAGCCCTCGTACGTCTCGAAGCTCGCGAAGCGGATAGCCATTTTGGGGACAATGCCCGACAGGACCGCACCGAGTCCCTTGTACAGCGCGAGTGGAGTCTCGCGCTGCACGATCCGGATACCAGTCGCGATGACGCCGCGCGGTTTCGTCTAGCGCGGGGCTCAGCGTCTGGCTGCGTCTGGAACGAGGGACGTACTCCTGGTCCCCTGCCCGACCTAGAGAGTTGCATGCGCACCTTGATGGTGTCGAGGGGTTGGCAGCACAGCTAGGGAGGGGGCGTGAGCGCGGGTCGCTCGAGATCGATGTGCACAGACCGCTTCCATGGCGCCAGCGATGCCACCAGCGGTGATGTGGATGGCGAACCCGACTGGCTTCCTGTCGCCGTTGTTGTGTGGCATGGTGTGGGGGGTATGGAGGTGGAAACGGAGCAGGAGTAGAGATGGGGTCGCCTAGGGTGGAGCTACATCCTGCAAGGGATTCTGAATAACCCCTCATCGGCACCTGTCTCTCTTCGGGTCGGGCTTAACATGTGAATTGCCTTTTTGGGCATCACCGCCCTACCACCGACCCGAGCAGGGACCGCTCTTTGTCCACCGTCACCGTGCCAGACACCACATGTTCATTTGCACTACGGGTATGTCCAATGTCAGATAAAGAATGCGCGTATGCTCATAGCGTCCGTGTATTATAATGGCTCTACAAGAGATAGCAAGCGTGGCGCGTAATCGCGTCACCATGTCCGCACGTGAACCCCAGAAAGGAGAAATATGAAGACGTCTCAACTCGGTCGACCCTGCTTGACATCATCAGATATCGGTTGCTGGGGCGGCCTCTCGCTCGTCGGCGTGTCTGGCATGTTTGTGGGCCGCTGCGGGTTTGGCGATCTCTCCTCGTCTTGCGGAACTTCTTGTGGCTCCCAAACAGATCCACTATGGCTGTCGTGCGTGGCCCCGTTAAAGGGCCGTTTAAAGACTTTCCACTGCGCAAAGGCAAAGGCTGGGCTGAAGATGCAAACATTGTTGGATCCGTTTGATGCGCCTAGAATGCAACGTACGTTACACCCAAGGATGCGGCGAGAATGATGACTGTCGCCAATGGTGGCGAATATCCATTCGACATCGTGTCCTGCAAGGCACCACCGATCACTAAACAGGTGACTCGGTTACCGGGTGACACGCACCAAGATATGATAACGATTTCTGTCAAAGAGAAAGCGAAGTCCACGGCTCATACCGGATTGTCGGTTGATAGCAAGATCAAACCCGAGGCCACATAAGAACGAGCCTGCTGAAGCACACCCATTAAGCTAGTGTCAATTCTATCAGCAAACGTCGAGGACGGGGCTCGTTGAAACAGCATACTATCCCGTATTTCTGCTTCCACACCACGAGGATGCTGCCAGCGACACCGCACACGCCTATGAGGAGCCAGTTGAGAAAGAAGATGTCGGGATCCGGGATGAGCAGTCCACTTCGCAGGAGGACGATGCGGATCCCGATGGCTAGACCTCCAAGGGTTCCTAGGGCCAGCACCGCGACGACGCGGGACATCTCCAGGAAGCCGAATCCAAAGCCCATGGCGAACAGCACGAATATACAGATGGTTAGAGTGATGTCGGAAACGCCGACATCGTCCAAGGTGTTTACGACGACAGCCCACGCTGGAGTCGCCGAGGTTAGCGACCAAACAGCGACACCAGTTCGAGACGTGCTTACAAGCAAGTGCAGCAGCGGTTCCGATAGCCGCGCCGAGGGTCCAACGCCCCCCGCGGAAGCCGACCAGGAGAAGAGGGGCACCGACGACAAAGGAGAAGCAGATCCACAACAACGCAGCCAACGAGAAGCCAGAACCACTACCGTCCGAGGCCAGCCCTTGAGGGATTTCCTGGCCCGTGATGGGGCTGTACACGACCGTCGAGCCATTGCTGTCGGCACCGAGAATAACGTTTGGGTCATGAACGCGCGTGAGCTGCTTGCCAGCATGTGCAGGCACGGCGGCGGAGACTTCGCAAAGGAAGCAAGCACTGGCAAGAACGAGTGCCAAGGACAGCGAGAAGGAATGATTAGGGCGGAACGCAACCGCCATAGGATACCTGATAGGACCACAACGGGCGGGGAAGAAGGGAAGAAAAAGAGCGACGACGGAACTCTGACGAGCAGAAAAGTTTACCAGCTGGGCCAGGGATGTGATGTAAAGGGCAGAGCGCTAAGCCAAGAACGTCGCCGTCGACGTCGCTGGCGTTGTGCTTTCTTACGTGGCGCAATAGAGTACATGGCCCGCCTGTCTTTGCGACCCTGTCGCGGTGACGACCCGACGCGAGCGGGCGATCCGCGAGTCCGGTGGTCATTGACATTCGCGAGCATGGACGCGCCGAGTGTGCTCGCAGAGCTGAGGCGGGAATCGCACTCCATCTTCAACCGCGTCCACTCTGTCGCAGAGGATGCAGCGTTTGTCGACCGGGTCCACGAGCACTATCCAACCTTGCCTTTGCTCCGTACGTGTTTTCCGCATGCGCCATATCTGCCCGACGGACATGTGACAGCCAACATGCGCTGTGGTGCCTGGTACACCGACCCAAAGATCGTACGCTCCCACCGTCCATCTCCTCGTGCTCACGGTGACCAGCGTTCCAGGCCTCTGCAGAGCGCGCCTACTTCAAGTCCACGGATGGCCACACCAACAACTGGAGCTTCAATCTACGCCGCCCTAACCTCCACGTCCTTCCCCTGATCGTCGAACACTCGGGGTGCGCTTTCATCTCACCGGACGCATCAACCAATATTTTATTCCTCCCTACAGACTCGTCCTGGTGGATTCGACCAGAGCTGGGAAGCGCATCCCGGACGCGTTGTCGAAAACGGTTCCGATATGGTGCGCTGTAATCAATCGTGCGATTCGTCTTAGGGCCACCGAACCTAGCCCTCGGGCTTGGGACATCGCGCTCTACACCCCGCCGAGCAGCGTCAGCCCGCAAGAACACAGTCAGATCGAGCTCAAGTTCGACGGATGGGCTTCCCAGCTTGCGGTATTTCATAACCGTGCCATCTAACCCTCACTCGCTCGAAGCGCTGACCCGTCCTGCGGTGTCTAGGCTTCCTCGTATCCATTACCGAGCTTGGATCGTCCCCTCCGCCCGATGTGGATTACGCCCGCCACGACCGTGTATCCTTCCTTTCTGGCGCTCCCTGACCGTGCCTTCTACCCAATCATGTGCGTATCTGCCTCCAAACAAGTCTTGGATGGCGTGGAACGCCGCACCTCTGGGTTCGCCTACGTCCAAGGATCCGGGGACGATCACGAACTCTGGGGCATGGTCCGTATCCCATCTCCTTCCTGCATCCGTAAGCCTTCATCTCCCATCTGGGCAGGGTCTCACCCCGCCCTTGTACTGGCGGCACCGCGACGCGATCTTGAGCGCGGGCCCTCTCGATCTCCCAGACCTCGTCCGCTCGCTCGTCGCAGATACCTCCCACGCCGACTCTGGCGATGGCGTGTGCCATCTCGAACACCCTCTCTCGTTCGGCACGCCGGTCGAACGCGTGTTCGGCCGGATCGCGATCTGCAGCACCGCATCCCTGTACCGCCGGCCAGAGGGACGCCCACCTGAAGCGCCGCCCCAGGGAGACGTCGCCTGGCTAGTGTTGTGCTCGACGTCGGCGCCACCCGCAGATCCGAGCTCCGAGTCTTTGGTGGCAGGTTCGACAGCCCCGACGACGGGGACGGGGATGGGAGCGCAGGAGCAGGCCCAAATGCCCCGGACGCTGCGCATCCAGACGCCCGGCGGCAAGAAGGGCCAATATCACTTCCTCGCCGCCGTCCTGCCCCGCGCGCTCCCGTTCGTCCGGCATCACCTCCAACACGTGCGCCGCATCGTCTGCATCGCGTGCCCCACCGGGACCGACGCGAGCGTCGGTGTCGCTCTCGCCGCCCTCGCACTGTTCTTCCGCCCGGACGGCTCGTGTTGCGCGCGAGAACACGTACGCGATGATTTGTGTACGTGAGGACGACGACGACCGGTCCGTCTGCGCGATCCGGCTGTCGTGTTTCCGGGAGTGTCGCATATGCTGACGCGATCTGCGTAGCCAAGGACGTACTCAAGACCCGCCTTCAGTGGATTATAGCCAGCTGTCCGCGGGCGAACCCATCTCGGACGACGCTCAAGCGCGTCAACGATTTCCTGCTCTCGCCCTCGTCCAATCCCTCTTCGACGCTGGACAGTCCCAGTGGTTCGCCGGCAAACCGCACACCTATGTTTGGGTGAAGGAGTGACGTGTTGTTCGACCGTATGTATTCGTTGACGATGGTATGACGACGCCAAGGAAATGATACGATACAATCACGCCGTCTCGAATAGTGTTGCGTGACGTAGGATACCCATACCGACTAGGGTTTATAATGGGCGAGGGGGCTACGACCGCCTCGAAACGACGCAACTCGAATCGGAGCAATAAACTACTAATCGAAACGAAGTGTGCACGCCAGCGGCAAACGTTGATGGGACGAGCCAGTATTTACCTGGGCTCAACGTACGGGTTGGGATGTATACCCCTGAGAGGGTGTCACTGTAGGGACCCGACGAAGCCATGGGGCGGTCCAAAGTGCGCGTTTCAGATGCAAGAAAAAGGGAAAGGTTGATCGCGGCAGCTGGGGTAGGTGAGGTGAGATGTAGGCGAGCGCTATTACGGGCGGATTTGTCAATCATCGGATGAAGTAGGTAATAGCGGATCGTGGCCAACGCACCTCAATTGTGCGCTGGATGAGAGTTGGACTTCATAGATCGGATTCGAACGATATCGTCCATGACTCGGCCCCCCGGCAGCAGTATGTCCCACCCTTGCCCGGCATCAGATCTATTGCCAAGCATTGATGGATCCCATCGATACGTACCATTCGCCCTTGGAAACTCGTGTATACATTCCTGCTCCTTCCGGAGGTATAGCCACAAGGTCGAACCTGCGTGTACTCTCAACCTTGAGCGTAAATCGTCCGAGATGGATTTGAGGCTCAAACGCGGAAAGGATCACGGTGTAGTCGCCCGCTTCTCAGTACATAAGCATTGACTGCGATGGAAACGAGCACGATCAGGACTCACGCGTCATGTCCGCCACCGCTTTTGCTCTGCCATATGTATACGCCCCAGAGGATGTAACCACTTCCTTTTTTGCTAATCTGTACGACAGTGTGAGCGTTCCAATAAGGACAATAACAGCACTCACTCGACAATCCGCTCCCCTGATGACCAAACTGCGGTTACGTTCAATGGTACTTCCCTAGGACCTTGCGCACTCAGTACTATTACGGGCTTCTGACTCGTCTTGGTCTTTCCACCCACTGTCTTCGAACATCCCACGAGCCCCCTTAGAGGGGGAGCCTTTCCGCTGGGGGCATATCCATCTCTTCCACTCGACCCAGGGTTATCGTCATGGATACGAAGGTGCCATTGGGGGTTGTGCATGTACGTTGGATGCGTATGATTCCCGCCCGCGTTTTTGGTTGTGAGCGTACCGTCAACCTGACAAGCAGACGGAAGATGAGTGTTCATTCCCCCATTCCAGCTTCAAGAGGTACTTTGATACTGAACCCACCGCCTCTGGGACTGATAGGGTTCCCTGTTCCCGGTGCTTCGTCCCACCGAACTTTGACGTCCGCACCACAGAACACGTTCACAGTGAAGAACACGTCGTCAAACGGACCCTCATAACTGGCCAGGACCGAGAGAGCACCCGAGATCTTGGTAGGGGTTAATGAAGCCAAAGGGGGAGTAGGCAACAGGGTTGGATACTCCCTCCCAACCTTAGTTTTCACTAGGACGTGCGGTGAAGTAGTGTATGACCCCTAAAGAATGTTAATCATGTCGGGGATTCCTACTCCCAGTTAAGAATTAGATTACCTTGACCTCCGCATTCCCTGCTTTCACCCATATGTCCTTCCAGTCATCCTCATCTTCAGGATGCACTGTCAGTGAAATGTACTCGGTGGCTCTGCGGGTCTGAGAGAGGTGTCTGGTGAGGAGGATCCATATATCTTGACGGGTACCTCGTGAGTTACCACTTTCACCGGAAGTACTCTGGCATTCATAAAGCAGCCGAAGATGGTGCACAGATACTGAAGTGCAAAAAAAACATCAATCGGGCGGGTTGCGTATGAAAACGGAGCTACCTTGCGCTTTATCATCTGCATGTGCTGGTTTCCACACCCTGGGTTACGATCCGTGGGTGTTCGCAGCCAAACGAGATAGGGCAATGTCAACTTACCCATGAAGGCCCAAGCCACTCTTGAAAAGCCCCGGATTCCAAGAAGCATATATACCCTCGAACGTCGCGCATATATCATCCCACCGCATGTCAAGCGTACGTGAATCGCTTAAGCTCGAGCCGTTCTCGCGTTCGCGGTGAATAGATGAGCCTATCGCAGGGACCCTCGAATCTAACAACGTTAACCATCGCTCGCTTTTTGTTTCCCCGACATCTTGGTTTAACCATGCGTGAGTGCCCAATCGTAGATAACGTAGCCAAGAGCGAGGACTCACCGACGACAGCATAATCGTGTGAGGGCAACAGCTTAACCCCTTTTATTTTCAGCATCGTCTTCGCATCCGTGCCTGCGGTCAGCACACAGTGACCTACATTGGAAATTCAGTGAGAAAAAACTGCCATGCAGATCGCAGTTGCAGACCCACCTTTGCGGAACCCATCTGCTATGTTCTCCCACGTCCTCTCCCTTTCGAATGACGTACTGTGGATACACACCAGAAGGGTACAATTATGTCAGTGCAAAGTAGAACTCTGCGATTACCACTATCCTCCTAACAAATCCATCTGCAGCGTGAATGAGCCGAGGCCTCACCTCTGAAGCTCGATATATTCGGGTATCCAACCCGTTAACACCCTAAACCATAATGTAAAGTCTGCAGCGCACACGTGAACCTGCCACACACACCGTAGATCAATGGAAGAATTTCTGACACCATACACCGGCGTATCGTGCGGGGAATAAGTGAACAGCACAAAAAAAGACGACCGTCACTTACGAGCCGGGAAAGTCATATCCCCCCATCAATTTCATATACTATGTAGTGCAACGCTGCATCAGTTTCACGGCATCACATCAACATCGTGGTGACGCACAGCTTTCTCGATCAAGGCTGGCCATGTGGCATTGACTCGCCCTGTTGAGATTCCCATGGGACACCCGGTGTCGTCATATGGCAGTAAATCGTCAATGGCTTGTGGTGTTGACCAATATCAGTAAGGAACGATACAGAGGGAGGGTCGATACGGATGTCGGGAGTGAGGGTTCAATGGGGGGATTGTAATCCCAGCAACGGAGAGATCAGGATCCCATATCCAGCAGTAATCCACTCAAGACTCACATATCTGCACAGCGAATGCGAACAGATTGTCACCACCACGGCCCACTGATTGAAAGAGCTGCACATACCCGCCTGCAATCACCGTTCAGGTATGTTTTGAGATCATATCTACCAGGCTGATTTCCGGGGAGTAGAGACGAGGACAGTAACTTTGAAAACAGTATTTCGAGGAGAGGAATGCATGAATATATGCGTCAGTCTGAATCTTGCAGAAGCGAAACGTAAAAGCGGGCAAGGATACAGGACATGGACTCGCATAGACGATGATCGGGACGGAAGCAGGGAGCGAGGGGACAGAGCGAGAAGATGAACAAGAAAACACACGTTTGCCTTGAACCTCTGGTTGTACTGGACGCAGACGGCCACGGAGGCACAAACGGAACAGTCGTTGATAGTGTTCTGTTCAATGTTAGTGGGGGTCAAGGTTAGAGAGAGGTCTTGGGAAGGGAAATGGTCGCGGGGGAGTCTTTTCCAAGTGATGGTTGCAGCCTTTGATGGGGGGAAACCAGGCTGACCATGCGGATCGCTTGTGTCGAAACGGTCAACAACATGCGGGGCATGAGTCGAGAGGAAAGAGCACGAACGAATAGCGGGAACCCGGACCCGACGGTAGAGGGACGGGCTCGTTCCAGGGAGGACAGCGGATGCCATTGACGACCGACGACTTTCGGAGCACATATGCTTGATGCTCTGAGTCACGATAAGGATGGTGACCGGCGAACAACGGGCGGCGCTCACCGGATGCAAAGGGATCAATTGGCGCCGAAATGAGGCCGATGGGGCCGTCGGGGTTCTTGCTGGCCTTTTTGATCTTTTCGGCCCGCTGGATTGCCTTTGACGCACCCTCCTTGCACCGTGCCTGGAAGGCGGGGTTGGCGACAGCGGAGCGTGAGAGATGGAGGAATGCATCAGCTGCCTCGAGGTAGAGGCGAGACGCGGAGCTGAACTCTGCAGCAAACTCTAATCTGGTAGCACGATCGTAGATGGACTAGAAAAAGAGGAAGATCAGCCGTCGCTCGGGTTGTCTTGCCAGCCAAGACGAGGCCCACCTCTGCTTCATGAAATGTCTTGGGGGTGGCCATTCGCAGAGCCAAGAACGTGTGCGCCGACTTACGTGAGAAGTGTGACAGTGGCCAAGCCGAGACAGCCTGGCCAAGGTGTTTCCGATCACGAGGTACCCCGCCAAGTAATCTAGGGTTAGGGTTTGCTAGACTTGCCAAACCCGGCAAAGGCACCTGATCTTAACAAATACAAACAAACGCCGTCCTCTTCGCCACAAGTGCGTGCCGCACACGCTCGCATCAGGACACGCATCATGCTTTCTGATTCGGACTCAGATACGAATGACCTGCACATCATCACGATTAATGAACATTTTGCAAAAGCGTTTGAATACAAAAAGGAAAGGGAGGAACTCGCGAAGCGTGCGTCGAACCTAGGTTTCCAGGGCTGGGTTGACAACCCCCGCGTGACATAGTGAAAGAGAAATATGGATCCGACTACTCCGGCGCGAGCGCTGGCGACGACGACTCGGAGGATTCAGATTCAGAAGACACCGACGAAGACTCGGATGGCGAAGAACTCACGCCAGCCGTGGACGCTGCCATCCTTCGCACGCTCGCGCTAATCAGAAAGAAGGATCCGGCGATATATGAAGGTGGAAGACGGGTGTTCGAAGGTGCGTTGTGGAGCCGCCCTCGGTATTCGAAGCGAGAAATTCAGTTCATCCACTTAGAGGAACATACGCGAACGGAGGACAAGGCACCGGTGGTCAAGCCCAAGACGAAGGAAAAGGCGTGTGCGGTCCAGAGTCGACTACTGTCGCCCCTCGTGCTGACGCGCATGTATAACCCAGTCGAAACCGCTGACAATTAGGGAGGCTGCGCTTGCGTCCGCGCTCGCTGAAGCAGACCTGTATTCGCGCTCACAGAGCCCAGAACCACATCCGTTGACACACACCGAGGAGCAGGCACTCCTTCGCGCGGAGACCCGTGCAGCGTTCCACGGCGCAACCGATTCCGAGCCACAAGGTATTTCCAGATGTGAGGATGACTATCTCGAGCCATCTAATGTGTGCGACTCTGGACATTAGGAGACGACGGTGATCTACTGGTACCTCGCTCACGTACCCGCGACGAGATCGAGCTGGAGGAAGAAGAATACAAGGCGTTCTTGGAACGAGAGGTTGGCGAGGACATTCACAGCCTCATTGTTGTGGATGCTTCTAACGACGCCGACACCACTGAAGACGGTGACAAGAAATACGAGCGTAAAAAGAGGAAGAAAGGAAGAAGAGAACGAGAGAAGGAAAAGGAAGAAGATCAGGAGAAAGACATGATACAAGATAAAGCTGAGAAGCAGCGCGTCAAAAAGTCAAAGGACGAGGTGGACCGAGAGTTTTTGATGAAGTAGGTGTTGATAACATTTTCAGACCGACGTCTTGCCTGTCCGGATAGGGCAGGCAGGTCAGGTCACAGTTTAACTGTGACGTTGATTCACGTTTTGTGTAGTTATATCTTCAACAGGGGGTGGATAGACCGCTCGAATCGCCGTGTACCTACGTATGGTGAAATCGTCGGATCCTCATCAAAACGGTCTAAACGGCGGCCAGCCGACTCCTCAGTTGACCCGGATAGTGACGACAGAGTACACAAACACTCGGACGCCGAACAGGGCGCCACGCTTTCAGATGAAAACTCGTTCGACGACCTCGCGGACGCCTTCGAGACGTCGTACAACTTTAGGTTCGAGGAACCGTGCGTACTCTTATCTTTGTGGTTACAAGCCACTCCGAACGTCGCGACCTTCGAACACTCGCTCACAACCTCTGTACAGTGGGGGTACACTGATCACATCCTTCCCCCGTAGTCTTGCGTCTGCTCGGCGCGAGTCTACTACGCGAAAAGATGCGCGTGTTCGGAAGAAGGAACGACAAAAAGCGGAGGAGCGTGTGCTGCTCGAAGCGCGAAGGGATGAGATCAGAAGAGAGCGCGCACTAGTAGAGGCCGCCGTCGCCAAGGAAGACGAGAGCACCTCGACGATAGAAAAAGATATCCTCGAAAAGAAATCGAAAAGGTGGCGAAGAAAAGAGGAGCTTGCGCGTTTGAAAGCGCTCAAAGCCAACGAACTCCGACGAAGGCTCGAGAAGGTGAGTTCCGAAGGTGGGCTGGATGGTATCGGGGACGAAGGTGGGTGCTGGTGATCTACCCACATTTGATTGTTGATTGCCCGCCGTATTGCGAAATCAACTCCAACGTTGTATAGCCCTTGCGCATCTCGATCTCGACGCCGATTGGGACCCTTCGAAGCACGACGCACAGATGGCGGAACTGTATGGTGGTAATGAGGACACTGGTGAAGACAGCTGTTGCCGCCTGGGTCCACCTGACTGATGTACGAACAGTCGACGACGGTGATCCAAAAAAACCGGTTTGGGATGACGATATCAACATAGACGATATCGTCCCACCCATGAACACTATTTCGAAGGCAGAGAAGAAGAAGCAAAGAAAGAAAGAGAAGAAGAAAAACAAGAACACGGATGAGGGCGTCGGAGTAGATGTGGACGAGATGGACGCGGATGCAAGTTGGGATGGGTGGAATGAAGGCAACGAGGGATGGGAAGGTACGGAAGAAGCACGAAAACGCAAGGTGGATGCGTACATGGATGAGGTGGTGAACAAGCTTGGGTTCAGCGGCATCGTAAGTGTTGCTCAGCTCGCCGCTGGGCAGTGTTCACATGCGAAATTTGCAGACTTCCCACATGCCCACGCGTTTTCATTACACTGCCATCGCTCCTGAAGACTACGGTCTCGCGTCTGCGGAAATCCTGCTTGCGACGGACGCGGAGTTGAACTCTTATGTCGGGCTGAAGAAGTTAGCCCCTTATCGTGTTGACAGAGGTTGGTACCTTGTTTGTACCCGTTCACCCGCTCAACGTCAATTGCACCAGGGGGAAGGGGGAAGAAGAACTGGGATCCAAACCGAGTCCAGCGTCTGAAGGAATTTCGCGAGAGTCTGCGATCTCGCGTGGGCTCCCGCTATGGAGATTCATGGTCGCTTGCGGCAAGCACAAATACGAAGAGCGGGGCTGCCGACAAAGCGGAAGAAAAGAAAAAACGAAAGGGTAAAAAGGAGCGTGCAAAGTTGAGAGCGACGCAGGGCGCCAGGGATGGAGAGGGGGATGTCGAAAGTGATCTAGAAACTGCTGCCGAGCCGCGAGAGCGGGAACGCGATCCCAATGTTGGCTCGCATTCTCCCGGGCCTCATCCCGGCGAGGCTGAGGTGGATGGAGAAGATGTGGCACAGAAGAAGAAGCGGAGGCGGCGTCATAAAAGAGGACCTAAGGAAACGGTCGCGACGGTCGCTTCATGACTACAACATGACGACGCTGCTGGTCGACGATTCCTAGCTAGCTTGGAGATCTGATAACGCACTGCCACGGTGTAGCCAAGCGGGACCGACATTGATTACCATATTCGGATCGCTAAGTGGAACAATGGGCGCGTGCGCAGTGGCCGTACTTATTGTTGTGCCCTCCTCTTTAGCACTGACCATTACGACCATTCACTTTTCCCTCGCTCCTTTTCGCAACGCCCTCGCTGTGCTCTACGATGAACTCTAGATTTCGTGAGCACCTTTCCATTGTCCCTCCCCCGAAACACCCCGACATTCCCGTGGAGACCTCCAAGTTCTCACCGACATCGACAATCGCACCTTCATCACGTTTCTCGTTTGGCCGAAGTAACTCGAAGCGTTCGAAGAAGTCAAATCACGTATCCCCTAGCGACGTTGAGGCTGGTATATCACCAACATCGTCCCGCCTTCGGGATAGATTTACGAAACTCTTTTTCGACCTGCGAACGCTCGCCACCGAGCCGGGGATGGTCCCTGCGCAGGATCCGAACGTTTTACCGTGGTCACCGCTTCACATCGAGAAACGCCGCTGTCCGTGTCAACCCCATGACCCTAAACACGAAGCTCGTGTGAGGAAGCAACGACGCCGGTCGCAGTGTTTCCTCACTTTGCTCATCATCATCCTTCTCCTGTTGATCGGGAATGCTGTTTTTCTGAACATCCGTGTCCTCTCGCTTTCTACGTCTTCCACGACCAGTCAAACAACTTCTACTGCTCTCACTCTTTCTACGGATGCTCAGCAATGTCTCTCTCAATACACTCTTAACGCACCTTCCTCGCCTGGTGGCTATCCATGTTCGACATGTCTTTCAATTCTCCAGGCTGTGCCATCGTCTTACACGTTAAACTCTGCGAACAGTCAGAACGCCCAAGTGATTAACAACACCATTCAATTTTGTGGTCTCCGTGCCATCTACGAAACTGCGAACTCTCAAGGACAAGCGACACTCGGAAACGGTAGCTGGGCTCAGAACGTCAATTTTTGTCTTTGGACGGGTGTGAGCTGTGATGCTTCGGGGCAGGTGACATCCTTGTAAGTGATGCTGGCATACGCGCTTCAGTACATCATCCATCGCCACTCTTCAGACAACTTACCTACCCCGGAGTGCCGGCCGCGTTGCCTAGTGAGATTGGCGGTTTGACTGCGCTGCAGACACTTAAAGTCACTGGGGGAAACTCGATCCCTGGTAAGATTTACTTCTCACGAGGCCGTCGTATTCTCAGTCATTCTCCTGTAGCTGGTTCCTTGCCGAGTTCGTTTACCAACTTGACTTTGCTCACGACTCTTCGTCTCGAATCCACGGCCATTACAGCACTACCCAACTCAGTGTTTTCTTCACCCGGTCTCACACGCCTTTCCGCCCTTGAGCTGCTCTACAATTCGAAGATGGGTTCTGCGCTTCCAGCTAGCTTAGCTAGTCTCACGGGACTGCAGACTCTGTAAGTCGAATCTTAGCACTCGAGGATGCCTTTTGATATCGCGTCGGACAGGTTGGTCAACTCCCAAGTGTTATCACCGTCTCCGCTTGCGACGTTGGCGGCGTCCTCGTCTCTGGCAGCGTCTTTGAATACCCTTGACCTCACATCCACCTCACTCACGGGTGCTATCCCGGGCACCTTGTCATCATTTAGAGGACTTGGGCAGTTGTTGCTGGGTTCTAACAACCTCACTGGTACTGTGCCCACGTTCCCGAGTGCACTGCAGGAGCTGGTGTTGAGTGGAAATTCGGGGCTCAGGGGAAGTATTAGCTGTCCTCCAGGGCCACTTCAGCAGTGTTCCGTGCAAGGTACGGCGATCAGCGTCACTGGGTGTGGCGTGTGTCAGAGCGCCACGACAACGTAAGGAACTGATAAGTGTAGCACTCAAGACGGCTTTTCTTTACGCATGATTTCCTGACGAGATACTTACTCATGGACTCTACACAAGGACAGCGGCGCGTAATGCATCCTGTACGACACATACATACTGTAGCGATACGTGTTCATTGGTTCCTCTTTAGCTTCCCATTGGCACTTGATTTCTTAACGAATAAGAGTGGCGTAGTATTCTTTTTCTTCCCCGACGTACTGCTTATACAATGCGGTTGTGACGGGGTCTCGTGACACACTCTGCGCTCGGACCATTATGATCCTGATCTCCCGGTTCGCGCGTTCCTTTGTTGCCATCACCGTCGCCCTCGTGCGCTTTTCCAATCCCATGCTTGTTGCACAGTTACTTACCAAAGATGCGCCCCCGGACAGTTCCTCCTCGCCACAATCGCCTTTCTCCATCCGCCTTCGCGCGCGTACATCGACCCGTGGACGGGGGAGTTGTTTGGCGAGGGCGGGGTCGAAGAGGACGTGCATGGTCTTCCGTATCCGACACTGCGGGCGGGTTCCGGTGTGCCCGTGTCTGTGCTCGGAGGGGCGGGCAAGGACGAGGGCGAGGACGTGATTGGCGGCGGTGTGATCATGTCGAAGCTAGGGAACGCGACTGCCAAGTACGTATCTTCCCTCCACTGATCTCGGGCTCGTCTCGTGGACCGGGCAAGACGACTGACGTGCGGTAGGGCAGAACTGGGACGCTCTACGTGGAAATTGCTGTGCGTCTCCCCCCCTTGTTTTCGTACGTCTGTCTCCTTTATTGATACGGTTGTCGCCTTGCCTTTTGGACGACTGCTGGTGGTGGCGGAAAGGTAGTCACACCATGACGTTGCGATACCCAGAGGTGCGTATGTTGGACGATTTCCCCCCTTGATTCAAACATGGACGGCAATGCTCATGCGCGTTCTCCCCGTGTCCCTCGTTCCCCCGCATTTTTTTAAAATTCTTTTGAAAAATAGAATCCGACACAAGACGAACGGGAAGCGTTGGAGACCTACATGTATCTCACCTCTCGTCTATACCCCTGCGGCGAATGTGCTACCGAATTTCAAGCCTTGTTGAAACAGCACCCGCCACAGGTGCGTATCGGGCATGTCGCAGTGACGAGTCCATGCGTGTTCACCTTGCTCACATGCAGACGGCGTCGCGTCGCTCGGCGAGTCTATGGTATGTCCACCGTCTCTCCCCAAACGCCCTCCCCCCCCCTCCCTGCGTCTGCCTCGCTCTCTTTTGCGGCATGGTCGTTGAGAAGCGGATACGTCTAGGCTGTGTGCGGTACACAACGAAGTCAACGTTCGGCTGGGAAAGCCAGTGTTTGACTGTTCAAAGCTGGATGCAGAGTACGATTGTGGGTGCGGCGACGTGACGCCAGTGACGACATCGACGAGCGCGGCGTCCTCACGACCGACGTCGAGCTCGGATGACGCGGTAGGACCGATGGATCTCGAGTGGCACGTGGCAAAGGACGACGTGACGGGCGTCAGGGTGATCAAAGGTGGGCGGTAGCATTTGAGGATGTTGGGCGGTGTTGCGGATTTCATGGTCAAGGTAAGCCCTTGAGCGACTGATTGGTGATCACTGTCCCATGAAACGTTTTGACCAGGATTTTTTTGGCTTATGGCTGCTTATGTTGGTGCGGGCGCATTAATTGATTATATTCGGTCGTGGATTAGGTGCTCGGTATGCAGTCGGCAGTCGGTTGTTTGTGTCTGGGGATGTTTGGACGGGTAGCGTATGTTCTGATCCGTTCGGGGCTTGTTTCATCACATGCTCAACGAAGGTGATATACATTAGGCGTGTTAGAGCGTACGCAGCTCTCCCCGTCTCCCCGTCTTTCCATCTATCTCATTTGCATGCGGGAGTACACTCGTCCGATAATCAGCGGGTTGGGTGCCCTCCGTGCCGTCACTCTCCCCGTGTGAGGTGGCATCTCTAGGCCGCTCCTTTTCGGAACTCCTACCACCCTGAGCGCGCAAGAACGACTCCCATTCTGTGGGGTCCATTGCATACCCTTCCCGTTCAGGATTGGGGAACGACCCGTCCTTGACAGCATGGACGTATGCCGCCACGCCGCGTTCGATCTCTTTCTGGACGTCGGCAAAATGTCGGACAAACCTGAGAAAGGATAGGGTAAGAAACGCGCGTAAAGACAGACGGACCTGCGAATACGCACTTTGCCTTGTGGCCATGCCATGTGCCGAGCATGTCGTCCCAGACGAGGACCTGCCCGCTCGTTGCGGGACCGGCGCCGATACCGATGGTGGGTACTCTGACCGTCCGGGTGATGTGCTCGCCAAGCTGACTCGGCATGGCTTCCAGCACGATGGCAAAGGCGCCGGCCCTTTCGAGCGCCTGTGCAGCTCGGACGAGCGAGTCTGCGGACGCGGCGGTGCGGCCCTGTACGCGGTACCCAGAGAGGGAGGTGGACCGCTGGGGAAGGAGGCCGATGTGTGCCATGACGGGTATCCCGATCTGGGTGAGTGCGGTCACGTGTGGGACGAGTTCCTGCCCGCCCTCGAGTTTGACGGCCTCGACGTGGCCCTCTTGGACCATCCGGACGGCTGTGCGGATGGCATCGGGGGGGCCAGAGGCGTAGGTGCCAAAGGGCATGTCGGCGACGAGCAGGGGGGTGGTGGTCCCACGCGCGACGGCGCGGCAGTGATGGAGCATCTCATCGAGGGTGAGGCGGGTGGTGGAGGAGTAGCCGAGGCAGACCTGGGCGAGGGAGTCGCCGACGAGGGTGATGTCGACGGGGTGGGCTGAGCAAGCGCGGGCGGTGGGGAAGTCGTAGGCGGTGAGGACGGAGATGGGGGTCTTGGAGGCGCGGAGCTCGGCGAGGCGTGCGATGGTGGTCTTCTTGGGCGACGAGGGGGGCCGTGCGCTCATATGGCGTCGGCCGAGGCGGGCGAGGGGGCGGACGAGGGTCGAGGTGAGCATGAGAGCGGTGTGTGCATCTCCCTGATCCGGTCTCGGGCAAGGCTCGTCCGCTGGGTAGCCGGTCATCACGTGCGCCATTGTGCTCGGGATGTTCCCACGCACGTTCCTCCCCGTCCAGATGGCCCGACGACGGCGCGACCCTCCCACCGACGAGCACATCAGCGAGACCGACGCCGACAGCGTCGAGGAGAACGACGAGAACGCCCCGCTCAACGACGAGAACGCGTTCTCGCGTGACCCCTTTGCGCCCGTCCACCGCTCGTCCTCCGTGCTCGCCCTCCGTACGCCACTCTCGCACGCCCGCACCGAACGGGACACCCCCCTCCGCGACATCACAGACCAGTTCTTCCACCCGCCCTCGCCCTCGCCCGTCCGTGTCTCGAAGCCAAAGCGTCCTGGCACCACTGAGCCACCCCGGCGGCCAAAGAAGCCAAAGTCGTTGGCCTACCCCGCAGACCCGCCCAACTGGCTCCACACTCTCTCCTCGTCTTCGCTCCCACCCAGCTCCCCTCTTCCGCCCTCGACGGCCAATGTCGACCACCACCTCACCAGCCACGCTGTCGATGCCCCCACCCCGGCGCAGTACGAGTATGAGATGAGCACGCCTTCCAGGGCCTCTGATTCAGATCCGTTTGGATTCATCGCTGTCGAACGTGAACTCAAAGCCAAACAGGCGTCCCGCAAGCCTGCCTTGCGTATCAGTGCCGTCAAGTCGCCTCCGCGCAGCACCGTTCTTCCTTCCGCCCCTGCCCCCTCCCGCGCGCCCGGTTTCGGGTCCTTTTCACAGCTCGATGCGCCAGTCCCGACGAACAATGAGGACATCGAGGGACTATATACCGACGAACCTGCTGCTGGACCGTCGCACACGCACGTGTCAGCAGCACCCCTGCTGCTGATGAATAGTGATCAGCCGTATGCGGACGTGGACGCGACCGGCTCGCAGCCTACGTCTTCAGATCCCTTGCGCACGCCGCGCAAGCGCAAGCGTCTCGTGTCCCTAACGCCGGACATTGGAGATTCGGATTCGGATTCGGAGGGGACGTCTCTCCCTTCTAGTCCGTCCCCGGTCAAGGTCTCAGTTGGCCCTGGTACCCGTCGTCGTTCGGGTGCTGCTCGGTCGAGCGATCTGTCTGCCCTCCAGGTCACTCGTGCGCGGTCGAGGGCTGTGGACGCGAGCAATCCACCTGTTACGCGTGCGTCTCAAATGAAACGCGTCAAGACGTCCTACCAAGACATCCCCACTCCCTCGTCGACACCTGCATCTGTGAGGAGGAGCTTGAGACAATCGACCGCACCACCGACGCCCGTTCCGCCAAGACGGAGCACGCGGCACGCGGCGGTGGCTGCGCGAGCCCGAGTGAATGGTACGACGAGCAACGGAAGAGAGGGTCATGAGGATGGTCGAATGAAGTTGCGGTCAAAGAGCCCCAAAGTGACGTCAAAGACGGAGACCAAGACCAAGACGACCGCTCGGGCCAAGCCTCCGTCTTCGAAACCCAAAAGGGAGGCGAAACCCCGAAAGGCTGCGACCACGACAGCGTCGAAACCAACGCGAGGTCGGCCCAAGGGCAAGCCGAGCTCAAAGGACACCAAGAGAAAGGGCAAAGGACGTCTATCGGAGAACGTCCTGGGCTTGTCGGATGACACACGGGAGGTGCGTCTCGACGAAGAACGAGACGGGTTGAACGTGTTGACGATGCTGCTTTTCAGAGGTACGAAAAGGAACGACGAGAACGACTAGAATATTTCAAGCGCTTGGAAGGCTACCAGATTCACAAGGAGAACGTGTATGTTGTATAAGTTTCTGCAGGCTCCCGGAGAGTCGCGACTCGCGATGACGCAAATCTGTGTGTATTTTCATCAGAATATGATACCGCTAGGCCGCGTCTTGGTGATCTATCAGTTAATACCAGCCTTGAATGTCTTGAACCTTTGCGTAGCAGTACGGTAAAATGCATGGCTGCGTTCAGGGATTTTCAGTCTGATCGTCGCTTCTTCACTGATATATTACTGTGCTATCTCAAATAATGTAAAGCACATTCCGCGTCCACCCACGTGACTGGCGCGATATATCAGGCACTTCCGCGCCGCGGCCATCGGAAAGAGTGGCGAGGCGTGGGAGGAATGCATTCGGCGAACGCCAGGCGCCACCAACGAACCATCGTGAGGAGCGCGAGAGCTCGCGGCGACGCCGTAGACGATATCAGGCGACTGCGACCTCATTGCTCCTCGGACAGCGATCGTTTTCAGAGCAAACGGTGTAACTAACATAGTGTACCCGAAAGTATTGCTATAATTTGCACTCAACTATACGAGCTATCAAACGTCCAAAGGACACCGCGCGCTTGTTTCTAATATATCATTTTCCTTGAAACTAGTGGCCCGCCCTTGCAGCTCACGCCCGGGGCCGGAGAGCGCTTCGCATTCCCACGGGATGTATCAAATCTTTTTTTGGGGTATCAGCCGAGCTTCAGAGCATTCCTCAAAATCATACTAACTGTATGATCACTGGAATCGGGAGTGAGTGAGTTTACGAAACGCTTGACCTATCTAACCGCACTACGTTCAAGCAAGGGAACATCTCGGTGAGCGAAAAACTCCGGAACATGTATTCTTTGAAAGCGTACTCACGCATCCAAGTTCTCCGGCGGCCCGTCTTCCACAGAGGCGAGCTCACGAATAGGACCCGCTTGGACAAAGTTCACAATCATGAGCGACGTGAGCAGGGTGACGCAGAAGCGAGTTGCTTTCAGTTGCATGCTGGGCGCAGGGGATGTCTGTGTGTGCCTCGTCGGCCCTCTCGCTTCCACCCCTTCTATACTCGTCTGGAAAGGCGTGGGATACAGCATGTCGCACTACTAGTACGACAGAACCTTTTTTTTTTGCCGTCGCCTTGCATGAGCGCTGTCAATCAACACATGAAACCAGAGGCCGCAACTGCTGGCATTACTTGTTAGATGGCGGCACCCTACGTGGTCAAGCACACAGTCGATCCGGGCCACTATGGCACTTACCCCGTATTCACGTGGACAGCTCAACTATACGCGCAGGTCCCCATGATTTGTCAATACGAAAGCGCTCGAGTTGGTGAAAAAAGCAAGGATCGGACCCTAAACTTCCTGTAGTAGAATGCGGGGCCCTCTGTCGGCAGTCTGATAATCCCGGTAGACAGTGAGACGATGCAGGCAGTCGCAGTTGGGTGCGACGCCGTCATCCTCCTCGGAGATGGAAGGCGATAGGGTGGTAACCATACCTCGGTCAACACGATGGTTCCAGGTCGCGTTGCTCAACAGCCTCGTAACTTGCGAGGTGTTGTCGCACGGAATAGGGGGACCTCGCTTGTGAGCAGGGACCGCTAATTGTAGGGGGCTATGGGCTGTCAAAGGTTTCGCGTTTCAGCTTGACATTTTTTTATATCTCTCGGGCTCACCTATATGGCGGAAACATCGCGCTTTGTTTCCCCTGCATGTGCTAAATTTACCTAGTCTGCACGAAAAAAACGTGGCCTGTGCACAAAAAAAAAAAAACAGCCCGCACGCGCAGAAAAAGGGGGCAGAAATATGGTTCATTCATTTACGCATTATCTTCTGTGACAATATACACTGTGAGTGTTTACTGCACCTTCCCGATCCCTGCTGGTTATCCAGTGGCTATGCACGAACGAAACCGGGCGACTGCGTACGGACGAGCCCAAGTCCACTAGCAGACTCCTCTGCTAGCAAGCTCGTGCTTGTGGATGCGCAGTGCATTGTGATGGGCGATGGGGACTGGAGGGCGAGTGTGGGGGCGACAGGAACAGGGGGGACGGCGAGAACGGGCTGACAAGGACGGGGACGGGAGTGAGGACAGGGACGTGTAGACGGGGACCCGGTACGGGGATGTGGGTGTGGGGACAAGGGTGGACGATGGCGAGGACGGGACGCGTGGACATGGACACGGACCGGACCGGACTAGGATGGGATGGTGGGCACGAGGGCGATGAGACGAGGGCAAGGATGAGGATGGGTACACACGGATGTGGACGCGGGGATGGCAGGGATGGACATGGGCGCGAACAGGACCTGGGTGGGGATGACTGGACGACGACGACGACGTGAGGGTGGGGTGAAGACAGTGGGGGCGGACCTGGGACGCGACAAGGGCGGTGCAGTGTGGGCACTATGTGCACGCAGGCACGACCTGCTAGTGCGTCTACTGGTAAACCACTATGCTAGCACGCTGGGCGGGGTAGGGTGGTGAGGGCAGGGTACGAAGAGGAGGGTGAGGGTGAAACGCGCACACGTCGTCGTCGCCGTGTCGTTGATGGCACTAGGCACACACCCATCGCGGTCGTCGTGAGTTTACTTCGCCCTCCGAGCACCATCCTGTCGCGTCTGCCTTGTCGGGTCGTGATAGTTGCGCCTCTCGGTCGCCACCATGATCGTCGCGTCGGTGTCATTGATGCGGCGCCAGGTCGTCGACAATGCCATGGCGGGTGTGTGGGTGGGACAGACACGAGTCACATCATGACTCACATCGACCGAGCAGGTGGAGACGGTGGGATCGTAGACATGAGTGAGGCCTTGAGGCACCGAGTAGAGTGTTGTCGGTGTTGTCAGGTCGTCCGAGTCGCCAGCACTTTCCTTGTTCGTAGGTGTATGCCGTCGTGTCCGGCTTTCC
The DNA here is from genome assembly GCA_038089935.1 of Boletellus emodensis. Classification (NCBI taxonomy): domain Eukaryota; kingdom Fungi; phylum Basidiomycota; class Agaricomycetes; order Boletales; family Boletaceae; genus Boletellus; species Boletellus emodensis. The sequence goes on from JBBPLU010000060.1 coordinate 50,120, forward strand.
ATAATCCCTTGACCACTAACCATACCAAGTTCCCTCACTAAGACCGGTTGTCCTTGACGATGCTCTACGTGATCGGACTGGGCCTCTGCGACGAAAAGGACATCACCGTCCGTGGCTTGGAGGCACGTAGCCAGTCGCCAGAGTGCAGCCAGATCAGCGCTCATCTCACGTAGGCGGTCCGGTCGTCCGTCCGAGTCTACCTCGAAGCCTACACCAGCATCCTCATGGTCCCAAAGGAACGTCTGGCAAGTCGATCCACAACACGCCCCTCGCGCGAGCTGACGTCCTGATCACCATCGACAAGGAGGCCTTCTACGGCAGACCTGTCCTCCTCGCCGATCGGGACATGGTCGAGACCGACAGCGACGCCATCCTGCACGACGCGGACACCCAAGACGTCGCGTTTCTCGTCGTCGGAGACCCGTTCGGGTACGCGCGTCCCTGCATGCCGTCTCTGCGCGCGCTGACGCGTCGAGAGAACAACAGCGCGACGACCCATGTCGACATCGTCCTCCGCGCCCGCGCGAGACGTATCCCCGTTCGCGTCGTCCATAACGCTTCCATCATGAACGCCGTCGGCGCTTCCGGACTCCAACTGTACTCGTTCGGCCAGACCGTCTCCCTCGTCTTTTTCACCGACACGTGGAAGCCCGACTCGTTTTACGATCGGATCAAGGAGAACAGCGATCTCGGGCTGCACACCCTCGTCTTGTTGGACATCAAAATCAAGGAGCAGAGCGAGGAGAATCTGGCGAGGTCTGTTCATTTCACGTCGCGCGCGATCTCGACGCCCCGGCGTTGCTGACGACGACGACGACGGGGATAGGGGGAGGAAGATATACGAGCCTCCGCGGTACATGTCGATCCCGCAAGCCGTCTCACAGCTCCTCGACGTGGAGACGCTCCGAGCCCAAAAGGTTCTGTCTCCAGCTATCACCCTTGCTATCGCTCTCTCCAGAGTCGGCGGCGACGTTGGCGATCAGCGGATCGTCTGTGGCACCTTGGAAGAACTCTCTCAGCAACCTCCCGAGGTCTTTGGAGATCATTTACACAGCCTCGTCATCGTAGGAAAACGACTTCACCATCTCGAGGTCGACTATGCGCAGGAATATGCGGTGAACGAGGAGACGTGGCGGCGGGTGGCGAGTACGGAGTACGGTTGTAATTTAGAATAAAATGAACTGGTTTTCCTTTCTATTCGCACCCTCGCAGCATCGAAAGACGCAGATACGACCTCCTTCAAGCTCATCCTAGATTGCAATGGGCTAAACACTCTACTAGTTACGGTTACCTATCTAGTCTCTAAAAGTATGGGAGCCAACATCGTGCGCTTGTCGTTCTCCAGCGTCGGAATTCAGGGAGTCGCGCGACCAGGCCATCTTGAAGCACAGTCAACACAACTCCGCATGTCTCTGAAACACACCACGTACCTAGGGTACAAAGAACACTCCCTGACCGTGTACCTGTTGGCCAACCATGCAAGGAGACGCTGATAAAAGACAAGGGCGTCAACAACGGCAGACAGTTAGACATGCACAATTCCATCTCACTTCGACACCGAGACCGTATCCGCCGTGCTGACACGTGCCGTACTTGCGCTGGTCCGTGTACCAGTAGTACGGCGTAGGATCGATTCCTTCCTTTGCATACGCTGCCAGCAGCTCTTCAATGTCCGATATCCTCATCGATCCACCTAGATACCCATCGGCTTCGTACCGTCACGCAACGTCGTCCGCAACCAAACTTACCGACGATCTCGCCCACCCCCGGCATCAACAAATCGCAACTCTCCGTGTACACCGGCCCCGTCTCTCCTTCCTTCCTCGGAAGCCTCGCCATGTAAAACGCCTTGAGTTCTGCAGGAAAACCATACAAGAAGATGGGCGTGCCGATAATGTCTGTCATCTGCCGCTCGGCGGCCTCGGCGATATCATCACCAATCGCATGTGGGACCAGCACGGGTTTGCCCTCGGCATCCTTGATAGCGTTTCCGTCCGCATCCTCGGCCTCGTGCTGAATACCATGTTCATTGAGCCACTGGATCGCATCCGAATACGACAAGCGTTTGAAAGGTCGGGCGGGCGTCGTGAAGGTAGGGTTGAGGGACTTGATAAGCGCGGCGGTGGCAGGGTCGGCGAGAAGCTTGTCGATGCTCTCACAGATCTACGCGAGAAAGATGGAGTGATCGATACATGTAACAAGGTTCGCCACTCACGATGGTTTCGACATGCGCCATGAGGTCATCAAACGTGATGAATGCCAACTCTGCCTCCATGTGCGTGTACTCGCTCAGGTGACGGCGAGTGTGACTGTTTGAACGCGGTCAAGGTCCCACCCCGAACCATTCATCTACGGTCAACGTACCTGTTCTCGGCGCGGAAGCTTTCTTGGATACAGAATACGTCTCCGAGTGACGGAAGACAGGTCTCGAGGTACAATTGAGAGCTCTGTGTGAGGAAAGCAGGTTGTCCGTAATAGTCAAACTTGAACAGCGTCGCACCACCTTCCACTTGTGTCTGTACGAGGCACGGCGGCGTCACCTCCAGGCAGTGGTGGGTAGCATAGGTAGACCGGAACGCAGACAAGAGTGCTGCACGTAATCGAAGGATGTTGGACGCCGTTTCGCCACGCAACACGAGATGACGAAGATCGGCGAGGATGGATGGATCAGATTGCTATGAAAGGGATCGTGAGCGGTGAAGCGACGACAAGGTATGGAGGAGGACGGCACCTCGTTGAGCCTGTTGGTAAACGCTTCTTCTGCGCCCGGGGCGGCACCGAGCACTCGCCAATAATCGACGGCGAGTTCGTGTCCACCAGGGGCCTTCTGGCCCTCGGGAACGGCTTTAAGTGTTCCGGTAAGCTCGACGGACGCCTCAAGCTGCAACGTGACCGCGTCGTAGGTCTTGTTCTAAGAATGAGAGTGAGTCGTGTTTGTTCTCGAACGAACTTCTTTAGCACGCACGGTCTGGCCAGTCAGTACGGCTTGCAGGTAACCCGTGCCGTCCCTCAGGACGATGAACGCGATTTCCTGCTGATCGCGACGACGATGTACCCATCCCGACACACGCACCCGCTGATCCCGCAGACCTCCGAGGCCCACGATCTTGGACTACCGCGACGCACACGCGACCTTGAATCAGCCTCGTGCGCGACAACAAGCGACCCGAAGTGGGGAGACTCAAACCTCTCACCTTGATCGACGGTGGGAGCGAAGGGTCCTCGACGAGGACCACTTTTCGACTTTCTTCGAGTCGCTTTTCGCGTCGCTCTTGTCGCTCTCGGGCTTCCTTCTCTTCAGCCTCGGCTTTCAACCGTTTCTTCTCAAGTCCTTGCGCGTCTTTCTTGGCCTTTTTGGTTGCAGACTGCGTCGGTGAATCGTATTCTGCGTCAGCACTCTTCCTGATCTGAAAGACTGTGTGATCAAGCTCGGTAGATGGGGTGCTAAAGATCGCGTAGGCAAGGGTCTGGTATGGACGTTCGATAGTACCGTTGCCCGGTGCGTCGACGCCAATCGCTTGGTCGATGTATGTCGTGGACATTCTCGGGAGACGTTTGGGCTAGGTCGGACACTAGGTGACTCGAAGTATGACTATCAGACACCGATTTAGAGCTCAGCGTGACTCGGTCAATAGAATAATCGACAACAGATCCACTACAAGGATCGATATTCAGCCCTTCGGAATACCATCTGTCCCCCTTCTTCTATCATCTCCACATGGGGGTAATACTTGTTCTTTACCCCCAGATGTTCGTAATGTACACCTCGTTTGCTGCCACCGAGTCCCACGTTGTGACTACGCGCGTTCGTAATGATGAACATCATTCTCGGATACAATAATCCATATACTCACTGAGATTTCAAGTGGTAGCCGACTTCGCAATGGTTCATTGCTTCCCCAACACGAGGTTGGCATAACAGGCATCGCCAATAGTCATATGGCGGCGATCCCTTCTTGAGGGACAGCTCAATAGCCCGGATCATGTCGATGTGCTCGTCGTCAATAAGTTGCCAACGCGGTGACTCAGTGACCTGTCGGTGGCCAAAGCCAAGAGCGTGTGACACCTAGACGACGGTCAGCCCACTGGTTGAATGATCGCTCAACAAAACGGAAAGTAAATACCGCAAGCCTCCAGTCCATGACGAGAACGACTGAGCTCTTGCAGCATAAACACCTCAGTCGGGCATTCCGGCGGTCCATATCTTCTACCGTAGCTACATTAGGATCCAGTCCGCACGCATGGACAATGTAAGGTGCCTCTTCTAGCATTCTAAAACCGAGTTGGCCCAGAGGTCCAATCTGTCTTGGCATGTCTTCATTCACAGTGGGATAGTGTTGTCGACTCGTAGTTATCAATACTTCGGGGTATGTAAAAGCCTGGTTAGAGCTACCTGTGTGGAATATCGCACAAGCCAGGCGTAGTTTGTCCACATTCATCCGATGTGATTCTGCACTGCTGGAGACCACTACTCGATCAGATGGCGCCTCTTCCGAGGATAACTGCAGAGGAATCTTAACCAGCTCGGCGACCTCGGCGTCAAGCTGCTTCTTCCACTCGTCAACAAGGGCAGGTAGCTGTAAAAACGCAGACGCGAACAGCTCCCCATGTACTGGAGCGCCTTCGGGACCCTTGATAATATCTTGGAAAGGAGGGAAACGGGCAAGGTCAACCACGTGAGGGAGGATGTCAAAGACTGGCACGTTTTGCGACCGGTGTGTTACATATCTATTGTACTCGGAAACCAAGCAACGTCGACGCGGCGGGTGCAAAGTCGCTCTTAGTCGTTCCGACCGGAGATTGTCCATGATTTCGACGCATTTGGGCCACATCTGATCCAATTCTAAATGTGCATGATCAGCCCCGTTCGAGACGTATTCGCTTGATGAAGGCTAACCACTGAGCGCGAGTGCATTGTATTTCTTGGAAAAAATGACATTGTAAATGCGTTCGCACCCGAAATACGTAATCTCAGGTTCATAGCCACGTTGCTCGAGGCGCTCGGCAATGCTGTACTTGACTATGAGTCAAGACAAGGGGTATTAAAGGAAAGCAGCTACCTTGTCCTTTGTTCCCTCAAAAGTACATCCAGGTCAAGTCTGTGTCTGTGCACTCGTCCTCTGGACTTTTGCCAAGACGCGCATTCAGTTGCATGCTGGCGAGACTGATCGGCAACTGTTCAAAGGAGAGGTAGATGTCCGTACCAAATATATAGACTCACGTCCCTCTCGCTTCTCATTCAGAAACTTTTCTTTATCGGAGGACCGGTGGTATTCGCGGAGGAACGAGTCCATCTGGTCTCTGTCGAGCCACGTTGTCGAGTCTGAGAGACAGGTTAGAAGTACCCTAGTCTGGATGATGAGACTACATACATTTTCCCACTTTGCACCGATCGCTAGGAAGAATCCCACCCGGAGTGAGGTGCTCGCCGTAAAAAGCAGTATTGAGAGGCTTAAGCCTGCAAAACACGTGAATTTGGAGCCACGAGATGGCATTAGAAATGTACCGTTCAACTCTGCAAGCAGGGCAATACCTGCGGCGCATGTTCCAAAGGACGACTTGTGCCAGTTTACCACATCCCTTTACCAAAAGTTAGGGGGGAGAGTACCCCAGAGCTTTGTACTCACATGGCAATGGTTGGAGAACACGAGATTGGTGTATTCAGGTTCGGTCAAGTCTGTGGGGCAGGCGGGAAGGTCCTCAATTTGCTGGAGAGCACTCGTCCAGAGGAACCGTGACGATTTGTGCATCAACATCCCTCGGAGATACTTGCACGTCCGCGCAAGGTTCAGGAGGTCCATAGGATAAACGAATGCAAATATCTTTCATTCCAGCCAATGATGAATGGACAAAAGTGTGGCAGAGGGGAATCCACGTACGATGTACAGCTCGTCGAGACACAACTCGCCCAGCCCTTTTTGTTCTTTTCGACGACGCTTCTTGGATGGCTCTTTATCCTCTTGTTTGCGCTTCTTTGCCGGCACTGGAGACTCATGTCCGTCGCTGTCGTGGACTTGAGGCGACGCAATTCTCTTTGCTGATCGTAGTGTGACCATGGTATCGTCTGTGGACAGGAGGGAGTTGCCACTGGATTATATTGCTCGACACAAAAGGAAATTGTTGTCGTGTTGTTTATACTTGTTACGAAATTGTCACGTGTCTCTGACCCGCTCGTAACTCTGTTTACGTAACTATGGAGCCTCCTGACTGGATCTCTTCGTTAAGACTCCAGTTCACACATCAGTCGCACACGCGCACATCTCGGAGCATTGTAAACCATTGGAAGGACCAGCCTTGGCAAAAAAGAGTCACCATGATCGACGAGCTCGTCAAAGTTCAATTGGTATAGTGCTCCCCCCGGGCTTCTCTGCGGCGAGAGTGTATGGACCCCGATAGCCGTCGTGGACTTTTAATATCCAGGCCTAGCCCCGGTACGATACACATATGAGATCCCCACAACATCGACGACGCTACAGATTTTGAGCTATTAGCTGTGTCCCCACCCATGATGAAATTCTACCCCCGAAGGTCACAAAACCCAATGATAAACCTCTTTTACCCTAGTAAACCCATGCCTTGCTGTGGTCCTCTCCGGTAACATCACAGCGTAGACCGTGTGGTATCCTTGACGACCTCAAAGATCATATGCCCATCGACGCCATCAGCATTCGACTCGATGGTCGCGAGCACCCATCTACCCTAAGGCCAGCAAAGTAAAAAAGCGACTCAGTGATACCGCTCCTTGGACAACCAATATTCATCCTTACGGTGTAAGCCGACTCTCCCAACCGCACCGCTCGCAGCTTGGAGCCCGGTCGTAGCATCATCGAACGAGCTTCGTCCTTTGTGAAGTCTACCTTTCGGATCTCCGAAGGTAGGTCCGAATAGTCCAAGTACGGCCGAACGTCTGGAGGCTCGTCCGAATCCTCTGAGAGATCGACATGAAAATTGGATGCCAAGGGACCGGCCACGCCATCTTCGATCCACAAGACGTGCAAGCTGAGCGTGTAAAGGGCGTTTCCGTTACTGATGGCTGCTGCGATCGATTCCTATGGGTGACGTAAGCATCGTCGTACACCCAAAAACGCGTAAAGAAGACGCTCACCACGTCAGGACTCGCCACCGTACAGTGCACGGTCTCGAGAGCAGGGCATTCGCGACACAATTGCGACAAAGAATCGAGGTTCAGCAGCGCAACTCCCACAATCAGTTCCCGGAGAGACTGCCCCTGCTTTGCGGTCAAGAAGACGATAAATGCCCACGGGATTGGCATGCGACCGAATACAGAAAACGAATTGAGCGTGAACGACTTGAGGGACCCCACATGCGGGAGGAGCGATCGCGTCCAAGTCCATAGTCGATCTGGACCGAGGACATCCACCGAGTCGGTCCGAACGGTAAGCTGTTCAAGAGCAGGAAGAGGCGTTGATGGTAAACGATAATTTCCAGATCCCAGGTATTCCGTGTCGAGGGCGACAAGGTTTGGCAAGCATTCCATGATGGCAGGAATAGCGGCACTGGGTACGCCTTTCAGTTTGAGTTCGCGAAGCAGCGGAAGCTTCAAAAAGACCGAGATCAGAATGGTGGGAGGTACGCCAGCACACCTCTGTCAGAGAACGGATGAGTGAGTGTGCACGAGAGGGACCATGAGGAGCGCACCCCGAGCTCCAGGTGAGTCAAAGTAGAACCGAGTTCATCTACCCAGCCTTGTAATACTCGTGGGGGGCCTGAATCCAACGACCATACCGAGAGGCGACGGATGCCCTTGATGTTGTTTAATAATGCCCAGGCGTCTTCCCCGACGTCGTGGCGGGTGCGAATGACGAGTTCCTTCAATGGGAGAGTGATCAAGACTTGCAGGATCGGCCAAAAGTTGATGACAGGGGAATCTGTGTCATCTATATACCTGGCAGTTTCGAGGTTTATACACAGTCGCAATGCTGCCGTGATGTCCTGGACGATGCGACGGTTCTCACGACGGAAAAGCTGAGCAGCGCCTAGCACAACGGTCAGTACTGAATGCAAGCCAGATGAAACGAAGACGGACCCGTTTCGGTGACCTGGCGAACATAAGGGGCTAATTCTGGCCGTTCGAGCAGAGTGGAGCAGGGATGAAAGAGAACCTATCTGGAATTAGGTGGACGAACGCAGCGAAGGACAGCGCGTACCTTTTGCTCGGTTATACGAGAATCGAGCGTGTTGTACAACAGCGGGGTGGCAGCACGGTTGAACGCGGAGCTGACGAGTGCAGCATTGACCAGGTCGCGGCGATCAAGTTGCTTGAGCACGACATAGAACAGATCAAAGGGGACGGATGCGGGCTGGCGTTGCGGAGGCTCGCCAGACATTCTGTCGGGGAATGCCGGGCCGCCGTCGCCGCAGCATGTCAGCGGTGGCTGCGCACTGCGGCGCAGGGTGCTTATATAGGCGGCGTCGAGTCGACCCCTCTGCATCTCTGCCGCCATGGATGCATCCAAAGCTGGTCCTAATAACCTCGAGAAGGGCTATCCTGGAGCCCACCACCTAGAACCATGCTGTGCACGCTCAGCGCAGCCCCCACGACCGCATCGCCTTCGCTCCTTGGTCAAGCACCCCTGGATCGTCTTTGGCATCGTGGCGCTGACCTGGCTCCTCTTTTCGTACGGAAAGCGCGCCTTCAGCCAGCCATATTACGTATGGGTATGTCACCCCTGCCCTGGTTGATGCAACGGTGGACTGATACATCACCCCTAGCGCTGGGATGGCGACCAAGTCGGATGTGCATCATCCGCAAAGAGTGTTGCCCATCAGTGTGTGGACAGTACTAACTGGACAACTTACCATGATCAGCCACCTTGGGCACCTGACCTTCCCCATGGGGCCGAGACCACCTTCTCTCTCCCACTCGACTCAGAAGGTCTCTTCCTTGTTTCTCGGGGTCTCGACCAGTATGGTGTGGTCAACATCGAACAATCCTCCGAAGTTGTTGACACGGTGACCGTCCGCGTCCGAGTCGCTTATCAGGATAAACAAGCACTCGAGCAAGCTACTGTCTGCCGGATAGAAAAGGCGGACAGTAAATACGGGGTCGGAATTTTCGTTCGTCTTCATCACTTGGCCATATCTATCCGGTCTTTATTAATCCAGCTTTCCAGACCCCCCAGATAGGGCACCGCCTCCCACATCGCTTGCCCGAGGGCCGACTCGCTTTCGACGTTACTCTCACCCTGCCCGCAGCAAAGGACGGTCCGTTGTCGGTGCAGAGTCTAGACACCACGCTGCCCGATTACAGCCAAAGCATAACAAATCTGCGGGAATCTGTCTTCTTTGATCACATCTCCCTCGCGTCCGTCAGAGGCTTACTGAATGCCAAAGTAAGGACCACCAGGGTGGTTCCCATTTACTCCTCTGACTTGCCATGTAGTCGATTAGATTCGGGTCTGGCCGATTCTCGTCTGTGAACGGCGAGATCGAGGGTGATTTCAGCGCCCGATCCTCCCTCGAGTTGCGTACCGTCCACGGCCGTATCGCAGCCACGGCAAACTTGTTGCACCGTGAAAATCAGGATATCCCCAAGCTCCAGATACACGCCGTCAGCGGGTGTGTGACGCTCGTTCTGTCGTTGCACAACTGGAAACTGAACCCGTATTAGCCAGATCGATGCGAACGTCTCGCTGACCTCGGAAGTGCTCACGGGTGGGGAGTTTGAAGTCGAAACAAAGTTGCGCGGCAGTGGTAACATTGGGTTGCGATTTACCGATACCCCTGTCGACTCTGTCCTGCGGTGTCGCGCCGAAACGGTCACGGGCAAGATCCAGGTCGAACTTGACAGCGCGTTTGAAGGCACATATTCTCTTCAGAGCGTCCTGGGTAAAAAGCTCGTGGTGCAACACAGCGTGGAGGACCCCGCCGGAAAGGGGCGCCAGCGAGTCGTGTCGCTGAACGAAGGCTTCAGGCGCGTACAGGGTGACCTGAGGTGGGTCGAGAGCGATGGAAGCAGCTCTGAGAACAAAGGCCATGTCGAATTGGAGGCCGTCACTGCGACCCTTGCACTTGTCGTTTGATCGTCTTTTTACTTTTCTTCTCTTCATGTATCTCTACGTTGAGACCCGACGTGCTTGATTAGCTTGTACCTCGAATACAGATATGCTCGTTGCACTGCCACTGACACAGCGCGCGTTCCCCTTTTCCACACATCAGCGTAATCGACGAGCAAGACGGCCTCCGTCGCTGCACAATGGTAACGTAGGGCGACTCCATCTCCTCCCTAGTCCTCATCAGAACCTGCCGCAGTTGCCACTATCACTCCTCACCGCAGCCCAAAACAAACCCATGGTGAGCGGATCGCGCCCACACTCCAAGGCACGCGGGCAACGCACGAGCAGCCGGACTGACGAACGAACCCATCTTTCCAAAGCTCGTAGAGCTCAAGAACGGCGAGACGTTCAACGGCCACCTCGTCAACTGCGACAACTTTATGAACATCACCCTGCGCGAGGTGTACCAGACCAGCGCCGACGGCGATCGGTTCTGGAAACTCAAGGAGTGTTACATCCGGGGTAGTACGGTGAGCCCCCGGTCTTGCGTTCGATCCCCCCCATCGTCCTCATCGTGACCGTTTCTGCGGACGTGTGGTGGGTACGCGTGTATGCTGCGCGTGGTGTGTGCGGTGTGTGCGTGCGGCGATATGCACGCCCCCCCCCCCCCAAAAAAAAAAGATCAAATACTTGCGCGTGCCGGATACGCTCCTGGACGCGGTCAAGGAAGAACAAGCACGCGCACGCGAGGCCGGACGGAACGCAAGAGGCACAGGTCCCGGTCCCAGAGGCACGTCTCCCCCCCCTCCCCCCTCCCTTCCGCCCCTCGCTCATCTCATTCATTTTCTTCTGATCACCGATCCGACGACACGTAATGAACCTTTTTATTTTCATTTTTATTATTCTTTTTTTCATATCGACCTCGTTGACGATCGCTGCGCCTACATTCCGTTTTTGCCATTTTTTTGCCCGCATGGCCGTCCTGACCACGCGTCGTTGCATGCCCGTTTTTTTTTTCTTTTTTTTTGCTAGGCGCAGGCGGACGCGGACTGCCAGGAAGAGGTACGTTCGTTTCTACCCCCCCTTCCCTCCGCCTCAAGTTTCTTCCTCACTCGCATCGTCTCGTCCTTTTTGCGCAGGACGTGCCAACGCCAGAGGCACAGGCCCACGTGGCCCGCGTGGTCGGGGAAGGGGATGATGATCCGGCCTTTCTTCATCGTCTGCGGGCCCGTCGGGGGAGGGGGGGGAACTCATGTCATCGTGGGACGGTGGGATACGATATCACCTCGGCGGTGATTCCGTGCGGCTTTTTCATCCTGTTTTTTTTTTTTTTTTTTTTACTGCACTTGTTTCATCGTTCGGAGAAACATTGTTTCCTTTTTCTCTCCACAAAAAGAAAAGACCGCTCTCCCTCGGAAGCGCGTGATGCCACCCGGAACAAGGTTTGCGGCGTGCCGCCTCGCCAAAGTCCCCATCGGCGTCTTGAAAAACACTCGGTGTTCCGTCGTGTTCGGGGGGGGGGGGAGACAGCTCGGCGGAGATGGTGGTGCTTCATTTAAATTTAAACAAGGGGGCATTGTATAACTAGATGTCGTGATGATATATTGATGCAAATGTATGACTTTTTTTTTTTTTTTTTTGCTTTGCTTTTTTTAGCCCTAAGTACAGTATTAAGATAATGGTATGCCCCCTCGGGGTACCGCTTTCAACGGCACGCGGTGATAATCTGCGGCTGCACAACGGTTAGGTTGGCACGCAAGTGCCGAGCGAGCGACTCACTGTTCTTGAAAACGGTGTTCCCCCACCAATTAAGATTGATACCACCTTTCGGGAACTAGTACAAGTGTACTCAGTGACCGAAAGAGAAGAGCAAGCCGTGTGCTCACCTGCAGAGTGAAGAAAATTACAATGCCTGACAGAACGGTGCCTAAGAAAAGGGGAAGGGATCCGTTCGCACACCGGCACGACGACGATCGGAATGGGCTCACCGCTATCTAAAGCCGCGCTAGTAATGTAATTGAACTTGCTCCACCACGCAAAGTTCCGCTTTCGCACAAGGTACTGGAATACAAACCCAACCGCGAACCACGCCGAGTAATTAATACCACCCGCGGGTGGTATATTTGCCAGACCACTAAGGACCACCGGGGTGCTCACGACCTTGACCCAGGAGTTGGGATACCGCCGTTGCCAGAGCCAGAATGGAAGAGGCAGAATAGCACCGACAATGACCGCGTACAGCTCAGGCTGATACAAAGAACCGGGGCCGAACTCCCGTGTAGGCCCGACTAGGCCCCTTGTGAAAACGAGATAAATACACCGCTGAGAGAATGCCACGTATACATACCAGATGGCCGACGCCGTGAAATACACTTGATTGTGTGGGCAGGTGAGGTTGCTTTCTTGAGTTGGGGAGCAGATGTCTTTGACATTGTCAAACATCCATTCCTTCACCCCAATTTGAACAAACGAGGCAAGCAGTGTCCCAACGCCCTGCACTGTTGCGTATCGTCAGACAGGCCGCGGTTCGCGAAAGTGTGCGGAACGGCGTACCCAAAAAGGTCGACCGTGGGGGTACTTTGATATAGTGACCCAGTTTCAAGTCCTGGACGAACGAAGTCGCCTCCGTCAGCGTCTGTACTACGTAAGCCTTGAAGATCTATGTGCGTCGTCAGCAAGTGCGAGTAAAACGACACGTCAGATCAAGTATGCACCATGTTTGCGATCGGGTTTCCAGCTAAAAGTGTACCCGGGATAATTTGAGCCAATAGATTCAGTGTGATCTACGGGACGTAATGAGCGTCCGAATGGCATCCAAAAGAAAGAATTGTTACCCCTTGGCCGGTCATGGCATAAATGAACCCAGAAGGTAGGATATATAATGTCGGCAAGATCACGGCCAATAACAGAGCCCAGACGGGCACAGAAGTGTGCCACACCTGCGAGAGAGAATGAGGAACGGAGGAACAGTGCGACCGCATTCTTACTTACCTCGGCGACAAGCACCATCATGAGGAAAAAAACTATGAAGCACACAGCATACCACCAATCCGGCACCTCTGGGTAGTTGCGCATCAGCTTTGCGTGGATATCGTCGGGCTCTACGCGGATCCTCTTCATCCCGTTTATCACGCTACGGCCATGATACAAGAAAGTGTGGACTAGGACGCAGGTCGAAAGCCCAAACGCGAGGAGATAGGTCATGGCGTAAGTCGCTGGCAGGTATAATGGGGAATACTCGTTGTATGCCGTCGCGTTGAAACGGTTTGAACTGTCCAACACGCGAGAAACATTGTACACTTGGCCGAAGCGATCGTATGGATAATCGTCGTTGATGGGGAAGTACGCGAGATCCCAAGTCTGCAAGTGAGGGTCAGCACGTCCATTCGAACAAAAACGGAGGCAGTACGTTTGTGTAGTACATTATGGGTGTGACGATCCAGAAGAAAATCACGAAGCCGGTGAATATATGCGCCTCGGCCCACCATGGATACATCAACGGGCTGCCGGTCCACGTTATCTGGGACCAGTCGAAAGTGAGGACGCTCATCCCCAAGCCAGAGCTGACGCCAAACATCTGGTTGACCGGAACATTGTCCGGGAAGATCCAACATAACCATGAAAACACGGAAAGCGCCTGGAAGAGGTATCCTGACAACGCATGGGCATGATTAATGCCACGGCAAGACGACGACTCACCGGGTATAAAGAAGAAGAAGAAAGCGCCCGCCAAGACGAGGAGGAAATATCTATAACGTGTTATCCCGCCGTTTACCTCATCGTCCTCCGCATGCAACGTGTTCAGCAGTGTGCACAAGACAAGATTTTGGGGCCAAACCATGCCGGCAGGCCATACCAAGAACCGTCTGCACACGCCGGCAAGGCCGAAACCTGTGAGCTGGGTGGCGATGACGAGGAGGCAGCTGTACCAGTAGCCGACGGGAATGTGGTAATTTATCTCGGTTACGACGATGGTGTTTATTGCGTACGGGGGACCGATGGAGACATTTGCCATGATAAAGACGAGGACATGCTCCTTGATATTCCAAGGGCCGGGGTTGAGGGAAATTTCAAAGCCGCCGAGCCATCGAGGGAGCCGATAGGTGGTGATTGGAAGGACGAAGGCGAAAAATTTGCCCATGGGATAACTTATAATGAGAAGTGCGAGGGGCGAAACGCTCGGAGCCGGTTGTCGGAAATTGAAAAACATGTTCATGGATCTGGCAAGGTCAGGAACGGCCAGCATGGATGGTGAACGGACTGACCCGCTGATGATGCAGAGTGTGAGACCGATGACCCACATACGCAAGGTCATTACTGGCATTTCGGGGTCATCGATGTTGGAGACGGATGCACGGACTTCTGGGAAAGGGCTGTCCTCTTCGTTGACCGCATCAAAGTCAAACTCCATCCTGGCGATGGTTGTGAGGGAAGGGTGAGGAGGGCAAGGGAACGGCGTACTTGATCGAACCTTCTCGACTGTCTTCTTCCAAGATGCTTGGGGCGAAATCAAGCGTGGTGTCGTCAGCTATGGTAGAAGAGAGAATCCGTTTTCGCCGGGATGACTCTTGGGGGACGAATTCGAATATCTTCTCGGGAGAATTAGAGGGAAGGTCGATGTGGATTTCGCGTGAACTGATGGCGGTGGTTCTAGAAGGCCTTGTCTCTGCTGTTGGAGGGCGAACGGAGCTGAGCCTTCGCATGCGGTACGGGTCGCTGCCGGCATGCTGGGAAATGGTGGAGGGTGGGCTTTCGACAGGTATGTTCGAGGTGGGGGGGGAAAAGAGACTGGAGGGCCCCGCTATCTCGGCAGGGAAGCGGGCATAAGGATCAAAGGTGGGGGACGGGTACGCGACAGAAGGGGGCTCTGGAGGGAGGGCATGAGGGACGAAGTGGGGATATGGGGGTACGCTGTGGAGAAGCTCCTGAGAGCGGAGCTTCTGCGCGTCCCTCTGTTGATCTGCGGTCGAGGGTGGGAGAAACGCAAAGAGGTCCTCGGCGTCACTTTCCTCGTCCTCGTCCTCCTCTACGTAAGCCGTGTCGTGGGGATAGTGGGCGTTGTTGAACGCGCCGGGGGCGGGGGCCTGTCGAATGCCCGAGGAGGTGAGTGGGCGAGACGCACCAGCCGACGAGGTAGGTCTGTGTGCCATCCGTGCAAGCGCCCAGAGGGGGGCGGGTGGTGGTGGGTGGGCTTTGGTGCCGTGGGGGGACGGGAGGGAGGCCTGGCACGGCGAGGAGGGAGGAGGGAGGGGAGGATCGAGGGGAGAGAGAGAAAGGACTTGGTGCGGTGGGAGGACTGGGAGAGGCTAAGGATCTGCGGCCGACCAATCAGAACGCTCAGGCACATCACCCTGTTCCTGACACTTATTCGCCCTTTTTTATTTTTATTTTTATTCTTTTGCTAACCCGGTAGACTGTTTTCCGGCGCCAGGCACGATGCCGACGGCGAGTCTCGCGGTATCGTGCAGCCCCACCCGCTCCAGCTCCCTTCATTACTCCCTCTCGTCCTCATTGCGACTCGGTGCCTCGTTCCGTCCATTCTCTTCTTCATTTCCCACTCTGCCCCTGCACAGGCGCCGGTTCGCGTGGATCACCAACACCAGTGAGCGTGCCACCCGAAATAGCCATGCTGCCAACCGCCCGAGGCACTGCCCAGAGTACACTCTTCGGGCCACACCTGCGCCCTCTTGGCACGTATCACCACAGGCCAACGCAGCACCGTGGGTCGAAACGTCTGCGTCACCAACCCGACACACGCCCCCCTGCCGCCGTGCCCGTCCCTGATATACGTGGACGGCCGTCTCAGCAGTGTCAAGCGTTGGTGCCTCAATTCCAAACACGCCGTCCTCCATCCTGGAATCCCCATCCTTGACATTTCCATTTCCACCAGTTCGCCGCAGGTGCCGCGATCGTACCACACCCTGCCCTCGATTGAAAACCGCCGAGGGGATTACCCACGAATTTTCCGACTGCGCCAGCACCCTGGCTTTCTTGGACCCGCACACCATCAATCAGACCGTTCCAGCTGGGCCTCTGCTCTATCTCGACCCATATAGATGCTTTGCACTGCGCACTCTACACAGCACTACGTCCAATGGCGCAATAGACGGTGCTGTCACAGCCACTGGAGCGCTAACGTTCATGAATGATGTATGAACGTACTCCCTTATCTCGGTCATCGCCGCGAGTGCAATGCACAGGAGCCTCCGTCATTTCCTCCCGCGAGTGTTGCCATGTTCTCCGTGGAAGCCGCTGTGGCTTCCTGCTGCAGGAGTGCCCTGTGCCCTACACTCGACCGCACGCCCTTGGGGAACTAGGACTGTCGGTCTCGAGCACTCGCTCGGACCTAACCCCGACCCGACGATGCACGCACTTGCGATTCACGGGGAGATGCTGTTCATTTCCACGCACATAGCACCTGTCAAGGTGTCAAGGGGTGCGGGCGAACCCCTGACGGCCATGCTGCATTCACAAGACTCGTCCACACGTGTTTCGAGGTGATCGGTAGGCGACCTTTTGAATTTCACTGACGTGGTCTCGTTCTCACGTGTTTGGTCGCGCTCGCGGACCTGTGTACCACCACGACCCCGCTTGTGTGCGTCGCGAGCATTGTGGTCATACCGTGACCGGCTACGGTCGTACTTGTGTGGTCGTACGACTCGGAAGTAGGGGTGCTGTGTCAGAAGCCATGGACTGCAATGGGCTGATGAAAGGTGCATTTCGCACAGCCCACACGACGAGGCACCAGGAACTGGAGGTCGTTGTAGGACCTGGGTTTACCAGGCCAGACGCCATCGGGTTCTTGATTTGGAACCAAGGACATGTCGGAATGTCATGTACAGAACAGATGTATGTTCAACGGAGATTATTCACGTTCCAACCGACTGCGCGTGTTTTGCAGTGCACGCAACGAATGGGTATCGATGATACTCTTTACTTGAATGTGCGTCGTGCCACCCGCACCCCGCGCCCGAGATGGCAGCGCCGACGCTCGCGCATCAGGGCACAATGTGCCTTTTGCAATGACACATCCACCCTATCGAGATCAAGAAAAGAAACCGGAACTGCTCTTGCTCGAGAAATAATTTGTGCGAGAAAATACAAGTGTTAGCCAGATTTGTAAGTACCTCTGACGTGGCGAACGCACCGATACCGTCGCCTGCCGTCAGTGCGTTTTCTGGACGTAAGTTTGGGTGCGCACACACATCGCTGACGGGTCATCCAAGCTTCACATCGGACACGCAGTTCGCCGCGGCCATGCGTCATGCGACGTCGTCCGTCCGCCCCTGGGACAGCCCACCGAAACGACCCAAGACGTGTCGGTGCCCGTGCTCGTCTCTTAAAAACGCCCGGAAGCTGGTGCACGAGCAGGGCGGACGCGTGTGGGGACCCTGGCCAGCGCCGGTGGCAACGTGTGTGGAGGACACGGTATCCGACGGCCAACTCTAATTCCAAGGGCGGGTCAAGGCCGAAAACGGCGATTCTGTCCCACCCCCTCGCCGACGGGCCATCGGATCACGACAATGACAGGTCGGTGTAGCGCGGAAATCCGACGAGGTTGATAAAGACGGGTCCTGGGTGGCGCGGCGCCGTCAAAGAACCCACGGCGGGATCCACCCTTCGCGGGAAAGACGTGGGCGAGTCCAATGGCGTCGGAGTCGTGCTGTCTGATCGCTTCGGACCCTGAATGCCCGGGCAGAAGAGAGCATCACCCGAGCTGCACGGAGGGCCACAGAGGGAGCTTTACTTCCCAACACCCAGACACCCGTCTTGCTCTTCTGCACGTCTTGATTTCGCAGGTGATCCCGACTGTCTCTCCCGATGCCTCCTCGGACCTGGTCTTCAAGGACAGGGACATGATGTACTCGTGATGCGCCGTCGTGTGTCTGCCAGGAATGCTTGCTCGACATCCGATCGCCTGACATAGCCTCGCTCGTCCCACACTAGGGCGGACGACGATCGAGTCTGCGGACATAAAATCGCGCCTTGACGACGTCGTCCGGATTTCAAACCCTGTCACTCGCGCGTCCATCCAAGTCTCAGCCTGGTCGCCCGCGTGCGAACTGCGACGACCCATTCACGACGCTCCGTCGTGTTCGCCGTTTGCTTGCGGTGTGGAGAAGACGGCCGTTCCAAAGCACGAGTCGATAGGCTCGTACCAGATCGTCCGTCACGTCGGACAGGACAAGCATCGCCCCGCTCGACACGCTGACCTTGATGTTGACAAGCAGAGCGAGTCGGTGATCAGATGATGTCAAAAGGTTTCGGATCGGGACTAGTCTGTTTCCAGCCCCGAGGGCGGACCGACAGCACGACAGCAGTTTGTATATTCTATTCCCCCCCGCTTCTACCCCACCTTGGGGCCTGCTAGACCCACGCCCGCTGGAGAGCCTCGTCTCGCAGACGGCACGCAACGTCGGTCTGCGGTGGTGACTCTGGTGAGAGAAAAGTCCGGTCCGTCGGAGTTGCAAATTTGCTTACAGCACGTGATTCACACGCCAATTATATGATGACTTTCGGACCGAACGCACCGAAGTTGTCCTCTCCCTTTCACATTAGACTTGGCCATGAAGTCGTTTGCGCTGCGCCGGACATTACGCCTTCTAGAGACATGTATCAGCATGGCAACCATTGGCCAGCACAAAAAGACCGGTTATAACTCCTTGGAGGAATCCCCCTTGGCGAGAGCCCCCTCGTTCCTTCAGGTCGTAATTCACGTATCGTGTACGGTCGCCCATACTATCAGCACTCATATGAGGTCACGTCTCCAGGTCCGGTGACCTGATCCCGTCGACAGAACGGACGAGAAAACCCCCCTGCCTTGCCACCGTCGCCCAGCGAGCGCGCGACCTAACTCCGCGTGTCCCCCCCCCCCTTCGTGCCGCTCATCAAGGAAGAAACAACAATGGGAGAACGCTCTGGGCGTACATAATGAAACGCGCAGGCGCTCCTTACCACATGCCAACGAAGAGCGCCTCTCCTTTCTAATTCCACGGTGCACGCCCTGTGCAGAAATGCGCCCGACGTGCTCTTTCAAACGACGTGCCGCGCTCGTCGGTACGTGTTCGCGTCCCATACCGTCGTGGCGTACCGTGCGTGGTCCCGCTCGTCGTAGCCCGTGTGCGGCGTCCCTCGTGGAGCTGCCGCGACGCCCAACTTACCTAACCGTACGTCACCTCGATCATGTTTGGGAGAGGCGCGCAGATAGCACACCGCTGGGCGAAAAGCGTCCACATGCCCACCTTGCCTTTTTCATAGTCTCCTATAGCGATGGCTCGGCCGAGATCGTTTGCGCATCATTGACTGGCGAGGCGATCCTTTGGGGGCTGCTACTCGTGAAGAAGGTTCGTTTGCTACTTGTGGCAAGTGCTTGCCGTACGCCACGTCCCTCTGATGAGCGGACCGTCGGGGCGAAAGAAAGAAAAAAAAAAGATCCCGAGTGGTTCGTGATGGATGACGACGATGACGGTCGTCCCGAGGTACATCATTTCGCGTAGGGGTCGCAATTCTGTAGATTGGCCCCCTCCCATGACTACCATCATTCCTCGTATACATGCGCTTCGTGGTTACTCGGCTGGACTACGACTACCAAGGTCGGTAATTAAACTCTGTCGGTCGGGATGCAATCCAGACCCAGCGTTCCACATGGCTCTTCCCCTGCGATACAAACCAGTAGAGCTCGGCTCGTCTCGAAACGTCGCGATCGTACAGAAAGAAAAGAATGGAAAGGAAATAGCAGGGAAATACAGTAGGATAATGCCTCAGAGCAAAAGCCCGATACCGAAAAAGCCAGGGTACGACGACGCTGGGATAATAGAATCTATAAAAAAAAAAAAGGGGGGAGCGAACGAACGTAAGGAACGTGTCAAGGCATATCATGGACGTGTGTGGGAACCCGTTGGGGGAGCCCAGACGGCGAAAGAGTTGGTCCGGGAGCTCATGTCCTCGATGTTACGCGGCGACAGCCAAGCGCGTCGCCCAGACGTCTCAGCGCTCCGCCGGACTTGGCGGACGATCGCGACGAGGTCGAGGAGACCGAGGGGGAATCCAACGAGAGCTTCCTGGACTCCTCGCTTCGTCTCTGTGACGGCACCGGGAAGTAGTGCACGGAATCGCCCGGGTTCGTCGACACGCGCAACAGATGCGTCTCAAAGTCGGCGAGCACGGACTGCTGGTAGCTCGGCCGCGGTTCGGGAACGGGACTCTTGGGCTTCCTCAGATGTTCGGGCAACGGCGGGACCGGCGGGAGCTGAGGGAAAAGACGCACGCGATCAGCGCGAAGCCCCCCCCTCCGGTCGATCGACGAGATCGGTCTCTACGCACCGTCTTTTGTTGAAACGATTTCCCCCTGATGGACATGTTCTCGTCCCAGTCGTGGTATGGATCTTCCTCGCTCATCGCAGTCCGGTCGTAGTATGCCGCACGCTTCCGTATGCGTGGCTGGAGAGGCTGGAGTGCAGGCACGGACGTCAGATCGTGCGTCGCTTCGGAGTAGCACATCTCTGAGAAGGATTCGGTGGGCGACAAGAGCGTCTGCTGATCGAGGCAATCGAGACACGATGGATCAAACTCCACGTTTTTGAGGGAGCGACGGAGAACCTTGAAGGAGATGGTCTGCGTGTCCGACTTGTCATCGTCCTCCACGCACGTCGGTAGCTCGTAGTCGCGTGGCCGGAACGTGGGTCGTATGGGGGTCGGTAGGAGCCTCCAGCCTTGGGAGTCAGAGGACGAGTGCGCGCGGCGCCGCAAGAAGTTGTGTGACGTGGCTGGCTGTGGAACAACCCGTTCGCGCCCAAAGGAAGAGAACAGATGAGCTGGCGACGTACGGTGGTGACGAGGGAGTCATCGGCACTCGAGGTGCTCAGGGGCACATGGGTCCTCGCATACTTGTCGCGGGGAGTGCACTTGTCGACGAGCAGTCTAGCAGAGCTGACCATATCGTTAGCAAGGACGGGGGATAAGTTTGTAAAAAATGCATCGCTATCTCCATTGCGCCTTTATGGAGGAGCTGTGTGACGGAAGGGCATCCGGAGCAATTGTCAGGTTTTCAAAGCCGACGTAACTCGTGCGACAAATCAACCTAGCCGACCTCAGTCGGTCGTCCCTCTCTCAACACATTCGACCTGACCCAGGCTCATTTCGCTTCATTCGACCGTCATACGACGACTCGGCCACCGAGAAGTGGGATACAAAAGGAAGTATACATGGAGCATGGGTGGGCTTAGACGCGAAATTGGACTTCTAGACAGCTCCAATGAAAGAGACGCCGGGCGCCTTGACAACGGCGAACTTACTCTGTTCCGGATCACCACCGTAACGCCCTCAGAGCCTGTGGCTTTTTCGTCGCAATTTGCGCGCAAGATCCATTGCTCGTTGCACTACCACGGTAGCCGCGCGTCGTCGCGATGGTTTTGTAGCGTATACAGTCGAGGTATGCAAGTCGGAAGTCGAACGTGACAGCTCCATGGTCGTCTTGACCGAAACGTCGACGACCACTCCCTTCTTGACGGAGACGTAATCGATCTGCGACTGCGCCCGCGTGAGCCGCCGGGGTAATAATGCGCCCACAGTTTTCGGCAGGCTCTGACGTCCGGCTATCCTCTCGACCTGTATCTCATGCTCTTCCTCAGTGTCGTGTGTTTCCTGCCCGCCAAGGGAGGTTTCCGATAGAACAGAGTCGACACTGCTTGGCTGGAGACTGCCGTCTGTGCTCAACGTGGACCCCGTGAGGATGATGACAACTCACATTAGCCAGAGTGTGATAGAATGCTGACTTGGTTGCCACTGCAGACAGAGGTGACGACGCCTGCGAACGAAGACCATCGCCTCCCTGCTCTTCTTGCTGGTGGGAGTCAGAAAGCACAGACATCTTGGCCACCAGATCGTCACCTTTCCAAACTGGCTTATCGAGACCGTCGGCCTCTTGTGGTGTTTTCTTGGCCCCACCGCGTCCCTCTGCGATGGCTTATCGCGGTCGAGCACCCTGCGCTCGCTTTCTTGTTCTACCGTCCTGAACTTCTAAACGCGCGCTTGGTGCGTTGAGCGGGTAGCAGCGTTCCGAGGACACATACCTCTTCGAGCAACTCCAACGAACCTGACATGGCGGGCGGTGTTGGTGGGTCCATTGTGTGTACGAGGAGGGCGTCTCTTTCAGGGTCTGCTCCCCTCTATGCCTGTGCACGCCCCGTGAGCGGAGGGGAGGTCCTGCGCGACCGTGTGGTGGTATACACGGGACTGGGTATCGTCGACGGTGGGCGCTGTTTCGGGCAGCCTGGGAGCGTAGACACGACCCACCTGGGAGTCCTCGCACGCTGAAGCCATCTGAGAGGACACATCGCTGCCATGACACGTGACAAGGAAGTCAACGTATACTGCACTGCCACACATAGTGCTCACGCTCCTATCCACAAGCCATCGTATTGGGAGACATCGAACGACTATGGTCACCATCCAGGCGAGCACGCCTGGTTCAATGTGACAAACAGGCCGAGGCTGTTCAGGGTGCCTCGGCAGTCGCTGGAATCTCATCCCAACATGTTCTTGCCCCCCACAGTCAAGGACGCAGAGGGATCGTGTCCTATTCGTCTGGATGGGATAAAAAATGGCGAGTTCAAGCACCTTCTCGAAGTGTTTTTCAACGGGCAAGCCGATGGCCCTGATTCCTGGACTGTATACGTACACCGCGTACCACCGTCTCTAGTGCTTGTCAGGAGACTACGGAGCCACGTTCAAGATTGATATGTGGTTTCCCGTCGTGAAATTGGCGCGGATGTGGTAATTCGACGGGATCCACAAGTATGCCGTCAAAAATCTGCCATATCACCTAACCTGCAAGACACCCGCGGAGAAGGTGGGACTTGCCGTTCAGTGTGAGATCGGGTCGTGGCTTCTTCCCGGACTGAACGAACTGGCCAAGCGCAAAGATCCCCTCGGAAACCCGCTTCATGGTCCGGAGCTGGCGTCGAAAGTGGCCGCCGTCCGAGAGCTTGACGCTCAACCAAAGCCGCAGCTGTCGCACGGGATGCGAGAGAAGTGGATTTCACGCCCGTAATAAGACGCCTTCGGGTGGGTCAGTCAGTCTTGTCGCACGTCCTAGTGATTCCAGTTGTTTACGCGAGGGCATTGCGTGCAGATTGCAACGCATCGCTTGGTCCAAGGGGAAATGGCATTGACAGACTCAGCCTTGCTTCACGATCCAAGCGATGTGACTTACGTCGAGCTGCGCGCGAGTTCCAGAACCCGTTTGCGCTTGTACTTGGTCATCTGGTAATCGGACTGCACACGTCCTGCCTCTGGAGTAAACGTATTACTGCAGTCAGTGTTGCTGACACGCAGCCGACGCGTGGAGTCGATGGTCAGTGGGCAGCGCCGACGCCGCTGGCGTATCGCTGGCGGCTGTGAGTTAGGGGCAGGAAGGGGTGTTTTCTGGGAGCCACCACACATGCAGGCATCTGCGTGTCCTGATGGCGATAGCCACAGATCTGTGCTGGATCCGTCGCCCTCGAGCCTGGGCTACACAGGCTCCACAAGACGGTTGGAGATGCGGAAGGCCGCAACGTTGCTGATGCAGATGGGCCGGGCCGGTGCCACGAGTGTCCCGCCCTCGTGTCGCTTGCGCTCAGGGCCTCGGGCTGCCTTGAGAAAAAAAAAAATAAGGAATGAAGGGCTGGGACGCGCACGACGTTGGCGGTGTTCGCGACGACGGGCACGCGGAATTTATTGAGGAGGGATACATAAGGGACGAGAAGACGAGCGGGGAACGTGTGTCCGGCACGTGTAGCGATTGCCAACACTGGCATCCGGAAACGTATATCTTGACTTACTCCGAAAATTTCCCTTGGAGCCCAAGTCCTCTTTCCCTCCGCCCCCCTCCCTCCTCTCCCTGACCGCGTCCATCATGGTTGGCTCCGACTCCTCGCACGGCGTCAATCGCGTCGTCCACCACAAGGATTTCTATCTTCGTGGAGGCGACATGACCGTCCTTGTCAGTCTCGTCTTCGTCGCTCTCTAATCCCCACTCTAACGGGCGACCCCAGGTCGAAAACCACCTCTATCGCATTCATAGCTATTTCTTTGAACGCGAGTCCCTCTTCTTCCGCCAAAAGTTCAACAGCGCGAACAACGGCGACTCCGAGGAACGCGGTTCGACCGACAGCAACGCCTACACTTTTGAGGATATCAAGAGCGAGGATTTCGCACGCTTCCTCTGGGTGTTCTACAACCCGTGAGTCTGCCACGTCCTCAGTTTGGCTTCGAGCGTTTACCGACGCCGAACAGCAAGTACTCAGTGTACGAAGCGCCGCTCGATACCTGGCTGAGCATCCTCACCCTTGCCAATCGCTGGTCGTTTGACAGCGTCAAGGAATTGTCTGTTCGGGAGCTCGAAAAAATTGAGATCGAGCCGGTCCAGAAGATCTCCATATATCATGAGAACACTATCAGTCGTCTCTATCTTATCCCCTCCTACGTCGCCGTATGCAAGAGGGACAAGCCTCTAACCTTCACTGAAGGCATGAAGCTTGGGATGGAGACGGTCCTCCGCATCGCTGAGGCCCGTGAGCGCTTACGTCAGTTGGCCTCTGAAAGTGGTGTTCGTTCTCCTACGTTTGAGGACTTTGAGGACGTGGAGGTGGAGGTTCTTGTTCGTGAAATCTTCAATCTCGGTCCTCGTCCCACCTCCCCCAATGCCGTGAATCCACCCAACGGCGTCAACGGTGCCCCACACAACGTCATTAAGCTCGGTCCAGCACCACCCGGCAACACTCCAAAGGCTAATGGTGCTCCCCCACCTCGAGGTAATGGTGGGTCGGTGGCTGATCCCAAGGGTTCTTCGGTTGACCCTGTACCTTCCATCGCCTCTGTCATGTCGCCTCAGGCACCGAAAACGACCACACGACCGGCACCAGAAACAACACCGGCAACACAACCAGCAACTCCACAAACAACGGGGCCGCAGGAACCAAAGGTACAGGGGCCTCTGGCCTTGGCTCCAACAGTATCGGCTTCCCCTCCGCCACTCCCGGACAAGGGAAAGACCAACACAGAGGCGGTGGCTGGGGAGCCAGGTAGCTCGACACCAGTACTTTCTCCCAAGTCTGGAGGAGCGGGTGAGCCTTCATCTCCGGCGAGTTTGCTTAGTCGTTCTGTTCTGACAGTTGCTCATTCGAAACTTGTCACAGGGGGACTCAACCGAAGGGGCTGGTTCTCATGATGTTTCGATTAGCAAACCTGTTGTACCATCAAGTGAACATAGTAACGATTTGACTCCTGATCCTAACGATAATGTGAATGAGGCTGACAAGGATGAATCGGGCAAGGATGCTGATACTGCGAGTGTGATATCTGATTTCGAGGGCGTCAGGAACAAGCAAGGTACGTACAATCACGGTCGAGTTTTTGTGGTAATCTAACTTATCATTCTAGCCGGGAGAAACAACAACAACAACAATAACAACAACAACAACCGGAGGGGAGGGAAGCAGGGAGCAGGCGGGCGTGGCGCAAAGAAATGACACAGGTCAACAGACTACGTTGCAACCTCTCTGGCAGCAGGAAGGCTCTCGTTCTACCCACCAAAAAAAAGCACCTTCGTGAAGTGACCTGGTGTTCTTCTCGATACATTTTCTTGTTTTCCCCTCAATACAACGGCGATTTGCCAGCGATATGGTCTTCTGAAGTGACGTGGTCTTTGCGTGATCCGCGGAAGTGAAGCGTGCGTTCTTGTCCGAAGTACGGGGCCCAGCTGGGGCGTATCAACAGTGTCCCAGGTCCTCCAGGGAGCATACACTGCTTTTGGGGAGCGCGCATCACCTCGAGGCACGGATCGTGTCGCGATAAGACGCTTGTGGGTCCGCGTTGCTGTGGATGACTACGCGATTAGATGCGTCCTCGCTGAATTCGCTACGCGTGTCGAGGTCCGCAAGGCCTGGCGGTTAGGCAACGAAGCCGAAAGACGACGACACGAGGTCGACGGTGCGATCGTCCCGAGAAAAAGAAAAAAAAACAACAACTGAGGCGCACTTCGCCGACGGACGTCGCAGAAGAAGCGTGCGCGGTGGTCGCGTAGATAAAAGCCTGCGTTGGTGCCCGGCCTCCCTCAGTCCCCCCCCTTCTTTTCGGTCGAGTCTTATCAAGCGACCAGTATGCCTACGACGACGCATGGCGTTTCCGCGTTGGCCCGCCACGCGGAATATTATCTCCGAGACGGCAACATCTGTTTTCTGGTACTAGTCACTCTCTCCCTGTTTCACGACGTCGCGCCGTGCTGATGACCTACCGTGCGGAACAAAGGTCGAAAAGACCCTCTTCCGCTTACATAGACATTTCTTCGAACGTGAATCGGAATACTTCTGTGCGAAACTGAGTCCGTCCACTCAGGGAGAGGACGGGTCTCTCGACAGTCCGTACATCATCGACGACGTCAAAGTCGACGAGTTCGCCCAGTTTGTTTGGATTTGGTACAATCCGTGAGTGGCGACGTCAACCCCCCGAACGTTTTCTGGGCGTCCGACTCAACTCGGACCTGCGTAGTTATTACTCCTATTCCAAGAAGGGCAAAGATCACTGGCTCACCATCCTGAGGCTCGCCACGCAGTGGCGATTCAATGAAGTCCGGAATCTTTCGATCAGACAACTCGAGAGGCTTGATCTACAGCCGGTCGAAAAAATTTCCATCTACAAGCAATACAAGGTCGATCCGCACCTCCTGCTTCCCTCCTACATGTATCTATGTAGGAAGGAAAAACTTCCTTCTCCTGAAGAGGGCAAGACATTGTCCATGGAGACTGTGCTGAGGCTCGCCCACGCTCGCGAACAGATACTCCTCAGCGCGTCGGAGAACGGATGTAAATCACCGACGACTGCGAGTGCTCCCGACGACGTGGCGACGACGATTATCGCAAAGTTATTTGATCTCGCTCTTCATTCAAGCGATCAGACAGACAAAGGAAAAGGAAAGCCGGACGGTAACGCGTCGGGCGAGGGGAACACGCAACCAAAGGCAGGGAAGCAGCCTGGAGAGCCGTCACAGAATACCACAGTGAGTCGAGGAAATATTTATGTGACGGCGGTCACTGACGGGCAGTGTCAGAACGGAACAGGGACCCCTGGTGGCTCCAGCAGGGTACGCCCGACTTGTCTCCTTTGACTCGAGCAAACTTACCAGGGTTGAATACAGAGCAGAGCCAGGTAAGCCTGTGGAGCAAAGGCGTCGTGTCCGGAATCGTCCAACAATCGTCGGACGTGTGACCGTTTTGGTGGTGTATTCTTGCGTCGTCTCTCTTGGGTTGTGCCAGCGCAGCACATTGTCGTCACTTGAAAAGTTGTCTTATTCGTGTATCGTATTTCGTGACCTATCCAAAGGTCAACGGCATGAAGCGTTTGTGCGTTGAAACCTAGAACACGGTGCAAACGAATGTCTCCCCCGGCGTCGAGTTTCGAGAGGCAAACATGAGATCCTGAGACACGATCAGCACCGTCAACCTTGCCCCGGCGTTGGCAGAAATGCGGTTGCCTAGCCTCGCTACGAGTTGTGATTCGCACAACTGACATCCGAATGAACGGAGCGCGACTTGTTGATCTAGGGCCCCGAGTCAAGTTCGCGAGGGCAAAAAAGAAACAAACCCGGGTCCGAGATCAGCTTCAATTCGGGGAATGGTCCGGTCCTGCCACCGTACTGGCAGTGGGGTACGGGATTGAGAATTTGGCTGTGAGGTTCGTGCGATCCATGAGCTGTATGAATGGATTTGGCGATGGTATTGCGCAACCAGTCTTTGTTGCTACCAACTTCGGAGGCCTGCTGGTGCTCTCGGATAGATTGATGTTGACGCTTCA
>JBBPLU010000061.1:0-76024 GCA_038089935.1 Boletellus emodensis
TGGTTCTGGTTGTTCAATATCCATCGGAACGTCTACTTCTGTCTTTTCTTCTGGAGCCGGACCCGATGCAATGACGCTTTCCTCAAGAAGGACCGACCCAGACATAATCTGGTTGTCAGACGCAGTCGTGCTGATCGTCGAGAGTTTCGACGTTCCACGCTCCGCTAAAAGAGCCCGCAAGTGAGCGACAAAAGAAGAGGACGCTTGCACGGTACGCACATGTTCGCATGCGTTTCTTTGGCGGAGGTAACAGCTGTCTATCAACTGGCTGCCTTCCTCCTCGCTTCTGCCCTGTAGGCAAGATCCAACCAGCGTCAAACAACTTGAACGAACCCTGACTGTCTACGTCTTCCACCATCGGGGGAACCTCCGGTTGACCCGGGGTCCGCATCTTGGTAGACTTCCTCGTCGCTTCTGCGGGACCCGCTTGAACCATCTGCTCCTCGACAACACCACTCACAACTTCTGCTTCGAACACAGCAACGGCAGCGTGTGCCCGCCGTGTACGAGGGGCACGGAATCCAGGCATGGTATCCAACGCACCAGGCTCGACAACCTTGGGAGCTTTTGCGCCCTTCTTTTTGCTTGGTTTTGGCTTCGGCGGAGGAGGTGGCGGAGGAGGCTTCATTCTCCCTAGTTCATAGCTGAATAGCGAACTGAGCGGGTCTGTTTCGATCTCGAGACTAAGGGCGTTTTCGATCGCTTCTCTAGAAACGAGAAGCCGTAAAACTTCCAGAGGCCCTTCAAAGTCGCCAATCAAACCCTCGTTGCCGTCCGCATGCGGATGCCGGTATCTTAGTGAAGCCATGTCTTCAAGGATCGGGGAAATGGTGGTTTGCATTCGCTGCGCAATCTTGTAAAAAGCTGTCCCAGGCTTGTTGTACAGTATCGCATTAGACAACACGAGCTCGACGTCGCCCTGGAGTCGATGAGACGGATTTAATTGGACTGGCTGTTTCTGCGACGTACCTTGAAAGTGTTGAAGTCCCAGTATTCATACCGGTCCAATTTTGTATCGATGGTGTCCCAGGTCATAGGACTCTTGACGACCTCATAGTAGTCGGGCACTTCAGTTTTGGAGACTGGATGCTTAAATAGACCATTTCGATCAAGGCTGTCGGCCCGTAAATGGCTTGCCCCACTTTAACACCATCCATAACTTACGCAAGAACCTTCTCAAAAGCGAGGCGCATAGGTGCCAAATGAGGAAAGAGGATAGTGTCCAGAACTTTTTGTATAGCCTCAACTTGCGCGAGCTTCCGGCTTTCTCGCTTGCGGGAGAGCAAGGCTAGTTCGTGAAGTGTCTCGAGGTCCTTCCTGACGTGCTTCAGGTACTGGGACACCCCTCAGTCAAAGAGCGGCAGGACTCCGAGGCAGCACACACCTCGAGTTTCAACGTCTTCTCTTCCTCGCTTAATGACTTGCCAATATTTGAGGCGGTCCACGGTTCAAGATGGAGTCTCTTCAACAATGGTGCACCTCGTCTCGCCTCACGCTTTAAACTCCAGTACTTACAAACCAGCTGAACGAATTCAGGTTTCTTGCGTACGTTGATCTTGGTGATGTAATTGATGATGCGGTCAACGATGATCTGAGGAACAAGGGGAGGTCCGGTCTTGTACGTCTTGGCATATGCCCTGGCCGACTTGGAAAGTTTGGAGCTCGGACTGGAGGTAATGCTCTCGTGTGCAAGGGCCTTGAGACGTGCCTCTGCCTGTTCTTTCTGAAAACACTCATTCAGGAATGGACTGGTGCCAACAGAGAATGTATCCGTACTGGAAGGTGTTTCTCGCAATAACAGGTGAGCGTAACAGGCTCCGAGCCTTGCGTGCTTTTCATGGGCAAGAGAAACTTCTCCTTGCGTGCACAGGTGGCGTGAAAGGCAAGGAAACACGAAGTCTTGGTACACTGGATGCAGGCGCCCTCTCGAACGCCGCAGATTGAGCATTTCTAAATACTCGGTCAGTATACGCTTTTGGGCACGCATACAGGCAAGATTGACATGCTCACTAGCTTCCACCGTTGCTTTGGAATCTTGTCAGAGCCCGTGATGGGTTCCATAAACACTTCATTGGCTACTCTGGTCTCGGGAATCCATATTGCACACAATAAATGAGCCCAGTCGCCGAGGGTTGTTTGTTTAAACGCGCCGCCCTCATTAGGACAAAATATACATGACTGAAGAAGTTGCCAGGACGATTCAAAGGATGCTCCTTCAAAAGTGGAAATGTCCTTACCACCGGGTTCTCGGGAGACACGGTACACTTTCGACAGAGCCACTGTCCCTCAGGTATGTACGGAACACCGTAGCAATCTTGAACTTTGAGAAGACTCTACAGGGCACGGAGTGCACACACGTACCTTGATGTACAGCGAGATTACAACCATCACAAAACACGATTGCATTGCTATTCTCGCCTTCTGAATCGTCGCATATAGCACACGTCGAGTCCTCTGAAGGCATAGCATAGTCTGACTTGGGGATGTTCTTGGTCTGGATGTAGTGAGCAGCATGACGTGACGCCGACCCAGTATGAGATGCGCAACGTACCAGGTCGAAATACTCTTTTTCGAGACGATCCATGATAATTTCGAACGTCTCGTGTGTGACGAGGTTGATCTGGTCCTTCTTGCGCTCGGTATTGATTACATCCAACCATTCCTGGTCTATATGCCGGCCTCCCATGAGAGAACGGACCACTACACGCAAAGGGGCGCGAAACACACCTTGCTCGTCCATATCATACTCGACCTGAATGGCGAGATCCTTCTCCAAAGGCTCTGCTCCGGGCATTACACACAGGACAGCCAGACCACGGAACCGCACCCACCGATATACCGAATGTAGTGGTCTGGTCTCTGGAACTCTGAAAAGTCATTGTCTTTCTCCCGGTGCGTCAACGGGAGGGGCGACGGAGCGGCGGCAAAGACGCACATCCGTATGACCTTGCTTGTTGGTCGTGCACGCCAGCGAGGTGCACGGAATCGTCGTCTTGAACAAGAACAAAGGAAACCTTGGGAATTGGAGCGTGATCTGCAGGCGACTTGAGCCCGCGTGTCATGTTGAGCGGCTAAAGGGGAGCATGAACTAAAACACAGGGGAGCTCGAGCCAACGCGACTTGGGGTCGAGAGGCCTCGGAGGGTTACAAGTACCATATTTGGAAAGGTGGGCTGTTGATATCTGTTTGCAAAGTGGCAGGAATGGAAAGTCCCTCTCGTTGAGTCACCCGTGCGCAGGCTGGTGGGGTGTCGTGTGCCGACCATTGGGCACGATGTCGATGCCATGACCTTGCTTTTTTAGGTGGCGTCGAGGTCTAGATGCCTGGTAATGTGCAAAAGACCAGAGCCAGGTGTTGGGGTGCTGAGCAAGGTGGTGCCGGTGACGAAAGGGCCACACTCCAACACAGGGACGAGATTTATAACGCCCTGTTGGGCCGATAAACATGCGCCAACGCACGCTCCGACTCGGATCAGTGCCATCAATCTGAAGCGGCGCTCGTCCACTTTCCCATCGAGCGGGATTCGGGTATTGCACTTCCCATCCTCACGTAGATACACCACTGTTACATATCATACCTATCATCCGATCCCCAGGTCATCGCGCGCACGTACGACTCCGAGACGTAAATGGCACAAGCGCCGGTAACACTTAATTCCCCACCCCCACGGATATCGAAACGACCTGCGTCCCCACTCCCGATCGGCGAAGAGTGTTGCCTGAGTTGACTTTGTTTTCTACAAGAAAAAAAGCCATGCGGGATTCACAACCCTACATCACGATGCGGCGGCATCGCCAGCAGTCACACAACTCGTGACCACGTTCGACTTGAGTCCTTTGTGATCGCACAGCGCCTTGGCAAACGTCTGAAAGTCTGCTTTGCCGGCACGGCCAGGCTGTACGGGTGAGGCAAACCACGGGCATGAATTTCTCGCAGGAAAAGGCGCGGTGTTGGCTGACCTTGAAAGCATAGATAACGACATCTTCCTTGGGACTTTTCCCCTCTGCCGCTACTTGTTCCATCAAAATCACACGCAAAATGTTTTCTGCCGTGTCCAAATGGCACCGTACCGTTGGGTGTAACCCAACATTCATTGATACCTGACCCAACGGATCGCGGCGAAAGACTGCGTGATGAAACATTGTGGTTTCATGTCCAGAAAAGAGGCGACATCACGTGAAGTACGGTGAAGTTCAACGATCGATGGCGGCAGGTTCGAGGCGGAGGTGACTTACGTAGACGGGTTCGAGAGTTAGCCTCCGCCTCGGTTTCCTGCGGTTCGTCACCGTTCACGTTTTGGGGAAGCGACTTTTGGGTGAGAATTTTGACATGGCCATAGATTCCGTCGGTAAACTCTTTGCGCCCGCGCTTGGTAAAGAGTTTTGCACCCTTGAGCTCAGCCTCGACGATCTCATCTTCCTCTCCGGTCAAGTCTGCGGATGACTCAGTACATGCTACTAGGGAGCCATCATAAAAATAGATAGAGACGACTCACGGGCAGACGATTTGACACTGGACTTTATGTCGCTCGACAACCCGACACTGCTTTTACATTGAGAGAGTGCGCACGGTTGGGTCTTCGGAGAGAGGGCTTCGTTCGGCGATGGTGCGAGCGCATTCCCAGACCTTCCGAGACCGAAGGCATCAGGTTCACGCTTGTTGTCACGCCTCCATGCGGGCGCAGTCTTGACAGTCTGCCCAGAGAGTGCCAAGGGTGAGGGTCCCGAGGAGCTGGCACAAGAGGTGAATGGTGAGCTGGATCCGGAGAACGCGGAAAAGGCATCGGTGGGTTTACTCTTGGCTGGCACGGGAGGTTTAGGAGGTGTCACCGGAGGTTCCGGTGGGGTGCCAGGCTCGCCCGATGATGGGATGACTTGGGCAGGCTGTGGAGTAGAAGGTTTCCCAGCTCCGATCTCTTTCTCGTCCGGATGGGGCGAAGTCTGGGTGTGTGGTGGTGTTGGCTGAAGCGGACAATCAGACACAAGCTTCGGTCATGGAAGGCAGTCCCACCTCCCGTGCGGGCGTGGCATCCTGTTCGGCATTGGAAGAGTCCCTCGGAGAAGGGGTATCAATGTCATGTGCAAGCACCTCGGACTGTGAGAGCCCGATGGTCTGTTCATAAGGGGGTGGAGCTACGACGACCTCCCATTCCTGTTTGGGGTTTACCCCGATGAGTAAACGAACATAGGGGCGGAGGGAAGCAAAGCAAGAAGGCGAGGCACGTACGTCCTCGTCTGACGGATGGTTCTCAGCTGGAGGGGTCCTGTTCCTCTTCACCGGCCGTGATTGGTCTTCGGTATCAGCATCGTGCTGATCGGAGTCGTCGAGCTTGCGCTTGAGAGATCGTTCTTCGGGTGGGCCAGCCTCGACATCGCTATCGGCCGCTATGCGTCATTGTATTGAGGGGGGCTGGCTGTCGGTGACTCACGGTTTGGAGGATGGGTCGGAGGAAGCAAGGGTAAGGGCAGCGCGTCGTGCGCATGCGTAACCGAGAGACGCTGCGACGGTGGCAATGCCGCAGAAGGCAAAGTGGAACTCGGAGATGGGCATGGTGTGTGTGGTGGAAGAAACTGGGAGGGGGGGGGTATTTATGGGCGGGAGGGGTATGCGGATGTGAAATGTCGAGGGATGATTATCGTCGGTGCGACTGGCAGGAGGGCTGGGTGACTCATGCGGCTGATCAGCGGCGCCTTTTATATGGACGTGTCGGCGCACCCATGCCTCGCGGCCTCCGCACGTCAGTGATGAGAGAGACACGTGCCGTGCGACGTGAGCACCTCTCCGAGGGGGGTCGCGTGCACACCCCCACGCGCAGCACAGGCCTGGCCCGTTGTTTCCTCCAGCCATGCCGGCTGCATATCCGCTCCCTGACCATCTCTCCCCGGCCGTTGTGTCGAATACTGCCTCTCTTCTGCGCATCATCGCCCTCGGCCTCATTTCGGGTGCTGCTATCGCTTCGCGTCTCTTTGCCGTCGTCAACTTTGAGAGCATCATCCACGAATTGTCCGTATCTCGTTCGCTCGTCTCGCCTCTCTCTCACCCTGCTTCCTCTTCTCAGCGACCCATGGTTCAACTAGTGCGTCTCTTCACGTCTTCCATCAACTAAACTCGTTCTGACGTAGCACAGCCGCGCGACCAGAGTGCTCGCTTCCAAGGGCTTCTATGTACGCCCTTGCCCCTTCCTCGCGTAAACCACCTCATTCCCCCGATAGGAATTCTGGAACTGGTTCGACCCCACCGCATGGTATCCCCTTGGTCGCGTCGTCGGTGGCACCATCTACCCCGGTCTCATGGCCACCAGCGGTGTCATCTACAACGTCCTCCATGCCTTGAACCTTCCAGTGGACATTCGCAACGTTTGTGTTCTTCTAGCCCCGGGTTTCAGTGCCCTCACCGCGTGGGCTACCTACATGTATGCGCTTCTCTTCTCAGCTCTCCCAATCATATCCTCATAGTCACACCCAGGTTCACGAGAGAAATGAAGGATGACAGCGCCGGTTTGTTGGCGGCAGCCTTCATTGGTATCGTCCCGGGGTACATATCCCGCTCCGTCGCCGGCTCCTACGACAATGAAGCCATCGCCATCTTTCTCCTCATGTTCACCTTCTTCAGCTGGATCAAGGCACTCAAGCAGGGTAGCGCGTTTTTTGGTGCCGTTGCCGCCGTATTTTACTTTTACATGGTTGCCGCATGGGGTTCGTGTGCATTTCTTTCATAGTCCTCGCTGGCGAGATTGATGCGAGATCCTTGCAGGTGGTTATGTCTTCATCACCAACATGATCCCCCTCCACGCTCTCGTTCTCCTTCTCATGGGCCGGTACTCGAACCGACTCTACGTTGCGTACTCCACCTGGTACTCTATCGGTACACTCGCAAGTATGCAAGTCCCCTTTGTCGGCTTCCAGCCCGTCCGGACAAGTGAACACATGGCCGCCTTGGGTGGGCTTGCATGTTTTATTCATTTACCATCTTCCGCTCACTACTCACTCCAGGTGTCTTTGGCCTTTTGCAAATTGTTGCCTTTGCACAGTTCGTCCGTTCTCACGTCTCTTCAAAACAGTTTCAGGAACTCTTGTTCGCGAGCGTGGTCGCCACCGGGATTCTTGGTTTCTTTGCCATTGTCGCACTCACATACAAGGGCTGGATCGCACCCTGGACAGGCCGTTTCTATTCCCTGTGGGACACTGGTTATGCCAAAAAGTCTGTATATCCCCCTCGTTACCTGGGTTCGTTCCCCTTACATGTCAAACTCACAGGTATATTCCTATCATTGCATCAGTTTCCGAACATCAACCCACAGCATGGCCCTCATTCTTTATGGATCTTCATTTCCTCATCTTCCTGTTCCCAGCGGGCGTCGTTTTGTGCTTCCGTTCCCTTTGTGACGAGCACATATTCGTGATCATCTACGCCGTGATGGCGAGCTACTTTGCTGGCGTCATGGTCCGTCTTATGCTAACCCTCACCCCTGTTGTTTGCGTGGCATCCGCGATTGCGCTATCGACCCTTCTCGACACGTATCTTGACCCCAACGAGCCAGAGGTGACCCAATCGAATGAACCATCCAAGCGACCTGGCTCCGACGATGCGTCTCACGGCGCACCCTCCACAGCAACCCCTTCGAAAAAAGTAAAAAAGAACAAGGAGAAGGAGACACCTGCGGCACCAGGGGGTACCCTTGGCGAGCTCGTTTCTGGAGTGGCTTCCTCCGCTGCCGCTGCCGCTCGTGCGACTGGTGACTCTAGATCCAAACCCTCCAAAGGCATATTTGGTCTCGACACCCGCTTTTCCGTTCTCCTGAATGCTGTTTGTCTACTCCTGTTCTTCGTCGTGCATTGCACATGGGTGACTTCGAATGCCTACTCGTCTCCCTCTGTCGTTTTGGCCTCGAGTAGTCCCGACGGAAGTCAACATATCATCGATGATTTCAGAGAAGCATACTACTGGTTGAGGCAGAACACGCCCGAGGATGCCGTCGTGATGAGCTGGTGGGATTACGGATACCAAATTGCTGGGATGGCTGATCGCCCCACGCTGGTCGACAACAACACGTGGAACAACAGTGAAGTCCAAGTGATTGTATTCCTCGGGATAATTCACTGACGGCGTTGTCTAGCTCACATCGCGACCGTCGGTAAAGCCATGTCCTCATCCGAGGAGGTGGCTTATCCCATCCTTCGGAAACACGACGTGAGCTATGTGCTCATCATCTTTGGTGGACTTCTTGGCTACTCTGGGGACGATATAAACAAGTTCCTCTGGATGATCCGCATCTCCCAAGGTGTATGGCCTGATGAAATCCAGGAACCTAATTACTTCAGCCAGGGAGAATACCGCGTCGATGACCGAGCTTCTCCAGCGATGAAGGAATCGCTGATGTACAAAATGTCGTATTATCGTTTCGCGGAGTTGTTCGGTGGACAACAACCTGTGGACCGGGTGCGCGGACAGCAAGTGCCATTGAACGGGCCCAAGCTGGACTATCTCGGTGAGCGGAATGCAAAGTTGGGCTCTATGTGAGAGTATCTGACATTTTCCCCATGTCTCTGTAGAGGAAGCGTTCACTTCCGAGAATTGGATCGTGCGTATCTACGCGGTGAAGGGAGACGATATTCTTGGACGGGATCACAAAGTTGCGCATAGTTTCTCGGAGGGCAAGAAGCGCAAACGCTCGAAGCCCATCTCGAGACGGAGAGCCATCTCCGGCGCGTGAGTGCGGATGGAGACAGAAAAGCAAACGCGTCGAGGATATTTATGGAGGGATACTACAGACGGCGCATGGTAGTATAGACGACAGATATACATGATCCATGGGTCCCGGTCAGCTGTGTGGGCAGTCATTACAACTACGGCGACTTTGTACCCGCCACGTCATCAGGCGACCATACCCGCCGAATGTGTCACGCGCCGTCTCTTGTCCTTTACCTCCATGATGATTCTACGCACGCTCACCGCGCTTTTGGTCGTCTTTCCGGCGTTAGTGGCAGCAGCGATCTTTCCTCCAGACACAAAGGTCAAAATGCTCGATCCAAAAGGGTTCAAGCGAGTCATGAACAGCAACGTACGCGCATAGACCCCTCCCCTCGTCCTTTAGTGACCTGAATCGGTCCGTCACATGCACATAGCGTACGAGCGTCGTCGCATTCGTAGCACCATGGTGCGGGGTGAGTCCTTCCTCCAGCGTGTTTCCAGTGCCCCGTTCGAAATACCTCGGGATCAGCACTGCAAACATATGGCTCCGGAATACAGCAAAGCTGCGGGTAACCTCGATCCGCTGGTGCCCTTTTACGCCGTCGACTGCGACGCCGAGTCCAACCGGCAGCTCTGCGCGTCCCAGGTATGTGTTTAGCGCGACGCGCCAGAGGACGCTGAGGGGGAAAACACGCACGCACGCTAGGAGGTACAAGGCTTCCCGACCGTCAAGGTGTTCCCCCGAGGGGGCCAGCTACCGCCGCAAAAGTACGAGGGGGGCGAGCGGACGTCGAACAATCTGATCCGATGGGCGATGCGGTCGGTCCCAAACAAGATCAAGGTGATGTCGGACCGGAGTGACATTTCGGAATGGCTTGACAAGGTTCGTCGCGTACATCCCCACGTCTTTTTTTTCCTTGACCCACACCTACCACGTGTGTGCTCGTCCGTGGACGTGCGTGCACAGAACCAGGACTTGCCACGCGTCATTCTGTTGAACAGAGACAGAAAGTTCCCACTGCTGTGGCAGGTCCTCGGGAACAAGTATCACAAGAAGATCGCGTTTGGTCACCACAGCGATCCCGAGGGTACGTTTGCGGTCTCGTTGGGGTTCACCGCCAGGGAAGAGGGCAAGTTTTCAAAAGTGATTGTCTACCCTGCCGGGTCGAGCGTGCCGATTCTGTACGAAGGTGAACCCTCTTGTTGGTTTTCATCGTGTCGTCGCTAATGTCTGCGTGGCATAGGAGGGAGCAAGTATGAGCCACTGGCCAAGTATTTCAAGTCGATAGCGGATGGGACGGCGAACTTTTTGAAGGCGTCGACAGAACCTCTGGCTAAAGATGAACTATGATGTCACTCGTAATGAGTTGATGTGTCATCTATAGACTATTCATAGCACCATACACGAGCACCGTGTGGAGATTTCAAGGTGATTGTGATATATACACTCTCAACCCCAGAGTATATTGAAATCTACCGACTATGGCATAAACCATTCGTCCTGTGATACGTACCCCATGTCACGTGCACCTCTCTCGTGCATTTCGGTTAGTCGGTGAGTCCGTCCTCTATTCGCCGGCGACGCTCGAGCTGCGCCCTCTGCTTTGCTTCCTCTGCATTTCTAACGATCCCCTTCTGGACCTCTGCGTCCCAGTTGGTGCCAAAGCAAATGACGGCGTATTCGCTGATGCCAACGGTAAACAGTCCAATGACCTGGCCTGTGTTGGAACGCCCAGTTAGCCAAAAACGCGTTCGCGGACACGACAACAATGCAGGGCGTTCACCTATCCAGAGACCTTGCAGACCCATGTGTTGCTTAAACGCGAGCGTGATTCCAATGGGCAGCGCCAAGACGTAGTAGGCAACGATGTTGAAAAACGCGCCGAGGTGTTGACGGCCTGATGGATGAATTGGTGGGGAGAGAAGTACCGTCAGCTTTGGAACATGCTGCAAAAAGAAAGACTGCCCACCTTGCCCGCGGAGAATGCCACCGCACGAGTTCGCCAACCCGTCCGCGATCTACGGGTGCGCTCTCAGAATGGCTGGGTGATGATACGACGTGGACGCGCGTCGGAAAGGTGCTCACCTGAAACGACGCGACGAGCGGCATGACCTTGCTGACGAGGTGTGCAACGTCTTCGTCGTCACTAAACAGGTAACCGAATTGCTAGGGCAAGAGAACAAGCATCCTGGGTTTAGAACATGGGATCGAAAATCGGAAAGGAACATTGGGATTACGTTTCTGGTGGCCAAGAGGACGAGCATGATCATGAAGCCGACTAGCACACTGACGAGCGCGCACGCGTGGGCAGCTGCACGGGCACCAGCGGCGGTCCTCGCGCCAATGAGGTTTCCGACCCGGTTGGAGGCCACGACCCCTTTTGGTGGTGAGAGTGTGTGGGGTCGAGAGCGGCGAGAGCTTACCGAAACCGAACGGTATCTCGGCGATGACTTTGAGGGCACAAAAAAGGGAAGGGATTGACCTCGTCAGTGGACGACGACACAAAAACGCGAGGCATTTACTCTGATCGGTCGTCATGATGACGGACTGTCCTGCCAGGGCGAGCTCGCCCAGTCGTCCGGCGGCAAGTGCGACAATCTCAAACGCCGCCCTGTGCTGCGGTCAGCACGTCGGAAAGCTTGGTCGCAATCAACGCACCATTCCGTGCCAACCATGAGGATGCCTGGGAGTGCCAAACCGAGGAAGGCGCGGCAGCTCTGGGGGTCGAGGACTGCGCGAGGCTGGAAGCCGCCCCAGGTGCCGTTCGCCTTGTGGGCAGGGGAAAGCCACGTCGCGATGACCAAGAAGAAAAAGGCGAGCCAGTAGGTGATCGTCAGCGCGACGGGGCAGCCCAGCATGCCAAGCGAAGTGTGGTGCACCAGGACGACGTTTAGAGCGAGATTGATCGGCGAGACAACGATCAAGACCAACGTGGAGGCGCGCATGATGCCTATTCGTCGTGTCGCACGTTTGGAAGGGGAAGCATCAGTGCAGAGGTTCAGGAGAGAGAAACGGTCTGGGGCTCACCCTGACACTGCAGGTACTTCTTGAGGGACTCAAAGGCGATGAATCCCGGCGCTGCGACGATGAGCATGCGCATGATGTCCTGGACGTCTTTACACAGCCGGGCGGGTTCGCCAATCGCCAAGAGGACGGGCTCGATGAAAAACCAGAGGACGGCGACGGGGATGAAGAGGACCCACAGGAGGACGATGCATCGCTGCAGATGGATGGAGAGATCGCTCTTGCGGATGCCGCCCGTGAACGCCTGCGATCCGAGGGTGTCCAAGGCGGACCCACCGCCGAACGCGACGCACCATCCTACGAGAGACATGGGACATCATGGGACCCCATGGACGACGGGTTAGAATCGAGGGAGAAGTACTCGCCAGTCACGAATGCGAGCATCATCGAGAATGCCGTGGCGGACAGCTGCTCCGGGCCCAGACGGCCCGTGACGACGACGGCAACGGTCTGGAGCGAGTTCTGGAGGATGTAGGACAGGATGACTTGCGGCCTGTCGTCAGCGCCAGGGCTGCACAGGCAGGCATTGGTGCTCACCAGGAGCGGAGTCGACGAACAAGGACGCCAGCAATTCCGGGCCAAAGCGGTGCGCCGGACCTGCCTCTTCGGGAACTGGGATTGGCGGAGAAGCATGCTGGCTCTCGAGCCGTCGTAGCAAGCGTCGTGCGTCCGGAAGGAGCGGTGAGGTCTCGTCTCGGTTCATGTTCGCGCCAAAAAAGCTGACCGGGGAAAACGTACAGATCGCTCGACCTTTATAACGCTCTGACGGCAATGCTCGGCTAAGCGGGGTCTGAGTGACGTCCCACGATTGGATTCCGGCTATGACACTCCGGTTGTCCAAGGCAATGAGGTCTTCTTGTGTCGCGCCCGTTTGGCATCTCGTGGAAGAATTCCCGTTGATAAGCCCTTGGTATATCTCGGCCGAGACATAGTTTTCTCACAAATCAGCCTCGAGGCAGAAAGAAACAGGGACCTCTTGCCAAGATATCTCTTATCTTGTGACACGAGGCAGGGGGTGGCCACATTCCTTTCCCAAGATGCGACCTTTTAAGCTGCCTTCAGCCCGAACGTCAACCGCATCAGCTCCCTACACTCGAACGAGCTCGTTCTGATATCCCCGCTGTTTTCACCAATATGGGATCCCTGTTACTTGCCCTCGTCGTCGTCGTGTTCGGTGCTCACGTTGCTGTTGCGCACGAAGGCCATCAGGACGCTGAACAAATGCCCCTCGGATACGTCAAGTATCCCTATCAGGCGGTCTACCCTGGTGACAACGAGGGTACGCTTATCACGTTCCACCCCGTGATTTGGTGACCCGAACGAGTCTAGTCACCGCCGACGCCATCTTCTCTGGCATCATCACGTTTGCAAAGTTGCCGTGGGTGCAATGCCTCGGCAAGGACAGAGATGCCGCATTTGACATCGCCTTCATTGGCGCTCCGTTCGTAAGCAACCTCCGACATGTGCGCACGAAAGCAATCTTCACGACACGCTTACCGCAGGACACGGGCACTTCATATCGCCCCGGTGCCCGCTTTGGTCCAGCCGGTATTCGCGCGGGCTCACGTCGCCTGACTCTGTACGGCGGCTACAACGTTCCCCTCAAAGTCAACCCATTTCTCGCTGACCTCAAGATCGTCGATTGTGGTGACATCCCCGTCACGCCTTACGACAACAAGTTTGCTATCCAGCAGATCGAGAACGGCCACAAGGAACTCCTCCACAGGCCAGCATTCTCCCCTCTCGGAAATGACCCCCTGACGGGCAAGCCGCTCGTTCCCATTTCCGCCGATGGCAAACATCACCCAAGGATCATCACGCTTGGCGGTGACCATACAATCGTCCTTCCCCTTCTCAGGTATGCGTTGTAGTGCTCCCGCGTCCATCGTGTTGACGGTTCTGCCGATTTGATGCATAGATCCATCCACTCTGCCTACGGTCCCATCTCCGTCATACACTTTGACTCCCACCTCGACACGTGGAAACCATCCGTCTTTGGAGGGGCCCCATCGGAGCAAGCCGCCATCAACCACGGCACCTACTTTTACTGGGCCAGCCAAGAAGGTCTCATCAAGAATGGAAGCTCCATCGCAAGTATCTTCTTTCCTTCCTCCTTGCTTCCCATCTTCCTTTTGTTTTTTTTGCTTCGTCGTTCCTCGACTGTCCCGCCGAATGCTTTGATCCTAGTTTATCCGTTAATTCCAGCACGGGGCGATTCGGACGACGTTGTCGGGTCCGGCGGACTATGCGAACGACGATGTCTCGGGGTTCCAAAGGATCGAGGCACGTGAGATCGATACGATGGGTAGGTCAAGCGATAGCGCACCATGGTCAACCCACTGACGACGATGCGGCCCTTGACACCACAGGCACGGACGGTATCATCAAGAAGATTCGGGAGACCGTCGGCGACCGCCCAGTGTACCTCTCGATCGACGTACGTGCCGTTTTCCCCCTCTTTTTTTTTGGTCGTTGATGACGCTGACCGCTCGTGCTCGGGGTGTTTACATGCTTCGGAAACAGATTGACGCGATCGACCCCGCGTTCGCGCCCGCGACCGGTACGCCCGAGACTGGAGGTGCGTTTCCCTCTTGCCGGGCCATGCGCGGTGCCGACGGTATCACTGATGCGGTTCCCTCCCAGGTTGGTCGACGCGCGAACTGCGCACGATCTTGCGCGGGCTCGACGGTCTGTATATCGTCTCTGCCGACATTGTCGAAGTCGCGCCCGCGTACGACACCAATGCCGAGTTGACCACCATGGCCGCCGCCGACGTGAGTCCTTTTCTTTTCTTTTTCCTGATGAGAGGATGGGATGGTGACTCGGGACGTGGTTGTGTGTCGTAGGTCTTGTTCGAGGTGATCAGCGTGATGGCCAAGACGCCCCTCGGTAAAGTCGCCCACTGATCGCGTCATTGTCCTTTTTTCAGAAGAGTGACCTCCCCTTGGTACGCTCAGTTCTCTCTCTCTCGTCGTTTTGTTGTACATATTTTCCGTGCTCCCCTTCTTTTCCTGTACTCTCACGCTATGACTTGTGTATGTAGTCTTCGAAATCGTCAGAATCAACGTTTAGATGTTTTCCCCCACAAAAGCGCCTTTGACGGACACGAAGCCAAGAACGACAAGCATTAACAAAAAAAAAAAAATAGCATAGTATCATTCATAACCAGCGACCCGGTCGCCCTTCGTGAAAGCGTGATATCATCTCTCCCCGCCTCCGTCCCCCCTACTTTTTCCCAGCGACGTCCAGAGAGAACAGCCTCCCGTTCAAACGCGCGTCTCACCTCGAACCATCCCGGACGAATCCACGTCCGAAAACGTCACCACCTCCGTCGTTTTCCAAATCCCCTACACACCCGTTCGTCATCCAAGCCGATGGCATCCCAGGAAACAGAAGTGCCCACCTGATACTTGGAAGCCCTCCACTCTACCTCGCTCCCTTCAGACTCGGGCCGCTCCCGCTCCCGCTCCTGCGGCCGCCTCCCGACGTCGCCCCCCTTGCCCTCCTTGTTGACGTCGTCCGACGACGTCTGCGAACTCGGGTGCGGCCACGCCGCCACCACGCCACCGTCGATGGTCGTCTCGCCGCCGCCACCGCGAACGTACCGTCTCGCATTCAGGTTAGCGAGGAGCGTGTTGGAGTAGAGCTCGCACAGCGGAATGCCAAACACGGAGTAGAGCATGTTGGTCGGATAGACGAGCAACTGGGGGGGAACGACGTGGTCACCCTCCGGTCGAACGGGACGGACCCAACCAGGGGGGGGAGCGACGCACCAATACGGCAGTCAGGACGGCAAACGTGGCCGTCCAGATGCCACTGTTCACCGCAAGCACGGCGAGGCGCTGCAGCAGATGCGCAGTGCTGTGTAAAGGACGAGTGAACATCAACGGGGGAACGCCAAGCATG
Organism: Boletellus emodensis; assembly: GCA_038089935.1. NCBI lineage: Eukaryota > Fungi > Basidiomycota > Agaricomycetes > Boletales > Boletaceae > Boletellus > Boletellus emodensis. The sequence goes on from JBBPLU010000061.1 coordinate 15,623, forward strand.
TCCGCTTACTTTTTAAACACGGCGATGCGATGTCGCTCGCGGACGAGCAACCAAGTGAGGAAGACGGCGAGCGACACGTCCACCCCGGCAGAAACGAGCGCACACGAGGTGGTCATTGCCTGTCGCAAGATGCCGAGCCTGGTTTGGAACGCGGGCACGAAATAGCAGTACTCCTACCTTGAGGAACGTGGAATTGGTTGCTGCGGTATCGACGTGTACACTACTAGTAGAGACGGATCGCAAGCACGTGAGCACATCAGAGTCTGGGTGAACGAACAAACGAACCCGTTTGCGCTGTAAAGCGCTTTGCTCACGAAAACTGAGGGATGCGTCATGAGGGTCGATTCACAGCAATGCGAGCCATGAACCTACTGAGAGCTGACACTAAAGTGAATAGCTATCAGCCGTCACATTTCCCCCCGAGCATATATTTTGCCTCACCAAGCTGGTAGATCGCTACGGGTGCCTATACGACAAACCTTGAGAGAGACCGGGACGTACACTGCAGACTTCCTTACCCATAGGACGGGCGCCATGTTGCTCCTCCCAGTAACTGAACGGCCATGAACAGACGGAGAAAAGGCCGGCGAGATAGGACGCACAAACATAGATTCGATAGACGAAAAACCCTTGCGTAGGCAACGCGACCATGTTCTAGATCGCTTCAGCAAGACGGCTGCGACTACGGACGGGAGCGCCCACCGTGAACAAGATCTGTATCTGTGACCTGTCGGCAGATCCCGGGGAGGATAACCAAGGACGGCACTCACCACAAGTTCGCTAGAACACACGGGGATAGATAGCATGCGCATACAACGGATTCTGGCAGAAACGACTCACGGATTCGCGTTCGCGAGGGACGTCGGATCCATCAGCCCGGCAACGATGTATTTGTACACTGTAGAACGGGACGTGAGCGAGGTGGGCCGGGCCATGCACGCCGAGGGACGAACCGCCGGCGATGATCAACGCTTGATGAACCGTACTCAGGACCCTTCAAAAGGCGGATGTCCAGGGACGCCGCAGATCAGAGCAACGGAGGGCCATACCACAACACTGCCACCTGGGAGACGTTACATCGCGCAGGACATGTTCCAAGGTCGACTCACGAGGCTCTTCATCCGTCTGGGTTCATTCGGATAGCTAAAGAAGACAGATGACGCGGACAGGGAGAGTGCGAGGAACGCGTCGCTCACTGGACATAATAAAAGAAACTAGTCGAGGGGCGGGAGTTCAACTGCAGCACATCGATATCACATCCGTCGTACTCACGTTTGCATGCACGTCACGCCGTAGAGAGCGACAGACAGGACGGCGGCAAAGTACAGCGCACCATAGAGAGGAGCGACGGAAATGCCAGACATGCTCGTCGGTGTCGCTCACGACGTACTGGCGATGGCATCAAGAGCGGGCCTTGGAGCGAGCTCGTGGATATATGTATGCGTCCGTCCGTGATTCCCGCGAACACTGCCATGGGCCTGTGCGCATCAAGATGTGATGAAGACGCTGTGAACCCAAGGACACATGATGCAAGGACAACGCGTACAGCGTATTTGCTTATCGACGTCGCACTTTGACTGGATCCAGGTCAGCGCGGGTGAGAGGGCAAGCACCATGGAACGGGGCGACAAGTTGGTCGTGGCACGGCGGCGCAAAAGCCCCTTTTGGGCTGGTCGAATATCACCCGCCCGACGCACCGCACTTGGTCCGATCAAACACGGCTCAGCGTCGACGCGCAGGTCAACCAGGATCAGTCAACCCGAACGACGCGGACGGGCCCCAACGAAGAACCCCGTGCCTGAACGAATACATGGTATGGAACGAACGATGACTCTTTGACGCGCCGCTCGATCACGTTTCGAAACCCTCCGCCCTTTTTCTTGAGGTTGTTCTTCAGAGAACGTTCACGACAAGGACGACTATCACGAGTCATCGCATTCAACATTCATGCACAGTCAGCACGAAACTTTCAGTCCCACATCGCCCCCGCGCGCGCGTCCGAAACAAACAGTCAGCACGCCGCGCCATCCGGCAACACTGAAGAAGAGCGACGGGTGGCCGCCGCTATCGCCTCTTCACTGTTGTTTGCTGTAGTCGGCCCAAAGTAGCCATCAAGTTCGTACTGGATGTGCAGCGGTGAACGTCAACGCTACAGCTCACACCAAGCACAGCTTGGTGGTACACATTCTACTCTGCATTGGTTTGGGAGCTGGTCCTCACCGTCGAACTCGATCACCCAACTCTAAACTGATCGAAATGAGGGATCTAGAAAAAGGAAAGAAAGGTGGTCGCAGACACGTGTTACTTAAACACATTGATACCAGGAGAAAAAGTATGTACCATGTATATACGCAGAAAAAAAAAAAAAAAAGACGACGTCAAGTAACGCCCCAGTGAAGGGAAAAAAAAAAGAGGCCAAAGGAAGGACGTCGAACGACGAAATGTGTAGTACATACGCCCCCGTGAATCATGACGACACGTTGCAATATCCACTCACTGTCCAAACGAGCTTCCACTCCGTCCCCTTCCCGTCCAGTTTGCGCTCAGTCCGCCCTGCATCGAACCACCCTCCCACATCGGCGCCGAGTCGCTCCTCGACCGTGACCCCACCACTTTGTTGGACGCTAGACTCGTGCTCATCGGAGGCGAAGTTCCGCCCGTCAACGATATCGGCGAAGGCAGCTTGATATCTTCCCCAGTCTCACTGGGTACAATGTCCATCTCTTCTCGGAGCCCCGCATCGAACCCGTCCAACTTGTCCCCCTCAGTCCGCGCGCGCTTCTCCACCCGTCCATCAACGTCCGTCTCGAGCGTGAGCATGATGCTGGGCTGTCTTTGCGTACGCACGCCAAGGTGACTTGAACTCCTCCCATGCCCCATGCCTGTCGTGAAGAAACCAGGCACGTAATCAGAAGTCGTGGGCGAGGATGAAGGCGTGTGCAAGGACGGGTGGAATTGCGAGAAACCGGTGTGAATAGAGAGTGTGGGGAGGACTGCCTGCGGTGCACTCGGATTGGAGTGGGTTTGCGATTCTCGCGACGGAGATCGAGAGTGTGTATTGGAAAGGGGTGAAGGAGACGTCGGGGAGGTGATGAGGATGTTGGGCGAGTGCGGATGCCGCGAGAATGAATGCGGTGAGGGCGAGGGCGAGGGCGATGGGATCGCCAACGGGGAAGGAGAAGGGTCAAAGGACAGGGACAACTCGTGAAGCTCTTGCAGGATGGCTGGCGAGACTGACAGTCCTGAGCACACGAGAACCGAGACGAGGTGGAGAAACTCACTTCCGTCGGACTCCCCATCCATGGTCACGGTACTACTGCTCGGCACTGGACCTGCGCCAGCACCACCTTTGCCAGGAGCGTCCACCAGCGCCCTGATAACGCCGACGAGCCTCTGAACTCTCTTCCTCTCCTTGATGATCTCGCTCTGTGCCCACCGCTTCCATTCGTCATCCCAGGACACCGGTCCGAAAGCGTTGGACATGAGGCCAGGTACGTTCAACCCACCGCCGGCCGAAAAACCGAAGCGAGCGCTCTGAGAGTCCCACTCCTCTGCCTGACTTCCCCCCATACCCATCCCAAGACCCGCTAGAGAACCGCCAGTCACTGACGCACTCAAGCCGTCCTCGTCCTCCCAGTCAGCATCCTTTTCACCGTCATCACCTCCCGCATTCGACGGCGACCTCGACTGCGTGAGAACATGTGCACCTCCCAAGCCAACCTGAATATGAGGGGCAATTTGAGACTGGGAACCTTGAGAGGATCCCAAGACGTCCGCCGACGTCGTTGGCGACACGAACTGGGGTATGCGGCCGCTCAACGACCTGACTTCTCGCCAGAGCGCGCGGTTTTCTTCGCGAAGATCCGTCAAAAGGCGCGCAACCTCGCCCGGCAGCTCGACGCTGTGGGGAGAAAGGGGCAAGTTGACACTCGACGCATGCAGAGACGACGTGGGAGGGGGCTCACCGACTCCTCTCTCTCGGGTCGGGTTCTAGTGCCTTGCGTTTTATCGCCTCCAGCAAGTCTGGGCGACCGCGGAGAAACTTTGCGTGAGAAAACTCCCAGGTTTGGGAAGTCGAGGTCGTGCGTTGGGCGCGTGGGGTCTATTGAAATGGAAAGCCATATTGCGAGCGCATGTAGTTAGGTACGTATGCAAGTGCAACGCGGCAAAAGAAACCGAGATTGAAGGGTGCGCAAGTTCACATGCCAAAATCGAACACGATCATTACGACCGGGACGGGGCATGAGGAATATGGCTGACGTACCCTGTTGATCTTGTGGAATCCGTACATGTTGAGTTGACGGACAAAGGACGAGAACTGCACGTGTACATTGAGTACTGAAGAAAGGCAGAGAGGAAAGCGGAGGACGCGTACATTGTTGTGCTTAAAGTGTGTTCCGAGGATGCTTCTGCTAAACTCGCCGACGTTGGACACGACGAAGCTGACGAGGAATGTGTCAAGTCGACATGTAAGCACCGAGGGGTACCGGGTACCTTGTCCCCAAATCCGTCCACGCGATAAACTGCTGTGATTTAGTGTCGTTGATCATGCTACACGGAAATGCATTGGCCATCACCCGATATACGGAGACGGAGGTGACGTACTGATAGAGTTTTGTCACAAAGTTATTGGTGCCGACAGATTTTGTCGTGGTGCCCTGGCCTTGCTGGCCAGACCCTCCAGGTGGTTTCGAGTTGGTGCTGCCTGGGGGAACAGGAAGCGGTCAGCGTGCGTCGAGGGGGATCGCGATCTGTATTCACCAAATGGGCCTCCGGTAGGAAACGAGCCAGAGGGGCTACCAAAGTCGTCATCGGACGCATCGTCACCGAGGCCGGAAAAGCCAGGGCCGGCGCTGTCGATGTCGTCGTAGGGGGAGGCGGGCGTGGGATTGATGTCCAGGTGAGGCAGTGAGCGTTGGGGAGAGAGGGAAGAGTGTGAAAGGGAAGAGTGCGAGTGCGAATGCGAGAGGGAGTGTGAATGAGAGTGGGAGGGTGAAGAGGAGGAAGAGGCCGCGTAGGGAGGGGAGGACGCAGTGGTGGTGATGAGGGGCGCCTGTCCCGCTTGAGCGGGCTGTGATGGAGCGTAAGGGTGGGACTGTGAATGCTGGTGCATGTGGAGCGCGGTACCCGCAGAGGGGGAGACGGCGGGTGCGTTGGTGAGGCTCCGTTTCCGAGGGACGCTTTTCTGAACGGAGAGCTCGGAAGCGGAGACGCTTGTGCTGGGCCGCCTCTGGGAGAGGAGGGGGTCTGGAGAGGGGGGAAGGCTGGCAGAGGGAGCGGTGGGGTCGTCAAAGTTGAAGGAGAACTGGGGTTGGGGGGAAAGCAGGGGCATGTTGGAGGGGGAGACAGGGGTTATTGGAGAGATGGAGGAGGCGCACTGGGACTGTTGCTGTGGAAGAGGGTGGTGCGCATGGAGCTGGTGAGGGTGGAACTGGGACTGCTGTGACTGCTGTGGACCGACGGGGGAGAGAGACGGGGGAGATGCGACGGAGAGGCCGGCGAGATTGAGGGCGAGGCCAGGACGCGGGTCGGGGGAGGACGTCTGTTGCTGCTGGGTGGGGAAGAAGTAGGAGGAGGCGGAGACGGGGGAGGGGAAGGGTGCGGGCTGCTGTGGCTGCTTTGGGGTGAGGAGGGTCGGGGGCCAGACGCGCTGGGCCTGGTGCGGGTAGTCCATCTGGGGGTGGTGGTGGGTGTGCGAGGGGACGGCTTTAAGTGCAGGCGGAGGGGTTGTCGCACCAGCGCACCGCCTCGCGCGATTCGGCAACACCGCATTCGCTGGTTCGCCGTCCATGCGCTTGCCAAAGGTTCGGTTCGCGTGAGTACCCCACGCCATCAAAACGTGCCAGATCGCTCCTCCCCGACGCGACCCAGCCACGACTGAGCACGACTGTCCGAGACGCCGCAGCGCCGTCCCCACGCGCCGCTCAACAAGATCCGCAACACGCCTCCCTCATCCACAATCCACATGGACCCAGTTCGAGAGAGTCCATCGCGTGCACCCCAGCCCACCTCTCGCCCACCAGACACGCCCGCGATGCCGCCGATCCGAGTACGTCTTGCTCCACCCGCATTTCAAACCGGTCCATGATGTCACCAGAGCACAGTCTGGACGCGGACGTAGCGCCGATGGTCAATCGATCCCATCTCTCGGCGATCACGACACACGCCCAGTGCAGCGATGTGCACCAGGCGCCTGATCGTCCGATGCCATGTCCGCGGGTGCTCACCGACCGCGTTGATGTCCTCAGGGGAGCCTTCTTCATTATACTCGCGATCGTACGATACCCTCAGGGTACGCCAACGCCGACCACCATCTCGATCGTCACCGACGCGTCGACGGCGTGAAGCGCCAACCTGGTGGGTCCGTCAGTGCAACCGCATGCCTAGACGCGAGGCCGTTGCGATGATCCATATAATAGGTGGACTAGGACGACGACTACGCCGGTAAAGTGTCCCTTGGGTTCACGCCCCCTCCGCATGCGTCCGTCGGACACAGCTTGGCCTGCCGCGGCCACACTAGCGTGGGCACGTATTCCAGAACGTGCCTAGCTGGACCAGCCACAGCACAGCGGCGATGGCATCTACATACCGGCACCCGGGCCGGCGTCATAAATAGCTGCAAGCAGTGCGTTCTTGCAAGGTGACGTCCTGCCCGGCTTCGCATCCGGCGTTTGCTCCGGGACTTGCCTCTTCTGCCCCGCTGATCTGCCCGTGTGCTTCTCTGATGGTTCCCCCACCGTCGAGGACCTGCATCGCGCCACCCCCTTTGCATCATCCCATCCGTGGGGTGCAGATCCATGACAAACGTGATTTCTTTTCACCCCCTGTCCTAATCAGTCCTATACCAATACCATCCTCATTTCCGACCTCCCCGGGCGTGCTAAACCCGACAGTTTAGCCGCCACCTGACATGCATCCTACGTCGCTCGACCGGCGCGTTTTCTTCTCGCACGAATCAACGTCAACCGCCGCGCTGGTGGGTATATTCAATCTGGTGTCGACATTAAGTACAATCGCCGGCATTAACATGCGTTTGGTCGTGTACGCTACTGATGCTTATCTCCGAGCTGTGTGAGGTGCGTAATCGTATGCGCAAGTTTGCTGCCACGGCGGGCGCCATGTTTGGCGTCGGATGGGGGGGGGGGACCGGATCAGATTCGGTTCGTCTTTTCCATTCTGACCGTCCGCTGACGCGTGAGAGAGCAGACCCCTCACAGGACAATGTCCCCAAGAGCGTGCGGCGAGAAGCAAGGTCACCAATACAGATTGATCGATGCCAAGCGACACGTCTGTCCAGTGCCGTAAACGAAAAGGCCTCCAAAAAAACAGATCCGATCGAGGCGTCCCACTCACCACGCGCTCTACCGCCGACTCCTCGTTCAACGTCGCCTGCTGTGCCGTCCGGTCCGTCAACTCGAGCGCGAGTTCGCTCGTCCCCGTCTGCGTCCCTGTGTCGGCCGACGACCCGCTCACGGGCTCCCAATACACGTCGTCGTCCATCGCCGCGAGCTCGCGGTCGATCACGCGGCTCACGTCCCTCGACGTCCACGGTCGCGCCCGCAACCCGCGCAGGTTGAGCACCAGGCGCTGTCCAGCGATGGAGAGCAGTGGAATCGACGTTCTGTCGACGGAACCCCAGTGAGCGACGGTCGGGCACAGTCGAGGGCGACGTACACGAGCTGGGCAAAGTCCCTGGGATCCTGTTCTCGACGGACCTTGTCAACCGAGGCATGGGTCGACAGAGAGCGAGGCCTACCTGTCGGAACACGGTCCTGTCTCGCGTGAGCGATGTACAAACCCGAGCGTCGGAGCAGAGACGTACCAACATATCGCTGAAAAGACGCTGTTGAACACGGCTGCCTGCGACGCGCGTCAGATCGATCGATACTCTCCAACCGTCACCGATTCCCGCGAAGCTTACGGCGTAAAACAAGAGGGCTGGAGAGACGCAAAGAGTAAACAAATCGCCCAACGGTCGAGTCAGGGGTGAATCGACTTCTCACCGTCACGCAAGAGAAGACGGATCAACGGGGAGGCAGAAGCGCGATGAGCACCCTTGAAGGATCTGCGAAGGCCTTGGCATGCCACTGCCAACACGATACTGTCGACCACCAGTCTACGCTGTACGTCAACACCAGACGGACGGCGTCACTCGACGAACGGCTCACGTTAGAATCCACAGTAGCCACTGAGGAAGAACACCGTCAGCCACTTTGGGGCGCACGGCAAAGGAATGACACTGACGGTGTATGCTGCAAGGGCGAATGGTGGTCAGGAGACGGAAACACGAACGAGAAAGGCACGTTACCGGGAACCACGGCCAGACAGATGCCTTGGACTGGTTGAAGCGCCGAACCTGCCACATGATCAGCTTGTCCCGTCGTGGTCCAGCCCAGTGCGACGTACCATAGCCAATCTTCCACAAGTAAAAGGAAACCGCGACGACCACGACGATATAGATCACATACATGGTCATCAACCCGATCGCCATGCGACGGGTGCACCCCCAGACTGCCCAAGCACGCATGATCACGATAACTGTGCTTGACTAATTCACCTTCAAAATTACCCGCGATGAGGGTCAGTGAGAGAGCACGTACATCGGATAGATTCTTCAGAGAGCAGCATGAAGGCCGAGCAATAAATAAAGTATCCGACGCAAAACTGGTCGGCGATACGAGATGAGCTCGAAAAAGTGCACCGGGTAGGATGGGCGTACTTTTTGCGACCCACGGCTAAGAATGCCGAGCTCCTGCACTGTGATCACCGACTGTCCGACCAAGTTTCCGTACCGGTTCAGCAGGAAGCCTATCTTGACGAACGTCCACGGCGCCTTCCAAATGTACTCGACCTGTCGGAATCAGCCCGACTGCCCATCCAGTGCAGCAAGGGACGTGCCTCGAGTGGGAGCGTGAGCAGATAATCGTGAAAGAGCAGCGAAGTGCCGCAGAACGTCACGTATCTGATACCAGGTTGAGTCGGAAATGCAGCCGTCATTTCGGCCGCGACTCACTTTTGAGCGAACAGCTTGGACATGGACATGCCCTCCATGGCCGAGGAGACGCGACGAACTGCGACCGCGGCAGGGAAACAGGCAGGCGTGGAGAGGTACGGGTCTGGGCCGCGTACTAGCCTCTCGTCGACCCTTTTAGCGTTTTCGTTGGGCCTTTTCCATAGCAGTCGACCAACGGCACTTTGGTTGCTCCGTTCCGGGTGCGCCAGTCGCTATGTAATCGTTTCAGGCGTCACTATGTATCCACATATCGCCCGCAACCGTGGGCTCCCGTAAGGCAGGCCAAGATAGTATGTCCTTATCGGTGCAGCATTCCCACCAGCCAAATCCTTTCTCCCTCAAGGCCAGACGGATGTTGGATTTGGCAGAGGCTTGCCAAGCGAGGCAGCTCAGGCTTGAAACGCGGGCGCAGATCCAAGGCGCCCTGCCGCCGGATGCTTGTTCCTGCCCATGGTACATCGCTCGATGCCTGGCCATCGCGTCGTGATCCAGAAACTCTCTCTTACATGCCAATGCACAGTGCTGCGGATGCCTGTCCTAGCCAAGGAGGCTGCGAGGATGCTCGTTCTGCCGACGCGTTCGGATCGGGGGGTGGCTGTACAGTCGGCGGTAAATGTAAAGTTGGGCGACGCACATGCTTGTGGCGAGCCACAACGGCACACCACCTCGATCCCCGAACCTTGACCTTTTTGCTCTTTGTATATATAACCTTTTGAAACAGGCCCCCGGCAAACAAACAAGATTCGCATGGGTCGAATTACCGACCACCGGGGTATACTCTGAGACACGGACCCGAAGGCGGAGGTTTGCGCACAGTATCCAACACTGACGTGCGCACTGCAGTACATTCTCAGGCTCTCTAGACCCTACCTTGTCGAGAACTTGGCGCTCCCTTGGGAATGCCGTCCTCTGCCATACCTGTTACCTAGTGGGTCACAAGGCAAGAACCTAAAAGAGCCTCTCGTGCGCTTCGGGTCCTGTTCCCCAATCCATACCTCTTACTGCCTTCCCAAAGACTGCGCGACCAGACCATATAAACAAGTACTGGGTAATCTGATCGAGGTCTCCTCCACTCTGTGAGCGCTAGCTTTGGCCACGGACCCGGGGCGTGGCTCCATAAGGGGACCGTGCTAAATGGAGACCAAGAGCCCTTGCTGGCTCCGCCCAAGTGGAATCTTTAAAATCAGGTGGTAACATATCACGTCGTGATGTGGGAACATTGCACTTCCACACCAGCCTCCAAAGTACACACAGTACAAGTTGGCGTACGATCTCGTTTTCGCGTTGAAGTGGAATCTCCGGACGCTCAGTCTGTGACTCTGACGCACCCTTCCACCTATACTATAGTCACGGAAGATGCCGAGGACTGCTATCACCCCGGCGATCGCAGGTCGAGTTTGTTCCAGCTCCGAGTCCTCGAACTCCGGCGGCGCCAACGTCGGTCGCATTTGCTCACAATATGTCTCAACGAGGCTTCTTGGATCCTTTTTCGGCGTCCCATTAACCTTGCAATCAGGGCATCTCTGCCTGGAATATCTGTGGCATTACTTACCTAACGGCAGCCGGCTCTGATCGTATACCCCGAGTTGGGAACTCAATCAATAGGTTGTCGAACGAGACGACACCATATGGGGTAGAACAGTCCCGTTCGTACGAACACGAGATGACGGCCATCTCAAAGGCGTGCCTGAGAACTGATCGCCAGGCCAATAGAGGGATCGCAATCTGCTTCGTGCACGAGAAGACGGCCAACGACGATAGGCTGAGACCACGGGGATTCCTTGGTGAGCTATAAACAAAAAGAGAGACGTCCACACTGATACCATCACTAACGTCAAGCCGTAGAAGGGTCGTTCGTCGCGCGTGAGAAGTCGGTCACGTTGCCTTCAGCCCCCGAGGGTCAACCGGTCACCCACGCTGTCGAACACGCGCACACCCACTGGCATCGTGAAGAGACCATACCGAAGCTTACATAAAGACTTGTACAACGTCATGGTGAGGTGAGTCAGTAATGCCGTCAAGTATATCAGGAAATGGAAGTGCTGGGTGACATACACAACAGATCGATTGGTAGAGGCACAAGGTTTGGCCGGGCACTCGGATGGCAAGGCTGCAAAGCGCCACACGTCAACTTCCGATAGCAACTAGGACCGCTGTGAACCACTCGCACGAGCGTCTTTCGCTGCGTAGGTTGCCCTCACAGACAGATATGTTACGAATAGCGACGAGACTGCAGCATCGAGCCTGGGTGCACAGATTGCTCAAAGTGCGCATGAGAACCAGAACCAGGCTTTCGAACGGGAGTATGCTGGTAAACACGTTGAGGGCTAACTCCTCTGAAGATAGTCGTGCAGACACCCAAACAAAAGGGTCATCTACTTTTCGAGGGCATCGAGATAGGTAATCAACCTCTTGACAAGCGCTTGACAAGTTGACAAGACTTGCTTTGGCGAGTATATATCCACAATGCATTTGGGGCATACGTTGCTTGCACGGATGCATCTGAACGAAAGAACGACGGTGTAGTCATGAACAAGCAAGGGAAAGGGTGCAATCTTCACCACAGGGCGAGCGGACGTTTCTGGGGGCACCACGAGGACCCACCAGCACTCAAAGGACTGGACGAGTGGGCGCATAGCCAAAGAACGGTGGAACGAACACGGTACCAATACTTGAGTGGCTCCAGGGTCCATGGTCAGTCCCGCGCGGCCATTAACTATCAGTCCCTGAAAAAGAATTGAAAGTTTGGCGCAATTCACAGCGCTGTGGAGCGAATAGCAACGTACCACGAGTATTCAACAAACCTCTCGGTAGACTTTGTCGTGAAGCTTGTAATATGTATGTGGGCGCTTGGACCCTCTGGCAGACAGCGGTTCACTGTGGATCTTGTCAGTCGGTTCTATCATCCTGCACAGAATCGAGTATCACAACACGGTTACCATGGAGAGTAAACAAACATGCTAACCGTGAATCGTGGCGAAGGATGCTCCCCCGTATGGGCAAGTTCCTATCGCGGGGTCATACCCACACAGTAAGCTAGGGTCTTCGGAATGGACCATTACATTTGGCAGGATTAAATTCCGATTCGCGGTGACTAAGTGACCCGTTGTGATCTGGACCCTGATTTGAATGACCACAACATGCTAGGTCCATCAGCGTGAGCCGATCGATTGATCACCATCCTCGAGTCAGCTCCACACCTTCTGATAGTGGCACTGCGCATCACACCCGTTCAACGAGCGCATCTGCCTCCTGGCTACCAACACCTATCAGCTCCAACGCTTGCAGCATACACCCTGCCTGAGAGCACCTTAGATCTGCTGCATCTGGAATCTGATCCACATCCAAGACCGTACCCCGATGGATCCAATGTCTGTTTGCTAGTCTGCTGTCAGGTCAGTACTGGACCTCGAGCCCAGTTGCATTCGAAACCCTCAAAAGGCACGGTGGTGCATGAGGAATTGTCCTACGATCGAGAGAAAGGGACCGCAATCCTGCAGTTGCATAACGTCAGTAGACAGAAGCATGCAGGGGCGCTCAGATCAACCAAGTAGCTGAGCCTCGCTGGTGTGCACACCGCCCCACTTGTGCTTGAAGGGACGGCCAGGGAAGGACCTTGCAATGGCGCAGCACGTGTTGCAAATATCCAATTGTGACATCACAGCCACAAGTCAGGGCCTCTGTAGGACAGTGCCAACCGTCGACCTGACAGAATTCAGTTTTCTGCCCCAAGACTGTGCGGAGCCGCAACGCGGGAGAAAGGTTAATGTAGCCATGTGTACAAATTTTGTCCCGTCCTGTGGCTCACCGCACCGCCATTGTAACCATCTGGCCAAACGTCCCTGCGTATCTCAATGGGATTGATTTCTGGGAAATGGATGGCTGGATGAATCCACGCCAAGTTCCTCAGGGAGAGAGAACAGGGAATCCAATCGTTTCCGCCGTCTGATTCAGATAATTGTGCGTGAAATGGGGTCCCCTGATCATTCAACACCCACATACCTCTGGCTCCAACGAGGGATCCCAAAAAGCCCGCTTGGTCAATGAATAGCCAAAACCACGGGCACGACACTCACCGAAAGGCCCCGAGAGTTGCGTGACATGCGTTCGCGGAGCTAAAAGCAGTGACCCATCACTGCGATCCCATGTTGCAGAGTCCACAGTTTGTGGTTTAAACACGTGTTTGAGAAAAAAAAAGTTTCAAATCTGGAGCTTCACCCTCACTGACATCATCCTTTCGGTCCTCACAACATGCACGTGTCGTAGAATTAAAAACAAAAATAACATACTCTGGCAAAAGGGTGAGGGCTGTACGGTAAAAGTCGTACGATTCAAGGACTCCTGCGAGGAACGGTCGACTATCAGAAACAGTTTACACACCAAAATTGGAGCATCGGAACACACCCGTGAGTTGCATCTCCAACGCTCGACCCGTTCACACACACACCACCCCCGCCATAACGGACGCTTGTGATACCGGTCCAAGACGATGCCGTGGATCATCTGGAACCCGCTGATCCATCATTCCGAGGCGTGCATAAAAGCACTTTCCTGCAGAATTGGACGGGGCGACTTGCACTTGAACAAGAACGGCAGTCTTGCTGTCTTGATTGGGGATGTGATCGCACGCTGTGTGGTGATAGGGCTGTGATGCGGCAGCACTGCATGACGCCTCCAGACGCTGGATGACCCCATGCACCAGAGAACGTCCAATCCCCTGGCGTTGATATGCAGGCATAACTCCAAGCGTGAGAAGAGTTACGTGCGTTCGGGGAATATCGGAAGGTGACTCAGAGGCCTGATTCGCATCCTGTGCTCGCTCGGATTCAGCTGGGCTCGGTTGTAAGAAACCGATGGCTGCAGAGGCAAAGCCGACGATGACGCCGCCTTCTACAGCGACCAGGCAGAGCCGCCTCGAATTAACGAGGAGCTGGATGAAAAATGCCGCCGGATAGGAGACAGGTAAAAGGTCGCGCTGCACGAGATGGTGAGCCCGGCCAGACAGGGAATGCATGCACGAGAGCGATACTGACATGCAGCGTGCGCACATGAGGAACATCAGATGCTTTCATGACACGGAAAGTGACGCCCTTGGGAGGGACGGTTGACGGCGCATCCCCACAGGAGCCGGGACTCATGACGATGTCGGAGAAGACAATAACGTCCTAGAAAGAGGGCGGAGTGCTTTAGAATCGGCACATTTCGGAGGAGATCCGGAGGCTCAAGAAACTGACAAAGTCCCAGTCTATCGGAGATCAGTGGAACACTGACATCTTCGGCCGCGCAATGCTCACCGCATTCCGGATGGGGATGACACCCACTGGTGTTTTCTGCGTGGGGGCGGATGTCACCTGCATTGCACCCGAACTGTCCTGAAATTCACATCTCTGTCAAAGACTCGCCCCGTATCTGTCAGTTATCGCAGCGCTAGCAGTGTCATTGATGCGGGAGATATGTAAGAAGTTCTTCGCATACTGTGAAACCGGGGAAATATAGGTAACGTGAGGCTATTTTCCGGGGGGAAATGTGGTGGAAACGAGTCAAGTTCTGCAGGTTAAGATTTTGATGGTATGTACAACCTGAGTTATAGTTGCAGAGCTCGCGGGGACTTATTCTTTGTACACGACTTTACGTGGAACCCATCGCTTGAAGGGCAGGGTGCGAAGGTGTGTCGTAGACCGAGGCGGGCAAGAATGGTGGCTGGGCTAGTACGGACCCTGTACGGACTGTCTGTCCGCTCAATCACTACTACCTTGATCATGTCTTTTGTCGCCGTGTCTCGCCATGCCATCTACACAGCGCGGCTCGCGCGTCCAGCTCGGTTCTTCTCGACATCGCTACCCGTGCGCTATGAGAACGTACTGGTATCGCGCCCGGAGCCTGGGGTGGCTCTCATAACCCTCAACAGACCCAAAGCGCTGAACGCCCTGAATGCCGCTCATTTCAGCGACATTGCCAGCGCTTTGAAGGAAGCGGACGATGACACCAGCGTTGGTGCAATGGTGCTCACAGGTTCAAGCAAGGCGTTTGCAGGTGCGCGATGCCACATCGTACCATTAGACAGCTGAACCGACTCGAATCCGTCCTCCAGCCGGGGCCGACATCAAGGAAATGAAAGACAAGTCGTGTAGGCGTCCAGGTTTCTGTCTTGCTCTGCCGTGCGCGCGCTCATGGCCTCGCCTCTTTCCAGTCACGGAAGCCTACGCGTCCAACTATCTCTCCAACTGGGAGCTCATCTCCAAACTCAACAAGCCTGTCATCGCCGCGGTCAGTGGCTACGCGGTGTGTACTCATTCATCCTCTTCGCGCAGGCTGCGATTAAAGACACGTTCCCAGCTCGGTGGGGGTCTCGAACTCGCGCTCCAGGCCGACATCCTCCTGGTCTCGCCTTCCGCACAACTCGGGCTCCCCGAGATCAACCTTGGCGTGATTCCAGGCGGCGGCGGCACTCAGCGTCTCGCGCGCCTGATCGGTAAATCGCGCACGATGGAGTTGGTCCTCACGGGCCGCACCGTCAGTGCAGACGAAGCCGAACGATGGGGACTCGCCAGCAGAGTCGTGCCGGAGGACGTCGGGGTCGTCAATGCTGCTGTTCAGGTGGCCGCGACGATCGCGGACAAGGGGCGCGTGGCCGTCACTGCTGGAAAGGAGGCGGTCCACGCGGCGTTCGATTTATCACTTGCGGAAGGGCTGAGGTTTGAACGCAGATTGTTCCATTCTCTGTTTGCGACCAAGGATCAAAAGGAAGGTGGGTTTTGTGGTGGCATGTTCTTATGGCGTCGAGCGGTACTCTGACCCTGGCTATCTCTAGGCATGGCTGCGTTCGCCGAAAAACGCAAGCCTGAATGGTCGCATTCGTGACGTGTTTTACAGATCGATTGAAGGGTCGTTGTCAAGACGTTCGGGTTATGGACCTTTGGCATTATCAGACATTCATTTCTCGACGCTTGTACGCATGCTCTCCAGTGCTAATGAGCCCTCTTGTGAGCCATGGTATGGCCTATCTGAGCTGTCTGAGTGATGTCTTGGGACGTTTGGCTTCGTCCTGGATGCGCGTATCTCGGATACCAACAGAAATAGTGCACATGTGTGTGGGACACTTGACTGGCTACTCGCCGACAGCATTCAGTGAGGGTAGCAAAACAAGTGGCGGAATTGTCCATTCAGGATAAGTCAACAATTTAAACAAGACTACATGTACACAGCGAGGCGAGGCCATGCTTTCTGTACGGATAGCGATTCTCGTAGACTCGCATACACACGCACGTGGTATCATTTATGTGAGCAATTGATTTTGCTGTAAGGACAGTATCTGCGGCTGCAAGCATGGTTCCTGGTTGAAGGTTGTTCTTTAGTATATCACATGCGGTGTGCGTTCACCTATGCATTCCACTCCGTTCCTCCCCATCGATTGCTTCCTCTCGTGACGTTGTTGCCTCCGAACGAAATCATGGACGATCTCAACGGTGATCGCCATCCTCAGTGTCCCGCTTCACGCCTTGCAAGACACAATGCTGTCCGTCAGAATCCCCAGCTCCACGGACGCGCAGGATATCCCTTACCCAGAGTCCTTCGAACCGGTCTGCGAGACGGATCCGCCATGCCGGTCATCCCACTGATTGCCTCCTCTCGAACCGGTTCACTTCCCCATTGATGGAACAACAACTCGTCATGCATCGCGGCTATCTGTCTGTCGATCTCCTTGCTGAGATCGCGCGTGGAGGTTGGTCGTGATGGGAACTCTCGGAGGTTGAGTATGACGCGTTGTCCGACGACCGAAATAAGCGGATACGTGATTCTGCCGTTCGACACAGAGAAAAGAAGAGGGAGCGCCTTTAGGAAAACGCGCACGTCGCATATCGACTTTGCTCACAATGACTGGATAAAGCTTCTTGGATCCTGTTCCATGACGTGCAGTCGACCTCTCAAGACGCCTGCGAGGACGACTGTCGATTGAACGCTCACCTGACCCCAGGCCGTCCTGGTCATGTTGCCGAGTCAGAAAAACAGGCGATGTTCTGTTCGCGTCAAAAAGAAAAACGTACCAACATAGGATGCTGAACAAGTCGTTGACCAAAGCTGCCTGTGTGCTCATCAAGTCGTCATCCCAGAGAACCTCTGAGAATCCTTACGAGATAAAACAATAAAGCTGGGGGAGGGGTCGGTCAGAACGACGGGAACTACTCACACGGGCAAGAATCGCAACATCCTCACCATCTCGTGTGAGAAGACGGATCAACCGTAATGTGTAGACACCGCGGCTTCCCCTGGATAGCCGCCAGAGGTTGCTGTATACGACCGCGAAGATGAAACAGTCGAATGATAGTCTGGTTTGTGAATAAGGATGGAGCGCACGGTGTCCAGCTGCGAATCACCCACGGCATCAACCACAACATCCACTGGGGGACCCGACGTGGTAGCAATCCTAACAGACATCTTTTCAGGAAAAAAGAGACTTACAAAGTTGGCTACGAGGCACAAGAATGAGATAAATGGCAGAACAAGCGGAAGCGAGCAACGTACGAGGTAAGCTCATGAAGCATACACCAATTTCATTTAGGTGCAGGAATTCCGGACCTGCCCAGAAAGCCGTGATGTGTCAGATGGAACATCAAGAAACAGCACCCACGGTCAGGTATCCCCGGAAAGTTGGTTACCACCACCAGGAGACCTATTACACAAATAATGTATGATGCATTTAAGAACACCGCGACGCTGCGCTTGCATCTCAAGATTGCACAGGCACGCATGACAACCAAAACTTGGCATGGCTATTAAAAGGTGTTTTGCAACGCGGGTGAAACACTCACAGCGGATTGACTCTCCCGAAAAGAGTCCAAAGAATAAGCAGTATATGTGAAAGACCCTACAAAACTGGTATGGGATTGAGCTCCTCGAAGAGGAAAGAACACAGGAGATGTACTTCTTGGGAGCCGTGGCTCAAATGGCCCGTCTCCTCTAGCATCACGAACGTTTGTCCGATCAGATTCCCGTACCGGTTGATCAAAAAGAGTGCTTTGACGATTGTCCATGGTGTATTCCAGACGTATGCGACCTGCCATAGCGTCTCGATCAAGCTAGTTTGCGGTCGTTGCGTAAAACGTACCTCGAGCGCAAGAGTGAGCAGATAATCATAAACAAGCAACGAATGTCCTGCGAAGGCAGATAGCCTTGACCGGCGGATGAATCAGGCAAGTGATATGGCAAATACTATAAAACACTTGCTTGCGAACAAACACCAGACTTAAAAACTTTAGGGGCACGGACATAGCCCGCGAGGAAACCAGCTTGTGAGGGACATTACCAGGTGAGTTCCGGATGCCATTACGAGAACACATACAATAACGAACTTGACGTCGGGCTGCCTCGAGGGGCTTGCTAAAAAGATAAGCCCAGAATTCGGATATGTTTATCCGACACTTAAGGGGACTCGGACGAGGGTAACCCCCTACCGGTAAAAACTCTGCAGAGTTCAATGAACCCGAGTGACCCCATGAGAAACGTCACGGCGAACGGCCTCTGATAGTATGTAATGGACGGTACAGCGACTTACCGTTGCTCAACTGGCAGCACTTGCACGTCCTGTCTTAAGACTTTTCACCTTGGGAAATCTTGACAGACGGTCCAGGGACAGCTGGCATTATACCCGCGGTGGACCGGACCCTGCCCAGTGAGGCCTGCAATAATGACGAAAAGTGTGTTTGCTTCCCACACTGGCGCTCTGCAGTGATACACTTTTTCGCACGCAACGCGTGCAGCTGAGAGACACTGGGAACCAACAATGAACATTCTTTGGAACGCGGTTCCTTCGACTATACAAACGATAGACCAGCGTTCAAGGCAAGCACGCATGCAATGGATTATAAAGATCCGTTGACAACCACGGATGCCCCTCGTTCATCCACTTGCATCAATGCTTCGTTGCTCTCTTCATCTGGTTGGGGTTCGATTTTATTGCGATACTCCTTCAAAGGTCCATCAGAACAGCCTTGACGAATCAACTACCTTACATACCTTCCAAGAGCCATTCAGGTTCACGGGATTCAATGCAGACCAACCAATTGCCAAAGGTGCTTGCTTTGGCGGGAAAGCTACCTTACCAAGCCATTTCTTTGCAGCCGCCTCGGCAGAGTAAGTATCGTCTCCAACGAACAGTACTCTCCAAGGAAGGTTCCTCAAATCCTCCGGCAGGTTCTCTCGCAACACCTGCAGATCTTTCATTGGTGATCTGTGTCCGGAGCTCAGGGTCACCTGAATCGCATAGATTTCCGTTTCGAGCACGAGTGCGCAGTCGATGCTGGCGAATCCGGTTGGCGCTACCCAATAGTATGGGGGCCGTGCAACATTGATGTCGGACCAGCTTGTGGGAATGGGAGAAGTTACTCCTTCTAGTGTAGACACACCTGTAAGACCTTGTAGCCAGTGGCACTTCATGGTCTGCGCTGTAAGAAAGAAGCTGTGGAGCCAATTTTCAAACACGTAGCCACCTGCTGAACGGGTTCCGTGGCATTGTCTAAGAGTACGGAAGAAGGTCGCCCTGTCTACTGGTAGATCTTGGAGTGCCTCTGCTAGGAGAGAGCAAAGGGTTGCTGTTGGTATGATAGCACGGGAGAACAGGCGAAGGACACCAAGCTTTGGATCTATTTTGGGCCGACAGAAGTAGAACGGTGACACGGTTTCATCGGGATAGGCGTTCACTTCAATCGTGGACAACATTTCCCTACATTGCACCACACATGTCGCAGCACTGTTCTCATATGAGATCTTAGTCATTTCGTCTGAACACCGGAGGAAACGTAGGAGGTCTCGAGGAACACCGCCCCATTTCTTCGCAAGAAAGGTCATGCGCTCGACATCAAGACCCAACAGCCGGCTGGTTGTTTCGTTAGCTTCAAGCAAAATAAAGGGGCTGGGAGCCATTTACGCGAGGTCTGCGATCTCCTCCACGGACCAGATATCCATCACATAGCGCTCAGCCCCAGGATACTTGCACCATTTCCTGCACTGGTATTCCCTGGATGAGGTGGCCTGGATGGTCGTGACACAGTCTGAGGTGCTGTAAAATGTACGTAGGGGTTGTGGAGTGGTGGCATCGGAGTTCGAGAGCCCCCAGATGGGACGAAATGCATACAATGTGTCTCTGTCCCACTCGTGGTGGAAGGATGCTGTTTCTCTGAGCATTGCATAGTGCAAATTGCCGTAGTTATTCCCTAAGTCCCACGCAACGGCCTGTCTCTTCCCAAGACGTTTTACCAGTATGTAGGCCAAGAAAAGTGTTTTCCCTGGGGCCAGCATAGTGCTCAAGTTCAAGCCAGAGGAGTAGCACACTGTACTGGACTCACCGATACCAGGTTGACCTGTAATATAAGCCCCGTCATCATAAGTAACATCTGTTTCCAATGTTTTCAGTGCCATGCGGAATTCCTCCCTCACCATGATCTTTTTGTTGCGTGGAACCGCTGCTCCAAAGAGGAAGTTGGATGCCCGGGGGTGCCCTGACAGATCGATGTACTCGAGTCCCGAGCGGTCATCGTGCTTCAAGATTGCCTGTGGGTTGCCCCAGAGCGCGCTGGTAAGAAAATTCAGATCGTTAAAGGCTGTTTGTATGGATCTTTCCATAATGGTGGTAGAAGCGAAGGTCGTTTAGGGGCGTGGGCCTGATTCATGTCGTGTGCCTCCTCAAGGGGTAAGCAGTGGGATCGACGTGCCTCTTTTGGATGGCAGGACGCGTCACCATCTCGTTCTGCGACGGCCATGTCCTCAGCGGCCCCAGAAACCATCTCCTTCTCGGTTACTTTTCGCGGAACAACGTACGAGGTTTCGTTGCCCCCCGATGCCCCCCTGACCCGCCTAGAGGCCCTGTTGGAAGAGCTGACATGTGTACCACCATCTTTCCAGAAACTCTTGTTTCGAGGAAAGAAGGTTCAGCATGCGGACAGCGTTTCGCTAGCCCAGATTGGCCTTAGAGATGGGATCAAAGTACAGATGCTGGGGTCGACCATGCAGGAGATAGATTCTCTCAATGCGACCGAGTCGGAGCACCAACGGAAGGAGAGGATCCTGCGTGAACGGGCTCTCAAACCTCATGTCAAGGTGTGTGTGCCGTCGCATATTCTACACAACCATTCGATGACATCTCGAACCTAGGTCCGCTCGACCGGCGCTGCAACTGTCGCTTCGACAGCATATGGCTTTCACAAGATCGAGCCGTTGAGCCACTTGCCCAAGCCAGAGACAGCACTCGAACGATTAACGAAGCTATCGAACGACCCCGCAATTCGGCACGTCATGCAGAAACACAAGTTTTCCGTTGGCGTGCTGACCGAGCTCGCTCCCCACGAACAACCGCACTTGCTAGGACTCAACGTCAGCGCGGGACAATCCATCAAACTGCGCATACGGACAGACGCATATGACGGATTCAGACCATATTTAGACGTCCGTCGGGTGCTCTGTCACGAGCTGGCGCACAACGTCTGGGGCGATCACGATAACAATGTACCGTATGATTTGACTGTTCTCGCTCGTCCCCAGAACTAATTCACGTATCACCAGTTCAAAGAGCTCAATTCGCTACTCAACAGGGAGGTTGCCGAGTTCGAGGCGGCCGAGAAAAGCGGAACACATTACTTGACCGATCTGAGCGGCGCCTACGAGCCCTCGTCAAACGCAGAAGCTGAGGCATTGGTTCATGTTCTCGGAGGAGATGGACCATCTCTGGTGGACGATTCGGCCGAGGACAGACGACGCCGGGCATTGGAGGCTGCTACCGCGCGATTAAGAAAGGAAGAGGAAGAGTTGGAGAGGAGCTGCGGCACAAGGGACAAGTCGAAACAAACCTGATTGTTGATTCTCAGAGACCTTTACTTACTTTTGATGTGGACATGACGCCCCGACGTTCAAAGGCGCAGAGCATCGGGGCATGGTTCCGGGCGCTTCATATACCTTCAAGAAGCAAAGACCTGATGCTGCATGAGTTGAGTGGACGTGACGTGTGACGCGGTCGTGACAGTGACCCTCCTCGCGATGAGCTCACAGCTCCATCGCATCCATCTGAGCGTCGGCAACCCCAACACTTTGCTGGCGCTCGTCAGGCTACTCGCACCCCACGTACCCTACAGCCTCCAGATCCTAGGGGCCATCCTCAACACCGGTCCCCACGCCAGCACGCTACAAGACGTCGATCTGTCCAAATGCTCGCTCTGGTCCACCGTACCCCTCCGTCTCGATGCTCTCCCCGCGCCCACCAATTCCCATCCCGCGCTGTTCTCAATGGTCATCTTTTGCCAGCTCAACGGCCAGTTTCACTTCTTCTGTTCGGGCGAGTCGCACACCGAACCGCCGACGGAAGCAGAGAAGACGCACGTCAAGCAGGTGTTTGAGCGCCTCCGGGACATGGCTCGTGACGCGCGCCCGGTGTACGACTCCGCCGTCGTCGCGCTTGGCTCGTCAGAGGCGCCGCAGCGGCACCGGCGCCACGCCGACGCCGACTCGGATCCGCCCATGATTGTCGTCGGGGGCGTGCACGGGAAATGGACGGACGTCCTCGCGCCCGTGTCGGCGTCCCAGAATCCCTACGCGCGGTGCGCTTTTCCGCGCCGGGTGCCGGTGGGGGGGTTGGCGGATCACTGTCGGCTCGTCAGGACTTCGACTGTGGTGCGACGCGATGGCAGGCCGGGTCTCGGCTCTGGAGACGAGGGCGCGGGCGAGGCGGCGGTGCTTCCCTCCCAGATCCGTGCGTCCGATTTGGCGTTTATGCGCGTTCGATCCCACCCATACGACCGCGCCGGCGCGGAAGCGTCCAAGTCCGAGTCCGTCGCACTTGCGATGAGTATCGGGGGGCTGCATGTGGACCCGAGGTATCAGCGGCAGGGTCTCGGCGTGCGTTCGTTGGCGGACAAGCTGGACTTTGGCGAGGGTCGGGACGATGCGGAGTCGCTCTCGGATGAAGGCGATCGTTGGCTTGATCTGGGCGGAGGGGCGTTGGGGTGGAACTGGGCAGACACGGGAGTGCACAACGAGGCGGACTTCACGTCTCTTGTTGGCGAGGAGGGCGTAGTGTGGACGTGTTATTGGACCTATATACCTCTTGATCCAAATCAGTGAGATGCCTCCTGTACTCGAGAAACCTTTGTACTATTCTAGGCCAATGCGCCATGTCAACGTAACAGCGAGACGACCAACTTTGCTCACAACTAGCGAAAGATCAGTCAATTAAGTGGTATACAATATATGGAACAACAGAATACACGAAGGGATTCCTCATAGACTTGCCAATGTCTCACGTATACAACGTCCTCGGCCTAAACGACCAAATCTCGATCACCATCTTCCCCGACCTCTTACACATGATTGCACACGTCCCTCCCTTGCAAGCCACCTTCCACACGCTCTCGCATCGTTCGCTAAAGTCCCTGACAGGCACACCACTCTGGGTCTCATACACCCGCACCCGGCCATCGTTGCCCCCAGTGATCAGAAAGTTCGAATCGAACTGGAGAGATGTAACGGAAGAATCGTGGGCGGGGATTCGTTGCAACAGTGTGTAGTTGCGCAGATCAAACGTAATCACCCTTCCATCTGATCCACCGGTGGCGAGGAGGCCGGTGGCAGGGCAGAGTTGCAGCTGACATACGAGGGCCGTGTGTCCTTGCAACAACGCAACGCATTGCCTGTGACAGCCATTGGAATCTCCAAGGGAGAGGATGGTCAACAGGAGGACAGACTGACCCTGACGCAGCATCCCATACACGGACGGTCGTATCCATGCCACCGGAAACAACGCGGAAACCATCAAATGCGACCGAATAGATTGCTTGCTCGTGTCCAGCGAGGACGTGTAGACACTCCCCCGTGTCGACATCCCATATCTATCGGGCCACATTCATCAGAGTGCCCAGATATAGAACCAATGGACGTACTCGGCAACTTGCGTCATAACTTCCACTGACCGCCCTATTACCACAAACATCGAGGCATCGAACACTGTTTGAATGCCCTTGCAACACTCGAAGCATTCGACCTTTCTGTATATCCCACACGCGAACCGTCGTGTCACGGGAGCCAGTCACCGCGATTGGACGGTTGTGTAAAACACGGGCACACCTGATTGTTGCAGTGTGGCCCCGTAGAATGTAGATACAATGGCTAAAACGAGTCGTAAATAGCTTGCAGCGGGGGAAAGGAACCGTAGGGATCGTACCCCGATACCACGTCCCAGACGCGCAGACTCTTGTCGCAACCAGCACTGACGACGATCGGATTGGGTTGACCCCAGCCTTCTGAGGTGCAGCACAGGTCACTCGGCTTGCCTGGACTCTCTGACCGCTGTACCGTTCTTGGTCGCCTCTTCCTTGGCGCGTCAAGTCCTAACGCACGACGATACTTCATGTGCACGCAGCCGTTGGTAGGCGAGTTGGAAGACGATGCTGCCGCAGACTCATCCCCAGACGCCTTGGTATCGTTCTCGGGTTCGTCCCAATAGCCACCGCGACTGACGAGGTGTACTGCCCACACACCTTGGTCGTGCCCAATGAGGGTGCGACATAAAACACCAGTATTAGCGCTGTAGATATGAACCTTTGAATTGGCGCAACCGACGACGACCCGATCCGAGTCCAACGCCACGGATGTAACGACGCTACTATCAGGCGTCGCAATGGGCATACGGTGCGAGCGAAGAAGATAGCCCCCTCTTCGCATGTTAGACACTCGACAAGGTGTTAGTACGTGTGGTGGGTTTGATTCGGATAGCTGTCACTCACTAATGATGTAGGAGTACTGAAAGTGTTTCCGATAGGATAATAGAGAGCCGTTCGCCGACTTGTCGCTAAAGGTTCGTCTCCATGAGGAGAGGGGTGACTGCTCCTGTCGCTTGAGACTTTCTGCCACTGTGAGGGTTTGTAGGGCTGGGTCCATCGGGTGAACTGGGAACGAATCTGTCTCTCTGGAGGACTCCTCGACGATCTCGTCGTCAGATCCCACCTCCTCTGCTTTATCCATTTCCATATTAAAACGATACGTCCCGCACATCGTTTTCCAAAGCCATTCGTCCTGAACAAGGTCATGCCATCGTTTGGAAACCTGGCTGGCCCTGGCAAGGGTTTTCGGATCGTCTACAAAGCTAAGGATGTGTAGTGCAATCTCGGGGGGTAGTTCCGCAAGGAAATCGCGCCTGAGCATGGGGGCAATAGTTTGTGAGATGAAGAGAAGCTCCGAAGGCGTGCAATCATTAAGGAGGGACACGAGGTAGCGTTTGCGAGACGCAGGGCCGAGGGCAGTCAGGTTTGCAAACTCGATGCGGGACAGATTCGCGAGATCGTACGACGTCGACTGTACTTTGGAGAGGTGGAAGGCATCGGCGAAAAGAGAGCTGGCCGGGGCGGGCGATGGGGCGGGGGTCGGAGGGGAGCCAGCAGGCATGTACACACCGGAAGGTGGCCTGCCTGTGCTCACGTGACGCTGATGATCATGCGTGCGCGGCTGCGAGGCTCTGCACGTCGACTGGGTGGTGGTATCGTCGCCCAAGTCTGGCGAGCGCAGAGAACTGGGAGAAGCCATCGGAATAGCGCTTCCTGCAATCCAGAACGATGGTAGCAATGATCTCGACGGTGAGCTCGACGGTCAACGAGTTGTTCAGCGTAGGGCGTCGTCAAGGTTGGCAGCGAAATTGGGATTCGAGACCGTCGCGGGCGACTAGATGAGAACTAGTTCCCTTTTTAGACCCAATTCAGACACGTGACTATACTTCCCGTTTTGGTAGCTAATCTATAATATCTTGACCTCGCTGCTTCAGTCCATACTTGTTCCCTGTGCCTTTGTCTTCCCCGGACGCTCGGCCGTGGGCACGATCATAACATTCTGGACGCTTTTCGATCCTTCCTTGCTAACAGAGTTTGGCTTGCTTCTAGGAAAATGACCAACAAAAAGAAGGCCCAAGCGAGGAAACAAGCCCAGGCGAACAGCATCAAGTGCGCCTCCTTTACCAACTGTCCTTGCTGGCCCCATTAATTCAGTCCTAGGACACAAGCTCAACCAGGGGTCGAATCGAAACCCACAAGTCCTCTCTCCCCTCCATCCGCACACTCGCTCGAGAGTCCTCCACAGGAGAAACCCACAGGTCCCACCGCAGACGACATAAAAGAACAGGGAAATGTTGCCTTCAGAGCAAAACAGTATAATGATGCCATTGACCTATATACCAAAGCAATAGGTCCGTTGTGCCCTCCAAATCTTGTGTGGTTGGTTGACAGTGCTTCCTCCAGATATGAAGCCTACCGAGCCTTCCTATCTCACTAACCGCGCCGCATCTTACATGGCCTTGAAACGATTTCGGTCGGCACTGGTTGATTGTCAGCAGGCTGCCGTGTTGCAGTCAACCGAACCTTCATCGAAAACTCTGATCCGCCTTGCACGATGTCATCTCGCTTTGGGCTCCTCGGGACCTGCTCTGACGACGTTACGTGCGGTCACTGCTTTGGAACCGACCAACGCTGGTGCATTGCAACTCCAGGAGAAGGTCCTCGAGCTTGAAGCTCATTTACGTAACTTTGACAGCGCGAAACGCAAAAAGGAGTGGGGAATGGCCCGACTAGCTTTAGTCAAGTGTCTGCAAAGTATAGAGGGCGAAAGCGGCGAGATACCGACGCAATGGCGCTTGTGGAAAGTCGAGTTAGAACTCGCACGTGGTGATTGGGATGGTGCCAACGTCGCCGCCAAGTAAGTGAAGTGGTGGGGCGTCACACCACAGCCTAACTTGAGGGTCTTTTCTTCGTGCACAGTGACGCTATGAGATATAATCCAAATTCCCCAGAGATTCTTGCTGTCCGTGGACTGGTACTCTTCCTTTCCGGTAAGCTCTCGCAAGCACTTCAACACGTTGCGTCGGCACTTCGGTTGGACCCTGAACATGATGTTGCTTCACGTCTAAGGAAGCGTATAAAAGACGTGGAACGGATAAAAGAAGAAGGTAATGCCGCCTTCAAGGGCGGTAAATTGCACGAGGCGATCACTCATTATACAGAGTGTTTGGAGGTCCGTGATACCACTGTGACTATGGCGGTCATCCTGAATACTCTTAACAGCGCATAGGTGAGGCAGAAGAGGAGGGTAGAGGGGGGCAGATCCGTGCCACCCTGTTATCAAACCGTGCCACCACGCTAGTAAAGGTACTAGATGTTTTCAATATAACGGTATACTTCACGCTTCTTACGTCCTTGAACGTAGCTTGAAATGTACGATGAAGCTTTGGCAGATACTGAAGCTTCCCTCACTCTCCTTCCAACATCTTTCAAAGCGCTACGCACTCGTGCCCGGATTAATCTGCATCTTGAAAAATTCGACGCCGCCGTAGCGGACTTCAAGTCATCGATTGAGCAGGCTAGTTTTGAGAATGCCGACGCCGATTCCAAATCCCTTAGGATCGAGCTTAAGAAGGCCGAGGCAGCCCTCAAGCGAAGTAAGACAAAGGATTATTACAAGATTCTTGGTAGGTGTCTATTCGGCCTCGGGAAAACGTTTACTGACATACACGTTCAGGTGTTCCCAGAGATTGTTCAGACATGGACATAAAAAAGGGATACCGTCGAGAGAGCCTGAAGCATCACCCAGATAAGGTGACCGCTTTCTGGTTCTTGTGATTATGTGTGCTCATTCTCGTCCCTACAGGGCGGAGACGAGGAGAAATTCAAGCTCGTCGTTGAGGCACATGCTGTGCTTTCGGATCCTCAACGGCGAGAGCGGTACGACATGGGAGAGGACGAGGATGGGCAGAGTGGTTCTGGCATGGGTGGCATGGGTGCGCCATTTGGCGCCATGAACCCAGCGGATCTAGCGGACATATTCGCGCAATTTCACGGCGGGGGGCCATTCGGCGGCGGCGGCGGTTTCCGCTTTCACTCTGGGGGACAGTCGGGTGACTTTGAGTTTTGAGGCTGGCGTGCATTTCCCTGTATCATGTCGGATAGCATACTCGAACGCATATTTACCTTTCCGCAACTCCAGAGCTGGAGACTCGGTTGGTGAAATTCGGCAGCAATCACGTGATACATGCGAGGGCTGTGCAAGTCCCCTGTCGTCTGTCTCCCAACCTCTTGTCGAATTCCTTGCATCCATTCTCAGCTTCAAATAAGATTGCTCGAGTATTTGACATGCCAAACTTGAAGCAGGGTACCCTTTCATTTTCAAGTGCCAAACGGACCAACTCTGCCCCTACTGGGAAGTCGCAACAGAAGACGCCAGGCTCGGAAAGACGGAAAAATAAGCGGGTAGAAACTTCAGTCGAGGCGGAGAGTGATGCAAAGGCCCAGGCCAACAAGGTTTATGAGATATCCTCTGACGAAGAGGACGCAACCCCAGCGCAAATCGCTGTTCCGGCTAAGCGGACGCGTGCAGCACAACCGTCTTCTGGGCTCACTAGGAAATCACACTCGCAGCCCCAGCCACCATTTGAGAGACAGAGGCTTTCCCCGACGGTGATAGAGAGGGAGCACCTAGATGCCGAAGATAAAGCCGGTCGTTACCGCAAATACTACAATGAAGTCAGGTTAAAGATGGGATACATACCTCCTGGTGAGCATGCACGAATCTCACGGTGAACAGAATAGGAACTTGTCCTGTTTTGGTTTATAGTCCACTCGGAGGGTCAGAACAAGATACACCAAATGTTGCGTTTCTTCGACATGTGAGTTTCATTCGGTGGATCGTTCTCTTCTCATGGTAGCTTTAGGTCGTACGAGTTTGGTCCATGCATTGGGATGACAAGGCTGGAACGATGGGAACGAGCGGAGGCATTCAGCCTTAACCCCCCTGTGGAAGTGAGTCCGATCTATATCTGCCCGCTTAAAAGTAAATAGGTTCCCAGGTTCGAGATATCCTGCTCACGAAGGAAGGCGTCGAGAATTCTGAATACATCCGGTGTGCTTTGGACAGCGAAGTTTGAAGAAGGTATGTATGAAGGGGGTACGTGGTGTTGTAAGTGATTTATTCTTGTATTCAAGGGTAGTCAACGACAAAAGACATTCTCTCGTTCTCTAGATTTAACAATGAAGGAAATGTATTTCTGTCAAGTTCTCTTTTTCTTACTCACCTTTTTTCCCATCGAAGTTTTACGGTGATTACTGATTGTATCTCTTTTACCCGACGCTGTCTTGCGTCGTATGCTATTCTGATTCGACATGTTTGTTGTACAGCCTGTTCACTGTCATTTAACATATAGCTATTTTCGTTCGTCCATGTGACAAGCTCCTCTCGAGTGTCAGCTGACCCTAACGATATCCTGTGGTGAGCTTTGACCTGTCGGGCCCGGTTCTTTACCGATATGCTTCATCCATTTTCCGAGTGCATTCTGTGTACCAAGCCTTCGTGCGCTGTAGAGTGCTGTGTTATACAACCCATACCAAGGTGTCATTTCCCACCGTGATTACCTTGGCGGCATGTATTGAAATTCCGGGTCCCCCTGGGAAGCTGTTATGTTGCCCTCTGCACTGGACTGTAACTGCACCCAACCATTGCAGAATTCCTTGTCAAGTGTCACCCTGTGCACGCCAATGCGACTGGCCGCACCCCATCTGAAGAATCGCCAAAGAAACTGATCTCCTTCCCTTCTGAACAACTCGTGTAATCCAGTGGCTCGGTGAGGAGAATTTTGGCGATACTTTCCTACTAGTAGTGCCGGAGCGCTCACTGCCAGCACCGTCGATCTCGAATTCTCAGGCACAATTGCTTGGTCCGGTTTCGCGCCACATGGACAAGAATCTTCGCTGAGCCACACGCTGAAGGACAGCAGGCTAATATGATCATGCTGCATACTCAGATGGCGTCAATCGAATTCTGTACTCTGCGGTTTCGTGGTAGGACACCTGATGGTCGATGTCTCTTCCATGGCTAGGAAAGAGCAAGAGTGCCCACACAGTTTCAAGGGCTAATAGAATCGGTCCCAGTGCCATGTGTAAGCAGCATCACAAGTGCTTCGAACTCGATGTCTTACCAAGGTTTTCGGGGGCGTGGGTTCAGATCCAGTTGCCTATATCCGTCACAAAGACCATCTGATTTCACCGGAAAACTGACTGCGGACGTCTCAGTGCGTAGTGCCTGACTGTGCCAAGACACCCCTCCCTATATCTATGGAGTCTAACTTTGACGCGGTTACTTTACATAAGCATCGTGAGCATTCCGACTGATCGTGGAAAGGACCAGGCTGGAAGCATTTTCGTCTTGGTTGCTCTTCATCATGAGCTCTGCATCTGATCCTACCACTTCGGGCACCATCGCTTGGCCATCGTTACGTGGTATGACTTGCAGATCCAGTGGTTCATCCCCGATGAGTTCATTTAGTAAACGCAGTTGACTACCTCAGAGATACGGGTATGTATTTATCGCTTCTCTCACCGCCAGAACACCTCAGGGCGAACAAGGCGCGTCAGGAAAGCCTACCTGATCGAGTTAGGCTGCGCAAAAAAAAAAAAGGTTCCAATTCACGCCCACGGTGCCTCAGTTTCCCTGTGTCGCGGTAACCAGAGCATGAGACATTGCTTGACGACATGTACGCCCCGCCTTTCCTACATGATTTATATATAGATGGACCGAATCCTGGTGGACTGAGCACGATCACCCCATACTTCCATGTCTTTGCCTCGCCAGTCCGAGGTGGATGTTCTCATCATCGGCGCCGGGCCCACTGGGCTCATGTGTGCCAACGCCCTGGCCAATGCACGGGTGAACGTTAGGATTGTGGACAAACGGTGAGTACTCGTGGCTACTGTCGTGTGTGCCGCTCACCGGCGTACCACGTAGTGCTGCCCCAGTTGCGGCCGGCCAAGCCGACGGAATTTCTCCTCGAACTATCGAGGTCTTTCAGGTGCGCATCTCTGTCGTGGCTCACTAGCTTCGACAGACGGCGTCCCCGACAGAGCTATGGAATCGCAGAACGTCTTCTGCGGGAGGGATGTCAAGTACACATGGCTGTTGGTGACTTGACATTGCGAGTGCCAGTCTTCTAACGCGTGCTCTACAGGCGTTCTACGACCCCGGACCAGGCGGTGGCATTCAGGTGGGCATTGTACAGCTCATACGTTTCGTCGGTCTCATCGTTCGTCGACAGAGATCGAGTCGTGCTCCGGACGTGACTGCGCCTTCAGCACGTTATCCTTTCGAGGTATGTCTCATTGGGCACTCCGGTTCCGGTTGTTTGAAGACGGTTTCCTAGGTTGCGCTCCACCAAGGAGCGGTCGAGTCCATATTTTTGGACTCTATGCAATCGCTGGGTGTTGAAGTGGAACGGTTGACCGTCCCCACCGTGATAGAGTTATCGAGTGATGAGAGAGAATTGGCCGATCCTGTCTCTCATCCGGTCAAGGTGAGCCGTTTCTGTTCCACGCCAGGATGTGCACGCGTGCCACGGCGGGAATTTCAGGTGACGTTGGAGCATATCGTGGGACCGGATAGGGATCCAGATGAAGAAATCGTGCACGCAAAGTTCGTGCTCGGCGCAGACGGTTTGAGGCTCCGATTCCACTCCACGTGTGTCGACGTTCACGGATGTTCACAGGAGCCCATTCGTGGGTCAGAAAATCCTTCGACATCAGCATGGATGGCGAACTCACTGGTGAGAATATTTTGCCCGGTTTGTTTAGTATCTCGGGATTTCATATTTCCCAATAGACTTTATTTGGGGAGTTTTGGACATGGTTCCGGTCACAGATTTCCCAGATATCCGAAATAAGAGTCTTGTTCATTCTAAGACTGGCTCGTGCCTGCTGGTCCCTCGTGAAGCCGATCGCGTCCGGATCTACATGCAACTCTCAGACAAGAGCGTTGACGTGCTGAACCCAGATACAGGAAGGGTCGATAAGGACAGAGTCGGACCCGAACAATTGCTACGGGTATCTGTCTCCTCCTGTCGTACGAACGTGTTGGCTTTACGTTGTGGCACAGGTCGCACAGCAATCTCTCAGTCCGTTCTCACTCGACCCCACGAATGGAATCGACTGGTGGACGTTGTACGTTAGTGAGTCGTTGTCCATCCCAGACGCTTTCTGGTTTGTGTAATTGTCGATCAGTCGGTCAACGGGTGGCGTCCAAGTTCTCCGTCAAGGATCGCGTGTTTATTGCTGGGGACGCATGTCACACGCACTCGCCTAAAGCAGGTGGCTTGTTCCTCCGAGTCTGTGTCTTGCGACGGGCTGATCACCGTTCAGGTCAGGGCATGAACGCGAGCATAAACGATGCGCACAATCTTGGTGAGCATGAAAGGACCTGTGATTCCACGTGCGTGACCGCCGACGGCAGCCTGGAAACTCGTCTTCGTGCTCCGCGGTTGGGCGGAGATGTCCCTTTTGTCGACCGTTCGTCGCTGCTGTCGCAGATCGTGCACGTGCCTAACGTACTTGCCATCTAGTACGCGTCGGAGCGCCGCGAGTACGCACAAGATCTCATCGCGTTTGACAAGACGTTTTCGGCTCTTTTCTCGGGAAAACCCTTGACGGAGGAGAACACCGACGGCGTTTCCCGCACACAATTCTTGAAGTGAGTGCGATCACGCGCCGCGTGGGCCCACTGATCGCAGCCAATAGTACGTACCAGACCTTTGGAGGGTTCACGAGCGGTATCGGTGTGCACTACCATTCATCCGTGGCTGTCATCAGTGCACACCAGTCCCTGGCTACGAACCTCGTCATCGGTGAACGTGTTCCGCCACAAAAGTTTATACGAGCAGCGGATGCATGGCCGTACGAGCTACAGGATCTCCTCCCGTCTGATTTCCGCTACAAACTCCTCGTGTTCACTGGCGACATGGATGATGCTCCACAGAGGGAAAAGATCGAGGCGGTGGCAAAGGACTTGGGACGACTCTTGACGAAATATGGCTCAAAGGGGTCCTCACAGCGAAGGTTTGATGTCGTGACGATTAGTAAAGGGAAGAAGGAAGAGTTCGACTTTTTAAAAGTGCCGCCGTTGTTGAGAACGCATTGGTCGAGGTGAGCATGGATATGATCCGAGGCGTGGGTATCCTGACGTGTCTCCCAGGGTCTTGATCGATGACACGGACGTGACGGGGGCCATCGGTGGACGGGGATACGCCTACTATGGCGTGGCCGACGAAGGTGCGATTGTGGTAGTTCGACCGGACGGATACGTGGGCACGATCGTGCCTTTGGATGGCGTTGCGGAGATGGATGACTATTTTGCGCGGTTCATGAAGACATGAGCGCGTTTTCGCTTGTAGACAGACATGTGTCGTGTGGCCGCATCTGGCGACAGGTAGCGAGTCGACGAGTAATGCCACCATCGTTCTTTATCGGGGACGTCTCTCACGGTCTGAGCTCGTCATCCCTTCCAGATGCTCGGTGCCTTCTAGTCATGTGTACCGCGCAATCCAAGATCCGCCGTGTCAGCGGCGAACAACCGGGCGCTATGCGTGGTGGCAGTCATCGCTTGTCTGAAGAAATGTGGGTTCTGACTTCCGGTAGGACCCTTCTTTTTGCTAGCCGCCGTCCAACCACAGCTCTCAAATGGCCACGTAGCGGTAATGTTGCACCAAGTCTGGACTCTGCAGATTACTAGTAGGAACTGCGGCGTCTCGAGCGCTGGCGAGCCCGGCACGCGTCGAGCGTTGCGCCCACACGCATATTACGGCAATATGCAAGTCTGGATCCATCCGTGCGCCGTGCCTGGCGACGATGCTGTGGAGGAATATAAAGCCGTCATTGTCGGACCCCCAAACTTGGTTCCGTTGGGCCCTCCTTCTGCTATCAAGAAGCCGGTGGCTGGCAAACACCGAAGCTCGATACATTTCCAGTATCAATTGAACAATTCGGCACCCACCGGAGGACACGTTTCTGGGATTCCTCAAGAAGACGCCCGAGTGTGGAGACCGCCGTGCCAACGTTATCCCCACCCACACCATCCACGATGCCAGCGGACAGTCGCGTTGACGTCTTGATTATCGGAGCTGGCCCCGCAGGGGTGATGTGTGCCAACGCACTCGCGATGGCAGGCGTCAACGTGAGGATCATCGACAAACGGTACGGAACTCATTCGTCGTCGCTGTCGTCCCGGGCGGCTGGTCATTGAGTTGCTCCAGACCAGTCAAGGTCGCAGCCGGCCAAGCGGACGGCATCCAGCCAAGAACGATCGAAGTGCTGCAGGTATAGTCTCAACCCTGCGTCTCTTGTCGCGGCTTCAAACGCTTCAACAGAGCTATGGACTCGCTCAGCGCTTGATCCAGGAAGGGAACCAGATGC
Organism: Boletellus emodensis; assembly: GCA_038089935.1. Taxonomy (NCBI): domain Eukaryota; kingdom Fungi; phylum Basidiomycota; class Agaricomycetes; order Boletales; family Boletaceae; genus Boletellus; species Boletellus emodensis. The sequence continues at coordinate 49,877 of JBBPLU010000061.1, forward strand.
ACATGTGTGTACGTCGTGATTTGCTTGGCCGCACCGGCCGCGCGCCTAATGGGTTGTGATGGCTCCAGGCTTTCTACAATCCCCGCCACGATGGTGGGATAGAAGTGGGTTGTCTTCAACGTCGGCGCTTCTCGAGTGTCTAAAGGATAACTTCCGAAGTGCGCGGGTCGCGCCCCTGATGTCACTGCCCCGACCGCACGCTATCCATTTGAGGTACAACCCCTGTCGTCAAAAGCGCCTTCTTTGCGTTGGTTCATGAACGACCCTCTAGATTACACTTCATCAGGGAGCAATAGAAGCCATCTTTCTTGATTCTATGAGAGCCTACGGTGTTGACGTTGAACGCCCGAAACGGCCATCCGCCATCGAGATTTCGGAAGATCCAAATGAATTGTCAAGCCTTTCTTCATACCCAGTAAAGGTGAATGATCTGCCAATCACTCACCTTGGAGTCCACGAACAACACTATAGGTCACCGTAGAGCAGCTGGAGGTGACAGGCAACGAGACCAAGACGGAAGTCATACATGCCAAATTTGTCGTTGGGGCAGATGGTGAGTCGTACTCCGCATACATGGTGCCTGGAATCGATATCTAGTGTGTAGGAGCACATTCGTGGGTCCGAAAGACTCTGGGGATTGATATGGAAGGCGAACAAACTGGTAATCCGATCCCACTTTTACATTGCTTCCGCCGCATGTCTGATCGATCCTACCAGACTATGTCTGGGGCGTCGTGGACTCGGTACCAGATACAGACTTTCCTGATATTCGTAATCGCACCGCTGTCCATTCAACGCATGGATCCGCCATGGTCATCCCCCGTGAGGGCGACAATGTCCGTTTGTACATCCAGCTCTCGGACAAGGATGTGGTCGATCCATCCTCTGGAAGAGTCGACAAGAACAGAATGAACGTGGAGAAGCTCATTTCGGTGAGGATTTCCACGGAATAGGCAATGAGTCTTGTGCGATTAACGAACGCCGGTAGATTGCCAAGAAGATATTCCATCCATACGAGTTGCGCTACCCGGGAGATGTCCAATGGTGGACGATATATATCAGTACGTCTTCTCTAGCTTTCCTATTCACAATCGTTTCAATGTGCGAACCACTTGCTAGTCGGGCAACGCGTGGCATCCAGTTACTCCGCGAAGGACCGTGTCTTCATTGCCGGAGACGCGTGTCATACCCATTCCCCAAAGGCTGGTGAGAAGGCTATTCCTTTATGTGGATCCCGAATCACTCATCCTTGATTCAGGCCAGGGGATGAACGCTAGCATGAATGATACCCACAATCTCGGTACGCATCTTGCATCCGCATTGTAACGTGTCAACTGACACATGAATGTTCAGCATGGAAGCTTGCACAAGTGCTCAGAGGATGGGCCGACTTGTCACTCTTGAAGACTGTAGGTTTTCGTTGCCCGTACCCTTCGGTATCCATCACATTTGTTCTCCTCAGTACGAACACGAACGCAGAAAGTACGCGCAAGACCTGATTAATTTTGATAAGCAGTTTGCAGCTTTATTCTCCGGAAAACCGAGGACAGCGGAGAATCAGGACGGTGTATCCCACGAGGAGTTCCTGCGGTTCGTTCCTTGTACACAGTATCCCCGGATTCCCTGCTCAAGTCCTCGCTTAACAGGGCGTTCCAAACATTCGGAGGATTCACCAGCGGCATCGGAGTTCACTATTCACCGTCCATGATTGTGGATCCTACACATCAAGGATACGCAGAGACTCTCGTCATTGGACAAAGGATGCTCCCAAAAGTCTTCGTTCGTGCCACTGACTCGCGCCCGATTGATATACAAGATTTGCTTCCTGCAGACGTTCGCTTCAAGGTGTTGCTCTTTGCTGGGAACCTGACCGAGGCGAGGGTCTCCGAGTTGAATGTGCTCGCAAAGGAATTGGATAAGCCGTCGAGCTTTCTCCGTAAATACAGTCATGACAGGAACATTGCGAACGTATTCGACCTGATCACAATCGTCGCGGGCAAGAAGGAGCGAGTGAATTACTTGCTCGTCCCTGCATTTTTCCGTTCTCATTGGTCAAAGTAAGCGTAGTCGTTTCCCGTCTTCTGTCTTGGTTGGTTGGTTGACCCATGGAACCTGTTAGAGTGCTTCTGGACGATACTGATGCGACGGAGAGCAAAGGTGGACGTGCATATGAAAGTTTCGGGGTTGACCCGAAACAGATCACGCTGGTGATTGTTCGACCGGACGGTTACGTGGGGACAATCGCTCCTTCGACGGCGATTGCAGACCTAGATCGCTATTTTAGTTCGTTTTTTATCCCTCGTCTCGATGCCAGGCTGTAACAGTAGGAACGTTAATGCATGATGGACAGACAATGTCGCTGTGGGGTATCTTGTACAATTATGTTGAGAATTGTAAGCATACGATATATGTGCAGCTGTCGATCACTCTCGCCGCCCGGGCAAAGGCGCCGCCTCTGCACTTCCGACAGGCACTCTCCTTGCCCCACCTCTTCCAACTGGTAGCTTTGACGGCACCTTTATCGTAGATTTAGCCGGTGCCTCAGGTTTGCTCGTCAATGTGCTGGATGGTTTCGCGGGGGGAGCACCCAACATGGGTGGTGAACCTCTGCGAGACGGCTTGTCCCGGTTCTCCTTCTGTCCAGCGCCGACCACCTTGGGTTTGCCCGCGGGAGCAGCCACTACAGCTTCCTCTCGACCCGCCTTGCTCCTCTCCTTCGACAACGTCCGCCTCTTCGCACTGTGCGTCTTGTCGACTTTCTCCTTTTCCCTTTTCGCTTGCGTCCCAGCGTTTCGCTCTGCCTTCCTCTCTCTAAGTGGGCTATCGTCGTCAACTCTCGCCGGCGCTGCCCTCGCCGCGATCGCGGGCGCAGGGTACCCCGTCGGTGTCGCGTCCTCGCCATCTGATCTCGGTAACGCCTCAGATTCTGGGCTCTCGGGAGAGTCGGCGAGCATCAGGATGCGGCTGAGCGGACTCGGTTTCACGGGCGAATAGGCGTGCGTCATGTGAGACGCCATGGGTTTCGCGACAGGGAACGGACGTTGGGGCGGGAGTGGTGTTCGCGGTGCGGCTGGGACCGGTTTTTCCATAGGCTCGACGATCGTCGGAATAGGGTTAGGGGGCGGGGATGGTGGAGGAGAGGGGGTAGTGGATGATGAGCCGTCAACAGGGTTTGAATCACTCTCTGGAACGTGGCTCTCCACGGGACCGAGCAACGGGTCGGGTGGAGGTAGCGACGTCCTGGGTGACGGGGGAGGGAGAACGAAGGAGGTTGGGAGGATCGATTTGGTGAGCGCGGATGATTTATTATCTGTTCGTTGTTTTGGCACCGGGACGATGATGGGGATCACCTCCGTCTCGTACGCAGGCTCAACGTTGGTCGAGGGTGGAATGGAGAAGATGGAGGAGCGACGGGAGACACGCGTTTTACGACTGTTACCCGATTTACCTGCCGCCTTCTGTTTGCGAGGGGACTTGCGGGGTGACTTCCTCACCTCCGGAAGGTAATCGGCTAAACCGGGGGAAGGAGGTACGCTGGCGGTAGGTGCTTCCGGGACAGAGGTCGGGTGATGTTCTGTCAACATTTGTTGGACCTGCCATGACCGTCTTTCCTCCAAGAACTTGATTCTTTCACTCTGAACGAGAAATGTCAGAGACGAAGTGGCGCAACAAGTCAACAAGCCTCACCTCGAAGGCAGATTTCTCTTTGCCGAGCTTCACGGCTGCTCGGGTGAATTTTTCACGTTCATCTTCGAGCTCCTTCTTGATGCGATCAAGCCGGTGACGTTCAGCATCGCGTTCGGAAGTGATCAGCGCGTCGTCCATGGAGGCTCTCTGCGTCCCTTGGGTTGCCAGTTGATTAAGAAGTTCACGCATTTCGGTTGAGTGTGTTTCATGCAGTTTTCTAGCCTCATCTGGGAAAGAGGAGCTCTATTAGGGGGAAGCGTCGAAGGGAATAGCATCTGTCCCACCAAGGTCGACTCGAAGCTTCTCGATGACGGCCTGAAGGCGTTGACATTCTTCGGAGTCTGTTTCCGTGGGCTGTCCAGGAGCAGCCTGGGTGGTATTTGACCCGTCCGAGAGGTGCTTTGAAAGTAAGGAAATGGCATCGTTTGCGGAAGCGAAGAGGGAAATAATTTTATCGTCCGCTGCGTTAATGGGAGCAAACGGGAACAGTGCATCGTGATCGAAGGGAGTAGGCTATTGCGTGTTAGGCCATGGGAGGCGAGGAACAATAGAAGAAGCTTGCCTCTTCTGATTTCACGGAGGCGAGAATGCGTATTTGATGTATTATGGACTGCAGACGATTCGCAGAAATGAGTATCAGTCTTCTAAGCCGGGTCGTCTCGTCGAGAAGTTCCGTTCTGGAGCTTTCTGCGTGCTCCAGAGCAACTTCCAAGTACCCTTTACCCTTGCCGAGTAGTTCCATACCTGAAGCGACGTCGGCGTTGGCCCCCCGAATTACCATACCAGGAGGAACTGTGGAGGATTTTGCTTGAGAGTCTGCGAGTTTGGACCATTTTTCTACTATCCGTTCAATTTCCTTCTCCTTCTTCTTGAGCTCGGCTACATGGGTGGCGCGAAGAGCCTGGAGTGATGTTCTCGTACGCTGAAGTTCAGCAGTCGTCTGCTTATGACCAGACTCTGATGACTGCAGGGAGCGAGCGGCAGCCCTAGCACATACTCGTGAGCGGCGCTAGCCGGATTGCCTGCATAACACTACTCACGCAAGACGCGACTTGTACATGTTCACTTCACGATCTGCACTGAGTGCACTCTCGGTAGAGGAGCGATACATGCCCATGAGGCGTTCATGGTCGTAGGACAGTGTTCGTAATTTCGTTGATAGCTCCTCTGCTTGCGCCATGTCGGCCTAGCACGTGTTCAGAGGTGCGGGTGCTGATCGGAGCGAGTCAACGTACCACACGCTGACTGAGCATGGCAAGGATACATTTGGTGACACGTTCCATGTTTTCGTTGGAGATACCATCGAGGGATATGCCGGGACTCGCAGTGAATCCGTGGGCGACGAGCTGGGCATTGATGTACTGGAAGGTGGACGTGGACGTACAGGACGATGTGGTCGTGTCAAAGGCTGATCCAAAGTCGGACACGGAGACGTCGAGCGCCCAGTGCACGTTTTCCGGCATTTCTGGTTCGTGTTGGTCGTCGACGTCGATGTTGAACGCGTCAGATCACGTGCAAGAAATAAGTCACACTGGCAGTGGTCACGAGTGCGTGACATGGGTCCAACTGCGCTTTACGTAATCACATTCTCCTCCTCCTCGTCCGTTCGCAGTCCGGTCTGTCCCTCGGTATATCTTGTTCTCGTTTTAATGCCTGAAGTTGTTGTACTTCACGCGACTGTACCTGGACCTGGACTCGGATCTTCGCACAGCGACACGTCTCGCTTTTCTCTTCCCGACAACACCAGACACGGCCACAAACCTCTTCCAGCGATGCACAATGGTTCTCTCGCCACAATCAACGATCTGACGGTTGCAGAAATCAGGGAAAAGGCAAAGGAGGACGTTCAACGGGCCGCAAAAGGAGTATCTGCCCTCACACTCATCAGGTCCGCCCGCGCCCAGTCTCAGCAGGCTCGAGTCCACGAGAATCAGGGGGACCTCAAAGCGGCCCTTAGCGCTTTCCTGAAGGCCGGACTCTTAACCCACATGTTCATGAAGAGCGCAGAGGTCGCGGCCGAAGGTAAGCCTGGAAAGCATGGGGTATTGTACAAGGAGTTTCTCGACTTCGAAAAGGTAGATCTCTATCTCGTCGGACTCGTCCACAGCTAATGCCTGCATCATTAGACGGATGGCAGCAATCTTACGCAACGCGCCCAAACTATCGAAGTGAAGTTGACTGATCTGGAGAGATCAGCTGCAACGTGGGCACTATCAACATGCATCTCTTAAACCCTACTCACGTAACCCACCAGCGAAGATGATGCGGGCAAGCAAGTCGGGCTCTCCATAGCCGATCGTGTCAGAAAGTTGAACGATGCCGGGTTGGCTTTAGAAACCTCCAAGCGTATCTCCCGAGATTTTCCCTTCGCACCCTCTGCCCCTCCTTTCATTCCGCTCAAGTCTCCCGAGCCCGTGCGTACGCATAAACTCTCACCAACCTTTACATCCCCGCCACCGCCTCCACCTCCCCCACTCCCATCTATCGTCCCGCCATCAAACAGTAGCTCAACGGCATCATCACCCCACGTTGTTGTCCCGCCCTCCAGCCTGGGCCCCCCCTCGCCGACGTCCTCTCAATCATCCTCCCCTCCCCTTGTTCATGCTACCGCCGCCGAGTTTACTCAGGCTTTTCCGCCCATAAACGAGTTGGACGACTTTGCATCCAGATTTCCGCTTGTCCCAGTTCAGGAACCTACAGGTGGCAGTAGTGTCACACTCCGATCGTCTGTCTCGCAATCAGATAATATAAATGGTATTGAACCATCGGATTCGCTTCATTTAAAACAGTTCCCATCGCTACCCATCGATCCTGGCCCACGTCCTTCAAGCACACCAATAACATCCACCATAAATGCCCTTATCAGCCGTCCAGCCTCTCCGACAATTATTTCGAAGCCGTCGATCAACAGTCTCGCGTCCTCTCCACCCTCTTCGATGACGACATCCGTACCGGAAAAGCCAGTCGTTCCGGGGTCCAATACCATCCTTCCTGAACTCCTGCGTGATTACTTGTATACACCGGGCCTCAAAACTCTTGTGGTTGACATTCGGGCGCGCGCCGACTTTGACAACGAACATATCAAGGCGGATGCCATAGTGTGCCTCGAGCCGAGTGTCCTTGGACGTCCAAGGTGATTGGGGATTGTATATTGGCATAATATCTGCTAATCGTGGGTGTAGCGTGACGGCTGCTAGTCTGGAAGATTCGCTGGTCGTTGCGCCAGTCGAAGAATGGGTGCTCTTTCAAAATCGTGACAAATTTGACCTTGTGGTACTTTATGATGGCTCTTCAGAAAAATATGATGTTACTGGTCCACTATCGGCCTTCGTTCAAGCTGTGTTCGATAATCCATACAGGAAGTTTCTACGCCATACTCCTGTTCTCCTTGAAGGGGGCCTTCAAACGTGGAAACGATTGTTCTCCGATGAAGTCGTTCGTGGAGTTCCAGGTGGGACGCGGGCCACGGCAAATAGCATTCTCGAAAACGGCATCAGTAGCACTTCAGGTGGAACGCTGTCTTCCCCATCGATCCCCGACACATCGCGGAATCAATCGTTACTGGGTTCATCGCATGCAAACGGTGTATTGACGGAAAAACGGCTTCTGGAGTCGTCCCCCTTGTATGTTCTCACTATTCCAATGGCCCGAAGATGTTGTTCACGACTGCTGATAACCAAAGATTGTCCGGAAAGGCTCCCGAATTTGCCGCGAGTCCGGATAGCGCTACTTCCCTCCTTCGTCGACAAGCAATATCCAAACCCTCATCTATATCGTATTCTCATAGTCAACCGGAAAGCGTGAGATCTAGTGGTATTGTGACTGGCGATACTTTTAACTGTTTAGCTGCAGATACCACAATCACTCCGACCGGCATACTACTCTCTCAGCAATGGTACAACCACCACCATCACATACCCTTCAATCGCATCAACCTCCTCCACTAGTGCCAGCATATCGTCCTTCTCTCAAACCCCTTCGTTATTCACTCCCGTATCCCTCCCTCCCCAAGCATCCATTAATCCTTCCCCATTGGCAAGACGGCGGAGTGATTACATGGATGGTTCCGGCTTTGTCCATCGACCAACTTCTATCGATTACCCCGATCTCCATGTCATCCGGCCACCCCCACCTGTCGCCACTCCCGCGTCCGAGCGCCAGGATTCACGACCCCGTCTCCTGCATTCATCATCGTACTCTGTTTCGACACCCCAGACTCACAATGCAGCCCCCAAACCCCCGACTATTCAGTCTAACTACCCAATCGTCTACTGGTCTAATTTACAAATCAACACTACCGGGCTTAAGAACCTAGGGAACACGTGTTACATGAACGCGACGATCCAATGTTTGCGTGCCACAGTTCCTTTTGCAACGTTTTTCACGGGTAGGTCTACTTGTTAGGTATTGAACCCGACAACTTATTGAACGTATGTTAGATGGACGGTGGAAGAGTGCTGTGAATATGCTAAATCCACTAGGAACGAAAGGGAAATTGGCCGGTGCATTTGCACAGATCCTCTACGAAATGTCGCATTCAGAGCTTCCTAATTTTACCCCTTTTGTGTTCCGAGTACGTTTATCTTTTCCAACCCAACCAGTCGCTCCACCCACGTCTTCCCCCATAGAAATCAATATGCACTTATGCTGCCCAGTTTGGTGGTTCAGATCAGCATGACTCACAGGAGTTCTTGACATTCTTCCTGGACGCTCTTCACGAAGACCTCAATCGTGTACTCACGAAATCAAATAGCGAGCCGTCGCCCGAGCGCGAAGCTGAACTAGAAAAATTACCTCAGCAAATTGCGAGTGAACAAGAGTGGGAAATATACAGGATGCGAAATGACAGTTTGATTGTGGACTATTTTCAAGGACAGTTTCGCAACAGGATGGAGTGTCTCACCTGCCGCCACGTCAGTGACGACGGTTGTTTTGGTTTCCAAAGATTTACCATACTGATTTAATTCGTGATTTACAGACTTCAACGACCTACAATTCGTTCATGTATCTATCCTTGCCAATACCCTCGATCAAGGGTCCATCCAAAGTTTCCTTGTATTCGTGTTTGGATGCATTTGTCAAGGAAGAGGTACTTGAGAAGTCTGAAGCATGGTAAGTAGCGCACTGTCAGCCTGTTCCTAATATAATCTTGATCTCCCTCAGGCATTGCCCGAAGTGCAAAACGTTGCGTAGTGCATCCAAGATTCTCTCTCTGTCACGGCTGCCGCCCGTCTTGTTGATCCACCTCAAACGCTTTTCTGCCAAAGGGCACTTCACAGACAAGATTGAAACGACCGTCGATTTCCCTCTCAAAAGCCTCGATCTCACCAACTACATGCCACCTCTACTCCCACCAGACATGCGCAACACTGAAAAACCAACGTCATCACATAGCATAGCCAGAGACCCACGCGTGCAAGTGCCACCGTACAGGTATGATCTGTACGGCGTCACAAACCATTTCGGTAGCCTGAGCAACGGCCACTGTGAGTGCTCATGTTTAATTTTTCCATCAATCTGGTGTTGGACCCGTTGGGTTTGGGCTTATGAGCGTGTTCAGACACGGCGTTTGTTGCATCTCGGCCTGGATGGCTTTATTGTGATGATAGTCGAATTACTTCGGTAGATGCTAGGGAGGTGGTGGTACGTCACTCGTTCTTTCGTCTCAGAGATGTCTCTTACCGTCTCCCACCTTCGCAGGGGCGTCCCGCATATGTGTTGTACTACAGACGGGTCCAGACATAGACATTGTTGACGTAGTGATCGGACTTGATAACGAGCACACTCGTTAGTATTTATGTAAAGTGTACTTATTTGGGATGCTTTTAGGAGTTTTCTCTTATTTTTTTCCTTTGCTCCGACGTACTACTACTTTCTTCAGTATCGCGCTTATATCTTTTTATTTGTACGCACATTTTTTTCTTACATTTCTTTTATCTCTTCCTTCAAACCAAACTAGTTTACAAGTAGATGTACCATGCGACCATAATGACGATGTCAACGAAGGCTAAAGGGCTAACCTGCTTGGGGACCGCGCGGCGACGGCGACCGATGATACGATGAGAAGGGTGGGAAAAGAAAAAGAATAAAATAAGGTGAACTGAAGCCAAAAAAAAAAAAAACCAAGAGGGTCGTATGCAACATGAAACAGATGAACAGCAGTCATTCCTGCATCGCCCGGGATGCGCGAGGTGACACAAGCTCCGGCCACTCCTCGGCCGATGTCGACGACGACGTGTCCCCCCCGTTCGTCTTGGCTTGCAATGCCCAATGACACTTGTGGCAGTGCCATCGGTCAGGGTAGTATCTGCTCCGATAAAAGCAGGGCGAATACTGCGTAGTGCAGCGGTCGCACTGGTGGTCTGGTTCACCCGGGCTGCTGTCGGCGACGTCGACGCGGTGTGGGTGTAGGAGGCTGTCGAGCCGGCGTGCTTTGCGGAGGAGTGCGTGGGCTTGGGTCAAGGGTGCATGCTTGTACGTTCGACAGTACACCTGCAGTGCAGTCTAGAACGTCACAGAGGGTGGCGCGAAAAGAAGAGGGTACGATCAGTGTGACAAAGAAAAACAAAGAGGAAATTACCTCGCCAGTCTCATCCATTTCACACATGTCAAACAGCATACGTTTACTTGCGTCGTGTTCTTGACAGCAAACAATGGGGACCATGTTACCCATCTCTCCCTTGAACGTAATCGGGATGGCATCACGACGGTGATTTCGAATCTGGGTGGAGATATAGTGGCATTAGCGTGGGACGGTGAAGAAAGGTGGCGAGGCAACTCGCAGGTTGCATCTCGAAACCAAACCGGAGCCCATTCTGCCAAGCACAAGAGATATGGTACTCTCGAGTGCAGTCGCTGCATCGAATAACTGCGCCGCCCGCCTCACCGCACAAGGTGCACCGCTGTAACGTGCAAGAATGAATATGACGGCTTCCTGGGGAGCAGGATACTTACCGCCGACCAACGGGAACGAGGGATAATACTGATGCCTTCTGCCAGCCGAAGGCGTGCCACGTCGGAAAACGTGACCTCTGGAGAGAATGTAGCACACAGAACATGAACCCAAGCTTGACCTTCTGTGGGCTTTGCAGCGCGCAAAAATGAATCTGTGTCCTTCGTGGATTTCTTCGACGTCTTCTGGGGACAGAGCACGCAGTCGGTATTCTACATACCCAAAGTAAGATAAAGATAAAATCCAAAGAAAGTTACTTACCAAAGATGCTTCCTGTGTTTTCTCGTTGTCGCACACGTCACATAGCCATGATTCTACGGCGTGCTTGTCTACAGGGACGCCACATGCTCCTTAATAGAAGGATAAGTGTTTGTTATTCACCGAATCTGGTGTATTTACCCGCATGTACTCGGAAACAACATTGACTGCACTTGAGGACTCGACCCATGGGTCCAGTCTTCTGGCATGCCGAACAACGTAATTGAGATGCAGTAGGCGTTATTGGTGGGGGGGTGCCATCCGTCATTGAAGAGGTCTGTCGAAGATAAAAAGTCGATCAGGCGTGAGAGAGCAGGAAGGGAAAAGGGAAAAGAAAAACATACTCTCAGCCGCTTTGCATTCGAAGCACTCAATGGGGTGCCTTCACGTTTGTCCAGACACCTCTTCCCCGGGGCGACGATTTCCTCGCGAAGAGGTCGAATATTCAAATCAGCGTATTTCCGCCAGTTCGTACCGCAGGTTTCACAAAGGATATCGGAGGCAAGTCCCTTCGGCGCCCGCCACCAGGTGTCAGATTCGCGTGTCCGACAGGCACCACAACCGACGTTTCCCCTGGCTGATCCACGGACGATCGATCCTTCGTCATCGGACATAGGCACGTCTACAACTGGCTCTTCTCCTTCATTCACCTTGATGACTGCAGCACGGGCACGGGCACGTATATGCTCTTCCTTGAGTTTTGAACTAACATCGAGTCCATCTAGTGTAAGTAAATCATGGCAGCCGAGACTTTTGAAGCATACTTTTTCCAGTGGCCGTAAAATCGGACGACCTCCGGGACCGTTCGCGTACCCACTTCATCACGCACCGCCCGCAGTTCTGGTCCATGAAGAAGAATGCCGTCCTCAAAAGCAGCGATCTCTTCCGCAGTCCACTCTCTGTCAGTATATCTGGTTTCACTCTTCTTCCACTGCAAAGGCGGTTGGGTCAAGGGGAATGGACGTAAGGGAACGTGTAGTAGTTACCTTTTCCGCACGAGTGGGGACACTCATGTCCACGGTGGACCACCCCCTGCTCATTAAGTGGGCTTGTGAGAAGCGGCGTGATGCTTCCGTAAGCCAATCTACGCTGTGGAGGTCCTCGCTTTTCCTGGTGAGCGCAGACTTCCACTCTTCCACTTCACGGGTAGTTCAATGGAAGGAATTTGACGAAACACCGAATCACTTACGTTCGGCAGCTGGATGGGAGTCAGTCGGAATTACCTAACGGTGTGCTGCGTGTATGCGCACCTTCCTCGTCCGGCAGGTTATTGATAATGCTCAGCACCTCTATGGTATTGTCGCCGCCTCGCTGGTCGCCGTCGGGGACGTCCCTGGGTGGGAGACCATCGTCGCCGGTCGATGGCAAGACAGTGGTACTCAGAGGCGGAATCACCACCTGGTACTTGGGGCCGACCCGGGTTGCCGCGCGAGGGAAAATGAGGTCGTCGGGATCTGCGATCCAAATATATAATCATGCCCATAAAGGGCAATTCTCACGCTTACCGAGCGTATCCTCTGCCACAGTGTACTGGCTTGAGGAGTTGCCGGCATGCGGTCAGCCAAGCGTTGGACTTAGGGGAATGCGTGCCCTGACTCGTCACTCACCCGAAATATCGAAAGGGCCACATTTTGAAGTACTTGATCTCCACGTTCTCCTCCTTTTCTGCCAGGCTCCGATCTTTTCGTGGACGACCACGGCCTCGAGGTGCGGGCGCGTTTGACTTGGGTTTCGTGACCGGTGTCGGGTGGCGGACTTCATGGCTATCTACCTCCTCTTCGTGGCGCTTCGAGCAGGGTGCACACGTCCAGCCGTAGCCACGCGATGGTTTTGCAAGGAGGGGTGGCTGAACACAGCTCATGTGAAAGAACTTTTTGCATCTATCACACCCCACCGTATCGGGGCTTAATTAATGGGCGGGGTCAATAAGATCCGTGCGTGACGGTCTGAGGGGTGCCCACTCACTTTGCGCACCACTGACTGCATGCAGCACACAGGCGAAGGGTGTCTGTGAGGTCTGGGACGACGTCTTTCTCCGCGACCACATACTCGTATCGAGCGAGCAAGACCTGTCGTATGTGATCGGGTACTGCGCAGATGGATGAAGCTGAGGTGAAACACGTGATTCGTATGGTACGTACGATTTCGGACATCCGTTGCCTGGATGACTTCAAATTCCTTCTTGATGTAAGGGTCAAATAAACGGTTGAAATAAAATCTGTCTGGGCGTTTCCTCCACCCGGCGAGGTCAGTTAATTTATTCCTGTGGATGACAAAGCATTTGGACCGAAGTTGGTTGATGTCGCACACTTCCGAATAAATGGCAGCCAGGAGAAGGCGAGTATCTGCGACCGGCCGATCGCTGATATCGCTTGGACGGTAGTACCAGGCAAGCCGAACACGGGTATACACTTCCTTGCCCTTGCCCTTCCCTTTGGCAGCTCCTTCCGGGGGAAGAAACTCCATGATGCGTGCCACAGAGTAAGGGGTGCCGTCCCGGACCGACCAGGGGGGAGAACAATATACATGGTCTGCAGCATGAGGTTCCAAAGGATAAGAGAAGACGGAAGGGTATGAGAGCTGATTTTTACCATTGACTTTGACCTTGTCCCCGCTCTTGAGGGTGATCTGGACTGCCATGGGTGCACTGGAGGGATGGTATGCAAAAAATCTGCCGAGGTGCTGAACAGGTCGAGGTCACGCTACGATGTGAGGTAAAGCCTATTTTTTGCGCACCTGGAGGGATATGCGTAATTACGAGCAGGACGAGGCGTATGCCAAAGGAGACAAGGTGGAGAAGGTGTGATACGAGAAAGGCAGAGTGCCGTGGAACAATCAAACTCCGACCGGGCGCGAACGTCCCAGCTGGCATCCGCTGAGCTATGGCCAACGCTTCGTGCGTGCGAGCAGGGAACGTGCTGGCAAGCCAGTGCGCACGAGCACCTCGCAGAACGTTCCGGGTCTCGGAGGCGGACGCGGGCGCGGTGTCGCGTCGGTCGAGGAGGTTCGGAGGCTGAACGGGTGCCGGCGGCCGGGCGCGACAAGCGCTGGCCCGAGAGACGATATGGACCCACATCGCGTTGGCTGGGCGACTTCCATCTGCAGATATGATCATCACTCGCTCTCTTCCTCGAATGTAGCCCTCTGCAGCAGACTCTGGGACTCTCCTTGATCAGCTACCTCCACCATCCCGCGATGGCCCGCCTGCCTTCGGTCAGCTCTCTCCCCGACGACCTCCTCCAGCTCCCCGTTCCCGTCGCGCTGGCGGGCCCCGCAGGCTCCACGCGACGCAAGATAAAGAAGACTGCCAGGTTCGCTGGCCTCAAAGTCCATTGGGCACGCTTCATCAGGCGAATCGGCGCTGACTCTCCCTCCGACTCCTCCGCGGTTGCCGACAGTTCCTTGGAAAACAATCACCCTTGCAACGGCCAGCGAACCGATGGTGACCTCGACGATGACGAGGTCGACGAGATCGTCGTCGACAGAGACTGGTCAGAGGACCTGAGAAGCTCCCTCAACCAATCCTCCGAACGCGGACACACAGTATCCGCCGATAGCCATCCTCAGACTGGCACAAGTCTTGGTCGTGGTACGACTATGCCCCCAGACGACACCCATTTCCTCTTCGGTTTTCTCTGGTCTTTTCGCTGGGAAGCATGGCCTGCCATCGTCAAATTTTTCTCCGTTCGCTTTCTCGACGACAGGACTGAGGAGAGATTTCACAAAGAACATTGGTTTATCAAAAAGGTCTCTTTCTCTTTTCCCTCTCTCCAAACAGTGTGTTCAGTCACTCCCAGTCGCTGGTATTATGGTCATCTCTCTTCCTTGTCGTGAACTGGGTCATCGGCGCTTCCACTATCGCCAGCCCAATTACCATCTTCGACAAGACATGGCTGTGGGCTGTCAGTCAATCCGCTGATTTTCCCTAATAAACACTGAAACCAGATAGCTCACCCCCGCTCTAACTTTCCCATTACTGGTGCTTGTTGTGCTCGATTTTCCTCGTGACCGTCCGATCCCGTACCAAATATTGGTTGGGTGCGCGACTTGGTGTTGGTGAGTGATTCTCAAGCACTCGGCTTATCGATACGCATTCAGGAATGTTCAGGGGGTTCTACGAGCTTCTCTCCATGTTTGTACCGCCGACTTCTTGGGTCCTCAACCGTTCCTGATATCGTTTTGTCAAAAGGTACTTGTGCGGCTTCTATAGCCCGGTCCACGTTTTTGACATCGGTACGAAGGATTTTCTTGGCATGTTCTAGTACGACCTTCCTGCTCTATCCTCTTCCTCGATTTGACTATCGGACTAGCTACACCTCGGCTTTACAAACGATTGCGTTATTCGGATTGTTGACAAGCAGAATGGCCGCGCTCATCGGATCTTTGACCTTCTTTATCGTGTGGGTGGAAATTGGGGCGCAGTTTTGTTTTTCCTCACGCGATCGCATCTCAGTGCATCTGTATTGATCTTGCCATATCGCCCAATCTGGGTACGGAGTGCGTAACTTTGCCCGCTGGCAGGAGCAAACCTTGATACCCCCAGGAAGATCTCTTGAATTTTATCTTATACCACATTTTTCTTCTCTTTGTCCACTATATGCATGAGAACGTGAGCGCACCAAAGTCTTATCCGGTGGTTCTGCATTACTGACAGGATTCCCAGTCCGAGAGGAGACTTTTCATCCTCCGCGAGCAACTCAAGGTTCAGTTCAAAGAAACGCAAAAAGCACAAGTCAATGAACGTAGAGAAGCGGATTCAAAGCGCCGATTGACATCGTAAATCATCCTTCACACAGTGTCTTTCTCAAGCAACTGACGGGTAATCGCACAGTTATGTATTTCATGATAAGTAATATATCGGTCCTAACAGAGCTCGTGCAACTTATGCTTTAGCTTGCACAGGTTCGTGTACCTCTGAATACAGCCCGTATGTGTTGCCAAGGAGTATCCGCATCTCCGCTAACCCTTGTTTGTGCTAGTCTTGGCGGTCCAGAACATGGAAGCGTCTAGTGCAGTATCAAAGGCACAGGAGATTGAGTTTATGGCCCTCGGAGGTAGCTTGGTTATGATGTCTAAAGGTTGGCTTTCTCATGAGGTATTTATGCCTCGTGACTAATTTTTGTTCAAGTGCTTAATGACGTGCTTGATTTGTAAGTTTCCCCGGGCATTTCGCAAAGCGGCACTGACATCCTATCAGCAATCGCATGGACAGTGGACGTTTTGAGATCTTATCCAAACCATATGCATTTCACGCGGTGATACGAACCCTCTTCGTACCGTTACGGATGGCTACCGATGCACGTAACCTTGAATTAGTGACCCACTTAGATAAGACTATCGATGAGGTGGGTCGTGAGCACGTTCACTCGATTTGTCATTTGATTTTGTAGGTCGCACGCTGCGCGGCTTGTGAAGCTGCAGGAGAAGACCCGAATGTCGTGGATGACGAGGAAGACGGGGTGGTCCTCGGGGACGCGGTGCGACTGCGTCAGATCATCAACAACCTCGCTAGGTGAGGATCCGAGGCTCAGACAGGCCTTGTCTAACTGTACGATGACAGCAATGCATGCAAGTTTACTCCCGCAGGGGGTCGCATCACCTGTACAACCCATCTTGTACTCCCTGCACATCCCCACCCTGAAGCGAAGGATGCTCCACGATCTCCGGCAGAGTTGGAGGACGATAGTGTTGGAGAGATCGTAGTCACTCCCGGGGACACTGTCAGAAAGGACCAAGAAATTATCGGCAACCCCACCGCACAGCGCAACAAGTCATCGAAAAGGATAGTTGTGCGGATTGAGGTCAGCGATACCGGCAGCGGAATACCGTCCGGTGAGATTACACAGGGAAAGCTGTTTAGTGAGTGTCTTGCAGTCACGAGCCACTTTTGGAAGCAACTCCTGTTCGCCCCTTTTGTACAGCCCCATTCAACCAGACCGAACAGGGTCGACAGCAGGGTGGGAAAGGTACCGGGCTGGGGCTGGCACTTGTGCGGCAGATTGTGAAATTGAGTGGCGGGCGCCTGGGAGTGCGGTCGAAGCTCGGCCGTGGATCGACATTTTGGGTCGAATTGCGTAAGTGCCATGTCTCATTTCCGTCTCGTCATCAAGACCTCATACACGCTCTTCCTCGTTATTAATGGCGGCACCGTTTATCATGGGCACCGCGAAATAGCACTGGGTGTGGGTGTCAAAGTTATCGATCTGCCAGACCCCGAGTCCGGGCTGAGCGAGAATCATTCATCTGATCTCGAGGGATCACTGTCCATTGACCTACTCCAGAACCGGTCTCCGCGACCGACATCGGCTCCCAATGCAATGGAGTCGCTTATGGACCAAGGCATGCAGAGATCCTCTCGTCCTGGATCCCTCTGATACCTTTTTATGTAGGAGGTTTGGTGGAGCTGAAGTTGCCAAACGTCAATGACGGGTCGGAGCCCCACGTGCTTACGAGAACCATCGGGGAGCTCTCTTCCGGGACCCAGTTAGGTCCCCCGTTGCCTTCTACAACAGCCGGTCCATCCAATCGTCCGAGCTCCGAAGGATCCCACTCTGTCGCGCAGAATCCCTTGGCAGGCAACCTCCCTACTATGGCGGACGGGAACTTCAGGGGACCTGCCCAAAAGAACTGGAGTCCATTTCTATCTTCCGACTCCGAGTCCACAGATCAATTACACGCGGCAGCTTCTCTATCACATGCATCCTTGGAACCGGCTGCAAGCTGCCTGAGATCGCCCTTTGAGGGAGCACCTGCCCCATCGTTACGGAGGGGACCATCTGCCGTATTCGAGCCACCTATGATCGTACTCGTTGTGGATGACGACCGGTTGACGCGAACGATCATGTCCCGGACCCTCTCGAGACTTGGCTGCCATGTGACAACTGCAGAAAACGGAGAAATCGCCCTTGAGATGATTGCCGGGAGAATGTTTGGGCGGACCGAGGGAGTCCATGAGGACGCACCACCCGGATTAGACGCCAAAGACCAAGCGCAGGACGATGGAAGGGTGTCGTCGTCCAGTCGCTACGATGTCGTATTTCTGGATAACCAGATGCCGATCATGTCTGGACTGGAGGTGGTGACGAAACTGCGGGAAATGGGACGGCACGACTTTGTCGTCGGTGTGACTGGTAAGGTGCCTGATGGGTGGTCGCCTGGCACGGTACTGAGATGATGCAGGGAATGCGCTTATCGGGGACCAGAAAGAATACTTTGAAGCAGGCGTGGATCAGTGAGTGTTGACCACCCGATCTGTAGGCGTGTGCTGAAGTTTCCAGTATCCTGACGAAGCCGGTGTTTGAGCCGAGTCTTGTGCACATGCTGGCGATTGCAGACGAGCGACGACGCCAGGAGGGCGAACGACTAGACTAGACTTGAGTAGACTTGAGTAGACTTGGCTCGTAGTCGGAAGAGAGGGGTCTTCTTTGTTGTGATCGGGTTGTGCCGAGTGGATCCGCCTGTCAGCTGCGCCTGTTGTTCCCGCTTTGCAAGAGCACCACACGACTCTACGGCGCACAGACCCCCGGCGCACCATGGCTGGCCCCCTCGACGACCCCGCTGCCTCCCTTGGCTATGGCCGCAAGCCCTCCCCGCCGTCGCCCTCTCCGTCCCCCGACTCGAACGACTGTACAGGTGCGTTTATCCGGCTGCACCATGGCCTTGTTTTATCACACCGGCACTCCTTGACTCATCTTGTATCCGATTCCAAACTGTCCGAACAGAACAAACGCTATCTAGAAAACGGGAGCGCGAGGTCTCTCTCGAGCCTGCCCCACCCAGGAATGCCACCAGTGTGGTGCGTCTTCTTCGCCTCGCTCCCCGGTGCACATTCCTGACGTAAATTCACTTCGTACCACGCCCACTTTTCTCTACTTTCATTCCCATACCAGCACGCGCTCGACGTGAAATCGCCTGCAAAGAAGGGCCGGGTACACCTCGATACCACCCTCGAGGAGGACGCGCTGGACGCCCAAGTCCAGTCGCGCTCCCGGACCCCATCATACCCGCATTCCCCGGTGCTCAGCGTATCGCCTCCCCACGACGTCAAGGTCCGCCAGATCAGTCAGGGCGTGGAGGACATGAAGTGGCAACACGGCCCGCAGTCCTCTCACCAGGAAGCAATACTTGATTCCCAGCTGAGCATCTCGCCCTCCCAGGATGCGGGCGATGCGCGTGGCAGCATAGAGGCGTCGCAGGTCATCCCTGCATCCCAATCCACGGAGGCACTGCCGCCCCCAAGTTCGTTGCCCTGCGTCGACGATGCCACTGAAGACGCAGAGGAGTCGCAGGACACGGCCTCTAGTCTTCCGCATACCCGACGCGCCTCTGAGTCGGACGGCGGTGAACCCGAAAAGGGTCTCAAACGCAAATTGGCAGATCGCGCAACCAGCGTGGGGCCAGAGAATGGACCGTCAACACTCACGCCCACAGCCGAAAACGCCAAGCGGCCGAGGGACGACACGGACAAGGACGATAATCCGCGTGTTGCGAAGCGACCTTCGCCGCCGCCTCCAGAGCAGAGCAATGAATTGCCACCAATGCCAGAGACACCAACACCAAAACACGTACGTGTCCTGTCATATGGCGTCATGTTGTGTTGATATCCTTTTGTAGGGCGGATTCCTGTCGTATGCTTCTACAATGTCACCGTTTGCCTCTGTCAAGGGACAGAATGTCTTCTCGAGCACTCCGCCCAACGATCGAATACCGCCTACATCCCCGCCTGCGAAGCAAGTGTCACTGCCCCTGGATTCCACGTCATCTAGTTGTCCCTCTTTTGTGTCTTCACTCAGCCAATCGCCATTCGTGGCATTTGCATCACATCACACTTCACAACAGGCAACACCAGGCACGACCGCAACTAAGCGGACCGGGTTTGAAGCTTTTGCGGGACCTACTTCCCCATTTGCCACTGCTTCTCCATTTTCGCCTGCGAGGTCCAAATCACCGTTGGGAAGCAACGGTGGGAAGGGCAGCGTGCTTGGGCGGAGCAAATCCCCGACACGGCGGTCGATTGGCATGAATGCGAGTGCGTTTACGACGTACGCGAACGTAGGCGTGCACACGTTCTCAATTCCACATCCTAAGCGCGCGAGGGCAGAGTCACCGAACGGGGGCTCCTCAAGGAGCTCCTTAGAGCGCAGAGAGGAGTCGGTGTTTAGCGTGTTCGGGAATGGGGATGGGAGCGGGAGTGGCGAGGAAGAAGGTGACTTGGATAGAGAAGAAAGCGATCGCGCACCGTCGACGTTTGGCGAACGACTGCGGGCAAGCAAAGACGGTGACGACGAACAGAGCGACGAAGAAAAGGAGAAGCTGACAGAAAAAGAAGGTAAGTTTCAGCTTCCTGATCGTTTGCCCAGGTTGTTGAGCGCGTGTGTATAAGTGATCACGGGTGAAGAAGAAGAGGAGACGCTTCTTCATGTGCGCGGCAAGCTATATGCGCTCTGTCCGCAAAATCAATGGAAAGAACGGGGAACCGGACAGCTGAGACTCAATGTCCGCCGAGCGGACGGAAGTGGAGCCCGCCTAGGTGCGCGTTTTCCCGAGTGGTTCGTTTCGAGTCCAAAGGTCGAGCATTCTTCTTTTATAGTCATGCGGAAGGAGGCTGTTTATGCGTTGTTGTTAAATGTACCACTATTCCAAGGGATGAAGTGTTTCCTGGCGCAAGACCCGCGATACATACGGTTCAGTGCTATCGAGGACAACAGGACAATGCACTACAATCTTCGGGTTAGGATGCGTGCTTCCTGGCCTAGTCTATCTCTGACTGACCGCCGTTTAGGTCTCTAATTCTAAGATTGCCCAAGAGCTGCTTGACGAAATCAATGCCAATATCCCTTCTTGACGGACAGTATGATTGTTTTATGGACCCCGCTCGCTCTGCTTCATCTAAGAATTAATGTTGCACGTATGTAATATTACAGTTTTTCCTTGTGTCCACTCAAGAAGAGATGCACTTCATGACAGTGATAGAAGGAGTGTAGTGGATATTTTTAACCATTTTGTCACTCGGACTACACTTCTTACCACTCGGCGTTCGCATCCATTAAATTAACTGTAAATCGTACACTTGTTCTTGTTTGATTACTGAGCGACCTTCCAACGCCCTAGCAATTGGTTCCCTCTGAGCACGAGGAGGTCACGCAGCATCTGCAACGAGTCGTTGACGACATGAAGCTTGCTCCCTGCCACCTCGTGCCATTCGACAGGAACCTCTGCCACTGGAATCCCAAGCTGTTTGGCGAGTAAGAGAAGCTCGACGTCGAATATCCACGTTGCGAGGTGCTGAGCTGGAAATATCTTTTGCGCGGCGCGTCGCGTGAACAGCTTGAAACCACACTGGGTATCGCGAACGTGTCCAACACCGACGATGCGGAGGATGGTGTGGAGTCCATGCATGAGGATGTTTCGAAGGAGCGAACGCTGCCCGGAACAACGTGCGTCAATATCAATACACAACATGGAAATACGAGAGAAGATCCACAAGGAACACACACGTACCTTGACGACCGCCTCACTCCTGACGAGGTGTGCTCGGCTCCCGACGACGACCGCAGGCTCGTTCTGCGGCGCGAGCGCGTCCATGGCATCCCAGAGCGCCTCGAGATCTTCGAACCGGCTCGCGCCATCGGCGTCGACCATCAGCAGACGGTGGCCGCGCGCGTGGAGCATGCCGTGTCGGACGGCCCCACCCTTGCCGAGGTTCTTTTCGAGCGTGACGACGCGGATGTCGGACGTGGGGTTTTTGGCTGCGAGTGTGAGTGCGAGGGCGGAGGTGCTGTCGGTGGAGCCGTCGTCGACGATGAGGAGCTCGTACGTGCGCTGGCGTTTTCCGTCGTTGGAAGAGGTGGTGGAGGTGCGGAGGTGGGCGAGGGTGGTGTCCAGCATGGCGGGCAGACGCGCTGTCTCGTTGTAGGCAGGAATGATGACGCTCAGGTCGAGCGAGCCCGGGTCGGCGAGTGAGGGGAGCGAGAGGGGCGTCGTTGGGGACGCATGTGAACGGTAGGTTTTTTCGGACGGCCGCGTTACGATGGGCGACGGCGAAAGGAGGACGAGCACAAGATAAAGCTACAAAGAGGTTTTAATCAGAAGACCGGGAACGTTGGGAAGGAAGGGGGATGGGAGTGACTCGAAGTCAGAAGAGAGAGAGAGCACCGGGTGGGGCTCGTCTGACCCAGAAGTTGCGTTTCGTCGTCACTACGACGCGGCGCCCCGGAGAGCGGGCTCGTGGCTCGAAGAACAAGGATGAAATGGGTGCTCATCGTGTTGGGCGTGTAAAAAAAGTGTGGGTGGATGTGACTCACAGAGGGTACGAGGACGGCGATTGCGGCGGCGCCATAGGCAAGCAGGGGTTGGTCCATTGCAGGGGAGCACGAGTGATTCAGTCCGTATTCATGCGCGACTGGCCTTGAGAGAACGGGAGAGAAGGCGGTGGTCCTGGTGGACCGTGCCGAACCTCGAGCGAGCCGACATGTCGGCTGTGTGACGCTGACACCGCCAGGCTGCTGCATGTCCAGCACTGGACATTTCTCGCGAGCACGAGCAGATCAGTGTTGGTGCGTTGACCAGCCTAGATGCCTCTCAGAAGGTACCATCACCCGCTCCAGGGTACGATGCATTTGGTCAACGTCTGACTGCAGTGTCACGGCCAGAAGTGCATCATACGCAATCCACTACAATTCTCTGCATTTGCATCTTTGTGCTGCCCTCCTTCTTCCTCGTTTTAACGAACGCCATCGCCGTTCTACTCGTGCCAGTGACATCTCGTTCACCAGGTGTACTTTAGCTGATGCATATATCCTCTCATTCCGAATCGCTGCAGCGATTGCGAACCTGACAGCGAATGCTTCAAGCTCCAGTCCTGATCATGACAACCCGGGTTTGGCGCGTCCGTTAGCCCTCAATCAATCTCTTCAACCGAATGCTGCTATCAAAGTATAGTAAGCTCGCTTTCCATGATCGTGGTGCACCATTTTCAACGAGCATCTTGAGGGCAAAGATGCCTCCCATCCTCTTCCACTGACTCGTTCTGGCGAACCAGACACAAACTACACCTTTGAGTTACTGAGGAAACCACGCGTGTTCCCAAGCCGAGATAGCATAGTAAGCCCTTTAATTTAACTTGAGAAACATGGTATTCAGCTATCTTGGTGCCTTAGCCTGGCATCTAATCGAGTAGATCAGTCAAGCGTAAACAAGCGAGTGATTTCAGCAACACTAGGACAAGATCAAATATACAGTGTCCAATGCAATGTGATGCCACACCAAGCATGCAATTTGTGTGCACCTCAGGATCCTTGACCATGCCCCCTGGCAAGGGCAGGAGCATTTGGTAAAGGTGGACATTCACTATTAGGATCTGTTGACCCCATCGATGAGAAGTTGGTGTGACAGTGGGCTTGAAGTCTGCAAGATCATCGTGTTTTCAGGCGTAGTAAACGAGGGCGACTCGATCGCAAGTCACCATGACAAATCACGATATGCTGATTGCATGTCTTCGTGCGTGGAGAAACTGAGTCGGGTTTCTCAAAGTATGGACCCAGACGTAGAATCAGTTGATCAACCCTTTTTGTTTTGTTTGCTTTGTCACGGGCATTTTTACTACTAAGTAAAGGGCGCCGAGAGAGACAACTATCAGCATTCTTTAAATTAGACTACTTGTGGCTGTCGGCAGTCACCATCTAGACTCTCATTCGACACAAGCTTGATGTGCCCAGGCTCGAGGTCCAGCGGTCCAACACTCGAGAGCATTCACGCATACCCATCTTTGCCGGGAACGACACCGTACGCACCGCCTCCCTTTCCAAACATCTTGCGTAGATCGTCTGCCAGCTCGTTGGGTTTCTCATAGGCTGCAAAGTGTCCACCGCTGACATGCTCAAATTCAGCTACGATCCGGTTTCTTCGACGAATCCAACTATCGAAAAAAATGGAATCACATCTTCGGTAAGGTCGATGGAGGGGACCGGGAGGCTCACGCTTTCGGAAAAACCAGTAGTTCTTTTGGGAAGGACGAAATACCCATCGGAATCTTTGGATACTGGAACTGTAGTGAGAAATTGTCTGATCGACCTTTCCAAAACTCAAAGTATATCCTCAGAGAGGCAGCTGGGCCAGCACGGGAAAACCAATAGATGGATATCCATGTCAGGACTGTCTCATGTCAGTACGATCGAGCATGAGTTGCGCTATTTCGCTCACTCTCATCGTCTTCCCACGGATAGTCATCTGTCCAGTTGTGCAGTTTCTCGTAAATCCATGCGAGTAATCCGACAGGACTGTCAGCCAGCGAGTAACCGAGGGTCTGGGGCTGCGTCCCTTGTTGCGCCACGTAACCGCTACCGCGAGACCAGAAGTATTGCATACGTGCTAGGCCGTCCTTCTCTTTCTTGGTCCAAGGTGTAACCAAGAATGCGAGGAACGACAACGGTTCCTTCAACGGAGACGGGGGTTGGCCACTGAAATTTTGAAAAAGCTCTCAAGTCTCATTACACTGATAGACGAATCATGAGACTTACATTGGCAAGTTCGTGTGCCAACCCTTGACATGTTTTCCACCATACTCTGCGGCCATGTGACACGCAATCTAGAACAGGTGAATATTACACGGGGAGAAAGCTATCGTGCAAACATACAAAGTGTCCCCAATCTCCGCCCTGTGTGACTACAGAAACGAGATCAGTGTGCCATTCGATGACCTTCACTGGCGTAAACATACCATACTCGTCATAGCCCATCGCCAGCATCAGCTTATGTGCAACCTATCCACGCAATTGAGCATCCACATGCGATCCGTGGATCGGAACATACCTCGGCATAGTGTTTAATCACGAACCCTTGTTTCCGAGGTGCGTCCGAGAACCCGTATCCGGGTAGACTCGGCGCCACTACGTGAAAACTAGGGTGCTCGGGAGACGACGCGGTCAACAACGGGAGTATCTTTCGCACTTCATAAAAGCTCCCGGGCCCTGTGATCTATAGTTGGGTTGCTGCAACATGCAAGACAGTATGGCCGCACTCACATCCGTGGCAAAACAATAATGGAATGGCGTTCGTCGCGGTGCTCTTCTTGTGGACGTAATGGATGTTCAGTGTACCGAACCCGTCGACGTCGATGTCCCGAGAGAACATGGGCAGCTCCTCGTTGAGCTCCTTTTCATGCTTGCGCCAGTCGTACCCGTTCTTCCATCGTTCGACGAGCCTCTTGACGTCAGCGAGCGGTGTGCCGTATTTCCACTCTGCGCCGTCGAGCTCGTCGGGGAGCGTAACCAGCTCGAGCTTCCTATGAAGCGTATCAAGCTGATTTTGGGACACAGAGATCGTGAACGCTGCTTCGGTCATGGTGAACGAGGAGAGGAAAAGAGCGGAACGTTGCATGCGTTTATATCCCGTCCTCGTTCAAGTCCGTGCCGTCCTACTGACTTGGCAGCGGCGAGAATCCCGCGATCCACGGCTTCCCCCGGGGGTTGTGTACATCATCGAGGAAGTGGATTCGCCTGAATAATGCGAGTAGCACGCAAGTCATCTCGAGAGATCGAGGTTATGCTTACCGATTTGGGAAGTCGGCTGGACCAAAGGAGGACGGTTTGGGCGACCGATCACCGCTGGAACAGGATGCGGGAAGACACACGTCGCCAGCACATCGAACCTCGAGCTGACGCTGGGCCACGAAGAGAATCATACGTGCATCCATAACCGTGATCGCTTGGCTAAAGCGGACTCAACCATCATGGAAAACGTGGTATCACCTGCAGTAGGGATGGCCCGCCTCCACATTCGGTAGCGTAGGGAGTCATGGTGGCTTTACATTGAAATTTACCAACTGACTGAAGCCGTTTGTCCCTGGGTTTGGGAGGCATTGTCAAGCGGGCCCTTCCTTCGAATCGAACAAGTTCGCAGAGTCGGCCATCGAAGCCAGTGGCAGTGGGCAATGGGAGCCAAGAGGCTGCACAACTCGAGAGCGTACACTTTGGAGTTAAATTGCGACACATGTAACTTGCTACTAAATGCACTACCGCATGGCGGCCTTAAGGGTAGCGTAGCAGGATTTTTCTCGTCGAGCAACCAACGCCAAAAGACTTACAGCAATGCTCCACAGTAGCCCCGTCAGACATACAAGTTTGATGCATACAGATACCACGCCCAGGAATCCAACAGTCATGCGTAGCCATCCTTTCCAGGCACGACCCCGTAAGCACCCCCTCCCTTTCCAAACATCTTGCGCAAATCATCCACCAGCTCCTTTGGTTTCT
>JBBPLU010000062.1:0-75394 GCA_038089935.1 Boletellus emodensis
CTTGGTGTACTTCTCACAATATACATCATTGAAGTCGTCACATATGTAGCTCCCTTGGTCTGTGTGATTATTCGGTATAGGCCCTCACGTGCGTTATACCGTGCAAAGTACATCCTGGCTGATATACCACTTCGATACAGGCGCTGCCGTCCCATTGTCTTGTTTGCAGCTAGTTCCCCTGATTTGGTTCGAAATCATACTATGACGCCGTCCAGATTACCCTGGTACATTGATGTGTTTGCTCCTTGCTAATAATTTAGAGTCGGTGAGGATGTACGGCACAACAAGGTGGTTGGCATTGAACCGTTATATCGGGCCTTTTCTGAGTGTGCTTTGTTTCGTACGTTCACTCGCGTTGTCTCAGTCGTCCCACGCAACTGACGTTGCACGTTTCGAAACAGGACTTTGTTGTTTGCGCTTGTGGAGCTGGCGACAGGCCACTGGCTGTGGTTGCATACGCACCTGTCCCCTCGATTACAGACAGAACGGGAGGTTGGTAGTGGCGCGATGACAAGGAGACAAGGAGACAAGGAGACCGTAGGGTGCATCCATTCCGTTGCGCATGTTGCCTAGCCTGAGCACTGTCTGTCTGTCGGCTCCCAAGGGCCAGAAAATCGAAGAGTGATTTCGGTCGTCAACAAACGTGTCATACACTCGCGCACGAGGATATCGCCAAGCCCACAATTCTAGCGCTAAGAGCCACTCCCCAACTCCCCCTCATGGAGCCATCCCTCACGTGAACTTTAGTGATAGGTCTATCGATGAAGTTGGGCACTACAAGCCACATCGTCTGTGGACGGGCTAGCCGCGAGTCGGGGGAGGTGTGATCGTGGGGGTGGGTAGGGACGCAGCTTCCAAAAGGATATCCGAGAGTGCCGCTCCGTCCTGTGCATCAGGGCGGCTGAATTCTGAAATATCGACGGGCGTGGGCTCAGGCATGACCGGTCTGATCTATAATCAGGGGCGGAAATCCGTTGAACGGAGGGAAAAGGCGACAAAGGCCCGTGTCCTGACCTTTGGTAACAGGACGATTAACCAACCCTTGTCGCTGATCCGGGACTCCTCTAGGGTCATGTCGTCGGTAGGAACCCTGGCTGTATGCAGGACATGGAGTGGGCATGTGGGAGGGGAATGGTGAGGACATTGGGGCGTACCACAATAGAGGATGGTTTGGTCCTCGACGGGGAAGCCCTTGACCTCGTGGATCTTTGCTTTGAGAGTGCCGATGGTGTCTGAAGACTCGGCGTCGACCTGGAGTAGAGCTCGGGCTGATCTGCTTCGCTGGCAGTCAAGACGAACCTGAAATGACTCTTTCTCTTGGTCAACCCTTATGGTGATCTTCATTGCGGACGCGGACGAGGGGTGGTCCTCGGGCTGGGCGATTCATCCATCTGGCCAGGCAATCCAGCTCACAGGATCTTTCCTTTTTCGATAATTGTTTGTCCTGGTAAACAAAACCAACGAAATCGCGGAATGATGCCAGTGTCCTTCCAACACGCAGAAACTCAAAGCAAACAGAGCCATGAAGGCGGTTACAAGAGTACACGATCATCGTATCAAAAACGTTTCAAGCAGTCTGGACATGGGCATACACAAATCTGCCTTCGTACATTGGTTCATACCGGCTCCGCAACGATATCGTCGGCCTCGATCTTTCCAAGAATCCTACCGCGCCTCTCGTCCCCAGTGCTCATCGGAGAGATGCAACGACCATCGTCGTCCCTGCGCTCTTTCAATATCGTCACGCGGACTCTCATCTTTTTCTTGTTTCTTAGTCTGTGGGCCGCACTCATATCAGTGGTGGATACATCATGCGGCCGCGCGTGTTCCCCGCTCCTCGACAGGCTCTCCCGAATGCTGAACAACCTGATACGAAGAATGACCATGTAGAACGTGATGGAGATGATGGGCACGATCTGGTGGTCAAAAGGTATGTCTCAGTGGAATTTATTCTCACAAGCAGAACAGGGCCCGATGACTGACCATGTTGAGAAGCACATATTGACCGTTGGATTGAAGTGAAAAACAGATCATCCATGGAACAAGGGTGAGAAAGTAGACCATCCCGGCATCGATAATGGTGTGCAGGACTTCCCGTAATGGTGAGTCTGTGTGGCCACGCAGCTTCGCGGATTTCTGGTCGATGTACCAGATGCGGGATGCCAACAGAACTAATAGAATTCAGAAGCACACTTTCAATGTCCATCGAGGCCTGCATACGCACGGGTCGTCAAGACGCTGGTCGTGAACGCCGCTCCGTAAAATGCCTTGATCCATTTCGAAAGTATCTCCGTGAAGACGCTGCCCCCGGACGCGACTTGCGATTCGGTAAGTGGACACGCGATTCCGGTTACTTTGAGGTTGGTCGTCATTCATTCCAGTCACCCGACATCATACAGGACACTCGCCAGCAGTTGCACACCAAAGTATGACAGGCACGATCATGACAGGCTTTGATTGCCACACCACATAACAGCGATAAATCTGCCAATGTACTCTGTGGGTGGTGCTCAGTTTGACAATACACGCAGCTTACCATGGCCCCGTCCCCTATCAGGGTTTGTATAGTGAATATACAGTTCTTTGACACAAATGTCCAGTGGGAGACGGCTGAGAAATACGCTGTCGGTCCTCCTGGGTAGGTGTCTCGGTACAATATCAATCCCTGCATGATCCTTATGATGTCGATCACAAGGTGCTGCATGACCCAGAAGTCAATCTCTGTTCAGTGGTTGCTCAAGGGGAACGAATAGGGATACTCACCACTGTGCTAAACAGCAGCAACAGGTACGCGACCGGAAGCACGCTGCGCTTCACATTCTGGGTGGACCGCCGAAACTCGAGTACCCAGATCGTTCCTCCGAACATTACCAGCGAGAGGCCTTGTGTGCTGTGTAATGCTTTTCAAGTTCCTAGGATGCGTCGTTGGCTGGTCTTACCATACAAGATCCCTTCCAGCAGCGTTGACAGGAGTTCTGCCTTGTCCAGGGGGATGTCCTTCATATTGATATTCCCGGAAACGTGAGGCGTCCAGGCGAATTCAGGAGCCGAGATGTGGAGGGAGGACGTAGAAGGAGGAGAGGAACGGACCAGAGAGTGGGGCAACTCTGCCAACGGTCTCTTTCCACTTATCTATCCGGACATCCCATCATGTTTCAACTGGACGGTGTCTGAAGGGAAACACGCATGGATCAGGATGCTCCTTTGGGCCCGATGGTGTCCGAGTCTGCCGTTTGTCGCACAAGTGGAGGTGACAGGTCTGGCACAATGAACGAAAGGTGGGGCTAATAGTTGGAGATAGGCTCGAGCTCCGCAAGGATCGAGGATGTGGCTGCCGCGATGTCGCACCCAGCTGGTGTTGTCGGGTGGCAACGGACGATCACGCGTCAAGTCGCGCAGAGTTCTTGGATGACACCCTTTTGGTTCATATCGCACTCCGGAGCCGGCCGAAGACGCCGCGGAAACTATGCACACAGAGGGCATGTGCATCTGCCTCCGCCGAGTAGCCAACGATTTGTGCTCATGCGACTGGTTTTTTCCTGTGGATGCGACATGTTGGCCAGCCTCTCGTCGAAGGCGAATCTCGTACTGTACCTCCCGGGTCGACTTTCGCGCTTTGGGCGCAGCGTACGGAGCTGGACGGTAACATCAGATTCGGGTGCGACGTCGGGGTTGAACCGATGCGCCCTTGGACCCGAAAACTCGACAACACACGATGGGTTAGCAGCGCAGTCGGTGATCTAGTTGACTGCCAGTAGCACAATCATCTTATCAATCACAAATATCGTCGTGGATATACTACGGAAACAGTCAATGGGCTTCGAGACGACACCAAATAGTTTGGTCACGAGGTCGCTGCTCCGCCCACTCAGAACGCGTCGGAGCCACACGAGAATCAATTATCACAAAAATCAGTCAGCGGGGATCGACTGACGCTGCGTCTGTTTGCTCGCAACGCCATACGGCGGAGAACGGGAAAGGAAAAAAGGTAGGAAATAAAAACAGCGTCAATAAATGTCCCCCGGCATCGTTCACACACGCCCTTTCCCTCGTAAAGAATCTGATTCTGAAAGGGTAACTCCTGACGTGCCTTAGGCACCGTGCCTCGTCCCGACGACGACGAGCGCGACCAGAAACGCAACGACCAACAACACCCCACTCACTGCCGCCGCAATGCGACACCGTCTCACGTACGGATTCCGCATCCTGTGTCCCCCAAACGGGATAGGCTTTGGCGTCAATACCACCACCGTCCGACGGCTCTGATTCCGACTCTGGCTCGGATATGGCGGCGGTGGCGGGGTCAAACTCAACACCGACGGCGCCACGAACGGATAGCCGTGGTACACCTTCGTCGTGTCCAGGCTGTGCACGCTCTTGTTCTTGTTCCCCAACAGCGGGAGGAGGCTCGGCGCCCGTCCGCCGTCGAGGCCCTTGTGCACGTT
This sequence comes from Boletellus emodensis, assembly GCA_038089935.1. NCBI lineage: Eukaryota > Fungi > Basidiomycota > Agaricomycetes > Boletales > Boletaceae > Boletellus > Boletellus emodensis. The sequence continues at coordinate 4,446 of JBBPLU010000062.1, forward strand.
CCCTTTACTGTCGTGCCCTGATTCTAAACCGGCGTGCCTTCGCGATGGCGGTGGCGACTTGGGAGAGACGAGCCAGCCCCCGAACAGCCAGCACCACGGCATAATGAAGCCGAGCCAGAACAGGACTTTGACGGTGTCCACGTGCCCAGGGCGCAGCGTCCAACGGCTGCCTGTTTGCAGTGCAGTTTCACGTTCTGAGGCCGGCGCGAGGTACTGTGATGACGCTGCGAAACGTCGGTCGATGAAAGAAGAGGATGCCGAGGTGGAGGTGCCGAGCTCCTGCAAACTCGGTACGCTCAAGCCTAGACGTGGAGCATGCAGGATGGGCGGAGAAGTGGAACGGTGTGGGTGTGGAATATGCAGGGGTGGGTTATCTGAGCTGTGGGACCCAGATGGGTGGTTGTAGGAAGGTGGTAGGGAAGACGAGTTTGAGGTAGAGCGAGGGTGGATGATCGTACGTGCAGGTATGGGCGGCTTGACTGGTTTCGAGGTGTCCTGAGGTATTGGTTGCGACTGCGGTGTGGGCGGCGTGTCTGTCGTGTCATCCAGGAGGTGGGGGTCAAATGGATGGAGAGTTCCGCTGGAATCGCGCCTGAACCCTTCCTCCGCGTCGACAAAGACTTCGTCCTGTCCAAACGAATACCTGCTCTCCCTCCCTGGCCCTGTCCGAGCGGTAACGAAGCTCTCTCTCCGGTCCGAAACAGAGTCGTCGTCGCGTGGGCTGGGAACTTCGAGGAGCCCACGTGAATGGAGCGACGTCGGCGTCGTCAGGAACGCTTGCCCCCTGAATTCGGGCTTAAGGTCTAACGGGGGAATGACAGGAGGTGTAACAGAAGACACGCTGGATTGGTGTGTCCGCGTAGACGACAGACTGATCGACCGATTCAGTGGCCTCAAAATGAACGTCGACACCGGAGAGGGCCCTGTATCATTGTTCGCAGAGTCAGCTGTTACGAGGGGCCTAGAGGCGACAGGGCGAAGAAGAATACTTACGGGGTGAATCACTCCCTTCCTCTTCTTTCCTCCTTGCAAAGGGCACGATACCACCCGGATACGACGGCGTCACTGGGGTCTGGGCCTGCGTCTGAGATGCGGGTAGTACTCCCCTTGCGCTAACTAAGACAGGCGTAATAGGGACAGGACTAACAGGCGTTACGGTTGCTGTCCCAAACCCATCGTTCCCTGGACTCACGGGCGTCAACATCGCAGCACTCGTCCTCACCGTGTGCGTAGTGCTAGAGCGTGTCCCTGCGCCCTCATAAGTCGAACTGGGTAGCGACGAAGGTCGTCTCTCAGGAGAAACGTAATCCTGCTCGACGATAGGTGAAAGCTGTTGGTTGAAGTATTCTTGAACGGGGACGCGGAGTGAGTGCGAACTCTTTGTAGGATGGAGAAGTTTAGGACGAATAGAGATATTGGGGGGTGGGTTCGTCGATGGAGGTGGGGGGAAGTTGGGACTTGGAGATGATCGTCCTTGAATGAGGGAATGACTGGATGACCATGGTCCGCCTGAGGGCTGCGGAACACTGGCAGGAATTAAGTTGAGGTTGGTTCTGCTACTGTTGCTGATGGAGCTGGGATTTTCCGAGGTGTTGGTCAAACCCAGCCATGACACATGCGAAGGGGTCGCTGGCGACTCTAGACTACTCTGCGAAGAAGAAGAGGGAGTGTGAGTATAACCCTGCCAATACGGGTAGGGGTGGGCGGGAACGCGGATCTCAGGCGGAAGCGGGCGGGAACCAGACGATGCAGAAGAAGAGGATTCAAGGCTCGCTGTACTTGCGAAGGGGTGAAAACTTTGATGGTCAGCTGCCGAATGAACCTCGGTGCTGACGTGGACCTCCATAGGTGCGCGGGAGGATGATGGGTCAGGTAAGGAAACAGACGCAGAAGTAGAATCCCGTTGTCGTTCCTTGCCCTTGGCGTTAGAAGAGTGGGTGTTTGAAGAGTCCTTTAAACCAAGCAGGCGGCGCATGTTGTACAGTTATAGGTATGTGACCGTAGCGGTGAATCAGCGAAGGGATCACTTGTGCCCCTGCTCACCGCAGTTGGCTCGGGGATTAGGGGATAGATTTTCGTGGCAAACTTACTCTACAATCTGGACCGCGCCGGCGGAATGGCTGCCGACAGTGATGGAAGCCCGGGATAAAGAATGGTACAACCACCACGTCGGTCGATACGCTGCCTGGCCAAGAGAGAGGGTACGACTCGGATGTAGATTCCTGAAGGGGTGCTGGAACGGAATGGAATCGTGGAAGGGATGAAACTGCGCGCGGAAGGGCAGCGTCCGTTATATGTGCACAGGAACAGTCCACGTATGCACGCGCGTGTTCCACAAGAAATTCTGGCCGATCAGAATGTGTGAGTGTGAGTATGATGGGTCAATGGGGGTTGTGATAATAGAATCCGAACGTCCGAGAGCACGTATAAGAGCAGCTGGTGAACGCGGCGCAGGGGCAGGAGTCGCATTTGCATACGTGTGCAGCTGGCCAGGAATGAACGCGGGCATGGATCAAGGAACACGCTGTAGGCACATGCCAGGTCAACCACGGCAGACCTTGGCCAGGTGTGAGCCTGGAAGTAAAAGGCGGACATACGAATAAAAGCGGATGCCAACGAGTTGAGCTTGAGGGAATTCATGGCGATTGCAAGCGATTGTCCGTTCATCAGGTCTGTCGGGTAGATTCGAGAATGTGAATCAGAGACGGAGTGCCCGGATGGCCAGCATGATGTTGCGCAGCCTTGCGTTTCAAGGTACATCCGGCCGCGTGTAGTCCTGCTGGCGGCCACGATAGCGATTTGATTGGACGTTTAGCCATGGTTAGTTGTCGGTCGAGGACATTGGACCAAGCTCAAGATCGCGATGGTCATGGTGGCACTTCAACAGCTTGAAACTTTGATTCAAAGGGCGTGAGGCACAGCCGACTCGGCCGAGAGAGATCAGTAGAAACGAAAGTATAGGAAAGTGTTAGCTACTACGCGTACGTATAGACAGATGGCAGGTATCCGTATGGTAAGTCGTAAATATGGCGATCCGGTTAATGATGGTACAATGCAGGTTCGGCATACACCAGTCTCCAAAACGGAGGCTGGGAAATATTACGCACTGACCTCCAAAGCCTCTGGAGCATCATACAAATCCAGCGCGGCCGTTGTGATGAGGGGATCTTGTGTCGACGGAAGCTCGTCTGGCGGGGTATCAGTCTCGAATTCTGCGACGGCTCGCCCACCGCCCCCCACTCCCTCCTCCATACCATCTTGAGGCGACGAGGAAGCGACAGAGTCGACATCATCCGTACGTTGCTCCGCTTGGGGCTCCTCGACCACATCTGCTTCTGGTAACTCGGATTCGGGCTCCGGTGATTCAGATGGCGAATCGGGGAGAGGAACGCCTTCAGGCCGTATTGACGACGGAGCCTCTGCCCTGTCCCTATCATCGAGATCGACCTCCTCGACACCTTTTGTGACCTCCTTCACATCCTGTCCTTCGACGAGGGGTGCAACACCTCTCCTGGCGTCCTTCTCCTCTGAGGCGGAGTCACGTTCGGTGTCCGGTGCAAGCTCGTTCTTTGCCCTTTTTGCTGAGGAGGCAGGATGGCGAGTATCTTGTTCCGTGACGCTGTACCTGCGTTTTCGACCGATCGTGGGCGCATGGGACGTGGCTGACGGAAGACAGGATCGAAAGATGAGTTACACGGTGTGCACAGGGAACGTGGCAATCACCATCTTCCCTCCATGGACGGTCAGGGCGAGGAAGCAGCGAGCCCGACACGCGTCGTAAAAACTGGAACATGGTCAACAAGACAAGCACGGGTGGGAGGGTCCGTGCAGCAGGCTGTGGGACGGACGAGATATGCGCATATCACGGCCCCACGTGTGGATGCACAGTGAACTATTTACGTTTGTTTACTCACACGGGTCCGTCCGTTCTCGGTCTTGTCTTTTGTCCACAAGACCCGGGCGGGCGAAGAAAAGAAAGAAGAGAACGTCCAGTTAGAACGTCTAGTTTCCCCCACGACCTTGGCTCTGACGCGTCGGGCGTCGCGGTGGTCCAAGTCGTTGTCGCGATAGGTCGAGTCAAGAGTACACGACCGATTACGTAACACTACCATCCCCGATGACTCGCCAGTGGAAAGACACCTCAACTCCCAACGGATATGACCCTCGACGTAACAAGCTTCATAGACAGCAAGGGCGGCAATGCGGAAGAGGTCCGCGAGTCCCAACGCAAACGCGGCGAACCTGTCGAGCTCGTCGATCAGGTCATCGAGATGTATGCCGAGTGGGTCAAGAGTACGTACAGACCTGGTCCGCTAGGGAATTCAGCCTGAGATCGACCATGTCGCGTGCTCATCCAGAGGACTACGAGCTCAACACCCTCAACAAACAAGTAAATGCAGTCCAGAAAGAGATCGGCGCCAAGAAAAAGGTGCGCGCGTACGTGCACTGCAGAATACGCGCCATCTCACGACATGATCTCCGCTTTGTAGGCTAAAGAACCCGCGGACGACCTTGTGGCGCAGAAGAAGCTCCTCGATGCCGAGGTAGAAGCCAAGCGGAAAGAGACCCGTGAATACGAGTTGGTCATGCGCCAACGGGCGAGTAACGTCGGGAACATAGTAGCCAAGGACGTTCCCGTCAGCTTGACAGAGGTGCGCGTGTCCCCATACTCGGTCGCGTGTTCTTCCAGTCAACCGCGATAGGACGATAACGTGACCCTACGGACATGGCATCCAGACGGCCCCAACGCCCAGGTAGAAAAAAAGACGGACATCATGCCTCATCACGAAGTCCTCCTCAGGCTAGATGCCATGGATCTGGAACGAGGTAGGCTCCCCAGTCCCCATGCTTACATTCTGTTCTCATCACTCAGTCCGACGTGCTCAGGCGCAAAGACAGTAGGCCACAGGGGCTATTTCTACACCGATAACGGTGTCGATCTCAATCAAGCTCTCATCTCCTATGCCCTCGACTTCCTCCGAAAGCGTGGCTACAGGAAAATCCAGCCCCCGTTCATAGTCAACAAGGACATCATGAGCAAAACTGCCCAACTCAGCCAGTTCGACGAGGAGCTTTACAAGGCACGTGTGCCCGTATCTCTCATCCTTCCCACATCTCACGCAATCGTGTCGTCGCACGCACACAGGTCATCGCCGACGAGGACGAGAAGTATCTCATTGCCACCTCGGAACAGCCCATCTCTGCCTTTCATGCCGACGAGTGGTTCGAGGACCCCAAGAGCCAACTCCCGATATACTACGCCGGCTACTCGACCTGTTTCCGAAAAGAAGCCGGCTCTGCCGGTCGCGACATGTGGGGCATCTTCCGCGTGCACCAGTTCGAGAAAGTGGAGCAGTTTGTCCTCACTGCGCCCGAGGACAGCTGGACCGCGTTCGACACCATGTTGGCCAACAGCGAAGCGTTTTACCAGAGCCTCGGGCTGCCATACCGCGTCGTCGCGATCGTCAGCGGTGCCCTGAATCTCGCCGCGTCGAAAAAGTGTGATCTGGAGGCGTGGTTTCCGTTCCAGGGCGCGCACAAGGAGCTGGTGTCGTGCTCGAATTGTACCGACTATCGTGCGTCCCTCTTTCTCTCGTTCTTTTTTTGTTCTGGCATTCGGTGCTCATATGCTCGCCCGCCATCGTGATCGTGGCGTGCGCCGACAACAGAGAGCAGACGGCTCGAGATCCGTTGTGGTCTCAAGTCGAAAGATCAACAGCGCAAGGTGTACGTGCACATGCTCAACGGGACCTTGTGCGCTACCACACGCACGATGAGCTGCATCGCAGAGAATTATCAGACGCCCGAAGTACGTCTTTGCCTTCCTCCCTCAGGGACTCCCTCTTCTGTGTGGTTGATCGACTAATCGATCCAACCGTCGTTCTACTCGGAAAAACAGGGCCTCATCATACCCGAAGTGTTGCGACCGTATATGCAAGGGCGGGATTTCTTACCATGGAAGAAAGCGCTACCCAAGAATTTGCAGCGGAAACAGGCATGATAGCACATTCTTAAGTCGCGAGTAGTAGTTGTAGTACTACGTTAGGAAAGCATTACAGTCTCGCACGGCTTTCGAGGCTGGGTGGACGAACGACGGGGTTTCGTGCTGCCCTCTGTCAAGCGCCCAGACATCCACGTTCTCGGCCAAACCGTCTCTATCATAGCAGAAAGTTTAAAAACAAAGGTACAGAGAAATACGAAAACTGGGCAGAGTACAAATACAGATTTAGGCTATGTGATAGTCATTTTTAACGTGGGTGATAGTACAGCTAAGATAGCAAGTAAACAAGAGAGGCACTTGGGACTAGCCTGATGGAAGGGGGGGGTTGGAATCATGGCATGGGCTCGATACCTGGAGATGCATTTGACAGATGGCCTATCCCGAATCAGCAGAGCGACGAAACCCGCCCGACGTCAGAGGTACAACATGGTATGACATACGTCGACGTGTGAGGTCAACGGAAATAGCGTTTCAAATAAAGCAGACGTCGTCGCACAAGATGTGAGACGTGGCAAGCAAAGACGGACCTCGTGCGCGTGGACTGCCCCAAACAGGACGGATGTAAGGGGGAATCGGAAACAGATCATGATTCGTTCAGCTCAAAGTACGCCCTGAACATGGACTCCGTATGGAGGTGCGTGTCGGAAATGACGCCGTGAACGTGCATGAACAACCGGGGAAATCGTTTGGTAAAGTAACTCAGGAATCCATCAGGCATTGGCCCAAGCGTACGCTTCACGTGGTCAGGGAGATCTTGATAATGATGTCTCTGCAGTACTGATAAGGGACCCTGAATGGACGGATGACATGTAGAAGACGTGCCTTGTTCCTTAGGGCCCGCAATAGATCTTGCACGCTCTTACCGTCATATTTGCGGAATTTTCCCAAATTTTCAATAAAGACCTTGTCGAGCCTCACGTGCCAATCGTGTCCCACGATATCGAACGCACCCGTCTCGAGCACGTCAAGGCTGTGATCCCGAGGCTCTCGACACATAATCTCAAAGCGATCGGATGCGTCCTGAAGGAAATTTAGCCGGCGCGCTGGATCCCAGAAGTAGGGATGCAGGAGACAGGACGTCGTATCCGGTCTGCGTCAATGGGAAAACCTGAATCAGGAATAGGAACAGAGGATAGGGAGGACTCTGACTTGCCTGCGTTGGGCCTCGGGGTCTAGCATCCTTCCTATCAGGCCAACAGCTTCGGAACCCTCCTCCCCAAACCTCTCTAGACCATCCAAATTCTTCACGTTTCTAATGATGTTAACCTCCCGTTCAAACCTGTCCCCAAAAGGATGTGACCCGCTCGTGAGGACGTAATAGAACAGACACCCCAATGCAAAAATGTCAATGGCCTTCGTTAGACGCGTCGACGATTTCGAGGTAGGTGCTCCTCCATTGATGACGGTACCCGTGCTATCTGTTGATGATTGCGACCCCTCATCATTGAGGGAGTCATCGAGTTTCACATCTCCACGTAGAATCTCAGGTGCTCTCCAGCCAACCGTACCGGCTGCCTGCGCACCCTGTGCAGTCGGCAAGAAACTCGTCTGGTCGACCTCGAGCTTTTTACAAAGCCCAAAATCGGATATCAACATTCTCCTCCCACTATCCGTTCCCATCCCACCCTTTTTGGGGCCCGAGATGAGGATATTGTGAGGTTTGATATCACGATGTATGATTTTGAGCGAGTGGAGGTGGCGCAATCCGGACGCGATCTGTCGAAGTGCCCGTTTGGGATTAAAGGTTGCAACAATCTCCCGATACTGGTCAGGGGACTCGACCACATCCGCCAGTGACGCAGGACACAACTCAAGAGCGATGTAGAGAAAGTTTCCTTGAGATTCTTGGTAGTAATATCGGATGACGTTGGGATGGTCGTCTGACTCCTGCAGAATGCTAACCTCGCGGGCAGCAAGAGTGACAAAGTCTCGGAGGAGACGTTTAACAGCCACCGCGCGCCCTTGGAGAGAACCTTGATACACCACTGTTCCATGGGAGCCGAATCCTGGAAAACACGCATCAGCTAACCGTGCCAAAACCAAACCAAACCACAATTAAAGAGACAACCAAGCTCACCAAGAACTGTACCGGATACGATGAGGGAAGGTGCGGCAGGCTGGAGGGTCGACGAAACAATGATTGGTTCAGAACTAGGAACCTTTGTGTCTTCCTCGCCTGGGTTCCCACTATCATCCTCTTTCGATCCCGGGGCACCCTCGATCTCTCCTTCGGTATCATCGACAGCGCCGGCAGCCGCTGACTGATTCCCCTTTCCCTTCTTGCCTCTTCGCCGTCTGTGGCCTCTTCGTTTCCTGGGTATCGCATCAGCAACGTCCCCTTCCCGTTCGCTCTCCTCAACGTCGTCGGCATTTATTGTAGGCGGATCCATAACCTCCTTAGTGGGCATGGACGAATCGTCCAATGAAACTAAGGGTTCTGACTCAATAACGGGCACAGGGGTGGGTGATTCGATGTCTGACGGTAAAAGAACAGTCACATCATGACTCTCCTCGCCGAGAACCGATAGCGACTGCGGTGACTTTCCCGCTGCAATGGGTTGGGAGTCGATAGAGGACGAGATGGATGCGTCTTGAATCTCGGGTGTGGGACGAGGTGTGGATGGGTATAGTTTGTCTCTGAATAACAAGATTGAACCAAAAATAGTGGCCAAAAGGACGGTAACGAGGGCGGTGGACATTCCGAAACTCTGCCTTATTGCACTCTTGACAGATGTCCCCAAGGGTACCGCAGTAGACAAATTATTGGTGGTATCAGGGATATCTGGGAGGGGTTCCACAGTAGTGACGCCGCTATTTTGAACCAGATCAATACCCGGTGGAGGCTCAACGGAAGGGACACCGGGAAGCTGTCTGGAATTAAGGGAGGATGCATCCAAAGGACGTTTTCCAGTAAGACAACGTGTATCAAATGGTGATTGTGCACACAGTTCTCTAAGCTTGCGACGTTTTGTAATAGTGTCGACTCTGTCTGGCAAGTCCACGTGGGGAATAGCCGAGGGCGGTGGGTCGATGGCACGGGAGTTGACACTGTATTCGGTGTCTCCAAAAGCGATGAGTGGAAAATGATCATTGCTCATGACGAATAGTGAACCGGTTTCCTCCACGAGGCCAACATAAGCCGTGCCTGGATCATAGAGTGAAGACACGTCAAAACCCCGGAGAACGTCAGATATTGGCGGACGAGGCTGCATAAGCACAAAAGGGTCCGACCGCCTAGAACTTGAGAGAACATCAAAGACCGCCACGCTACAAAGTCACGGAAATTAGGCGAGAAATTCAGGGTCCAAGCCCAAAAATAGATCACTTACACTGGACTTTCAAAGGTCTGAGCCCATAGAAATTGGGACTCTGAGCGCATATACGAATCGGTGTCTGGCACTTTGAACGACATGATCTGTCCATTAGGCAGAGATTCGATGTAGATATCGTCTGGAGTGCGACGGTAGGAGGCTTGCACAGCATTGTCCTGCATGTTGGGCCCATAGGAAGAAAAGGAAAGATTGTGAAGCGGTAACCTCCGTCCGGACGAGGAGCGGGTGTAGATAGCAACATGATAATCTTTCCGAGCGCGTTCTGAAACTGAAGTAACAAATCCGTTCAGAGGACTCACCTGTACGGCCAATGAATAACTCGGCGGGGGCAGGTTCGTCGTTCGCTGATAGATGTTCCTCGAGTGCATCCAGATCGATGGCGTCTTGTTGGGTGAGGTCTTCAAACGGGTTCCAGGGACACTCGGCATTTATGGTCTTGACTCTACCCGTCTCAAGGTCTATGGACAAAAGGGAGGTCTCTTTCTTGCCAACGAACACGCGCTCATCGTCCTCTCTGTCGAATTTAAACGGTGACAGTTCGACGAGTTGGGACATGGATAGAGAGAGAGGCTGCAACGGACTGGTAGGAGTTGCCATGACATATATGTCACCACTCTGGGGCTCGATGATGTAAAGTTCCTGGAGAGGGTCGTCGTCGTCGGTGAGGTCGTAGTCAACCGCAGCATGCTTGGCGCGGACGAGAGGGGCGAGACTGGAAGGGATGTCGCTAGCAGCGGTGGACGTAGACCACATACGCCGACCAGAAGTGCGATCGATGGCATGGAAACTACCGTCGATGGATGCCACGAGGACGACGTTGACGAGCTCTGCGTCTTGAGCATCCTTGGCAAAGGTGTGTTTGGCAGGGGGAGGTACTTTGGCACGTGCCTGGTCGAGTGCGTTGGGGGGACTGTTGAGAACGTTGCGGTGTATGGCGGCGGCGTGGGCGAGGAGGATGGCGAGGAGGAAGAAGGAGTGGAGGAGTGGGGACATCGGTCAAGAAACGTCCATGGATGTGCAGAAGCAAAATTGAGCGCCGTCACCGCCTGCGCACACGCGGCACTGGCTTACCTCCGCCCAATGCCAGACATCCCGCTCGGCTCACAGATTTTCGACCTCGCGTTTCATCCCTCCAACGACACCGTATACACTGGTCTTCTCAGTGGCTCAGTAAAGGCCTTCCGCTACGACGAACAGGGTCAGCACCACCAGTCGTTCTCACTCAGACCCTCCAAGCGCTCCTGTCGCTCCCTCACCACCGACCAGGACGGCGCCCATCTCTTTGCCGCGGGAAAGGGCAAGTCCATCTTGTACGTCCGAATCTTCCTCACTCCGGCGCTGCCAACCCCAACACGCCCAGCACCATCGACACCTTGACAGGCACAGTATCTGATACGCGCAAAGATGCGCACGAGTAAGTAATACCCAGTCGCTGCACCATGACGTCGTCCCTTGACGTGGTCAGTGCCTGCATAGTTCACCTGTAAATCGAATAAAACACCTTTTCCCCAACATGTTTTGCACCGGGGATGACGACGGTGTGATCAAGGTCTGTCACCCTCCACGTGTGGCACCCGTCCATACACACATACCACCCTAGTTCTGGGACCCCCGAAAGTTACAAGAGATACGCCATTATACCCATCATTTCGACTTCATCTCCGACTTTTTGTGGCTCGCCGACAAAACGCAGCTCGTCTCCACAAGGTAGTCTCACGACGATTGCGCTCCCGAGTTTATTTACTTTATCTCTGACCTTCTCTCGCGAAAAAGTGCGGATGGCACATTATCGGTGATAGACGTGCGTGCAAAGAAGTCAGAGCCACTCGCCCGGTCCGAGGATCAGGAAGACGAGTTGCTGTCCGTCGTCGCCATAAGAAAGTATGTGTCTTGTTTTCTGTCGGAGTCGTGAACTTCCTTTCCGACTCGTGTAGCGAGACAAAGGTGGTCGTCGGTACTCAATTAGGAATTCTATCGATCTTTAACCGCAGTCAAGGATGGGGCGACTGTGTTGACCGAGTTCCCGGGTAGGTGACGACCCTGAGCGGTCAGTCTGACGTTTCTCATCCGACCGGACAGACACCCGCAATCTATTGACGCACTTTGCGCTCTGCCTTCCTCGTATCCGTCCTCCCACTCTACCATTCTCACGGGATCGTCAGACGGCCTCCTACGCGCCGTGCAGCTGTTTCCCACCAAGCTGCTTGGTGTCGTTGCGGATCACGGGTCGTTCCCCATCGAAAGGATTGCAGTCGATCGAAACGGTGAAGGGAGATGGGTAGGCAGTGCGGGTCACGATGATACGCTCAAAATGACGGATCTCAGAGACGTCTTTGAGGATGAGGATGGGGATGACGATCAAGAATCTGGTATGTCTGCGGCCGCCGAAAAAAATCGTCCGGACAGGGATGAGAGTCCCGGTGAAAGGCACTCGAACAGCACCCATGAGGCTGTGGAAGCGGAGTCAGAGGGTGCATTCCAGGACTCCGGTTCTGATGCGCCCAGGGAGAAGAAACGGAAGAAAGGGGGGGAAAGGGCTTCCCTGACGAGAAAGAAAAAGAAGGGGAGAAATGAGATTGATGCAGAGCCATCCTTTTTTTCTGGTCTATAAATTACTGTAACGTGTGGATTCGAGCTCAGGAAATACGAATAGTGGATTTGGGACCCTTTATTTGCCCTTGATCGGCCACCACTTGAACCTTTGAGCCGGTGGGTGCGATGATGGAAAGGGTGGGCGCATTGTACACTGGGGAATGGGACGGTAATGACCGTCCAGAGCACTGAATTTTTGACAAGCTCCAGGTCGGGGACCCTTAGAATTTTGAGTTTCAGAAAGTGTAAATCATCTGTAGTACTTATGCACTTGATATTAATCCCAACTTACGTTGGACGCTGTCAAGTGCTGCTCGGATCGCGACTTACAATGTTACATGAATCCATTCTTCTCGGAAGCATCGTGCGGGAAAAAAAAACAAAGACCTCGCCAGATAGGGCACCACGCCCTTCGCGGACGCACACGTACCTCCCCGTCATCGAAGATGACATCTCATGGGTGGCTTAGTAGTTTGAGTTCGCCCCCAAAACCAGCTAGATTGTATTTTCTGTGAGCGGAATTAGCTGATTGGCTCCGTTCGGTTCCTTCTCACCCGCGGGTACAAACGCCAGGTGCTATATTCCCAGTATTGGTACCGATAGCAGAGATCACGATCTGCAATTACACAAGTTGAAGGACCTTGCGGCTGCCTGTCAACGGCCGGGATACGTGGGGAGATACCCCTGAAAATGTGCGGCAAGTGCCGGGGAGTGAGAGCGAATGGGGGCAGATTTGCGGAGGGGGGTCGCCAAGACGAGGGGGTCCTTAAGTGATGATACCCATTACGAAAAAGAAATGTGCTGAGTCAAAAGGTTAGTTTCATCTCCGTGTCGGGTTTGACCGAATGGCCTGCAGCATTGTTCATGTTCGGACGTTTGGGCATTCATTTTATTTTTGCATTCTTGTTATCCGTCCTACATGGTCGTGCTATCAGTGGCTGAGAGGTGTGGAAACCACCGGATTTGATGAGGCTGAGGTTGCCATCGTCCGAGGATCTCGCGGAGAGCTTGATAAAGAAGGGTCAGGTTCATACCTAACCTTGCTGGGAAAGGGAGACTGCGGATAAGGTTTCCGGATGGGTAAGACAAGAGTCTGCCAATCATGTTCCCCAGCCGACAGCGACTCGACTGGGCAAAGATGCGGCATGTGCAATGCCGTCACCGCGTCGCTCTGGGCGTAGGCGGGAGGGAAAGCGTGCTCGTTGTCGCGGCAGCACCATGGGAGCATCATGGCTGTCCAAGACGCCGTTTCCCAGCGAAAGGGTCGCGGGAGACAGCATGGGTAAGCGAGGAAAGCGTCACACTGGGCGTGACCGTGTGCCAACGAGACGGTTCATTGTCCGGCCGAGATAGGAAATCCGGCGGAGGCCCCGGTGTGGTGGCCGAGGCCAGGACCAGGCACGGCAAGACGGACATATCACGCCGTGCCGTCTCGTCCGAGGGGGTGGCAGGAGCGGCAAGGGGCGGCCTGGGATGTTTTGTTTTGCATCCTTTCCACGGCAGCGTGCCCCTGTCATCACACATTCCGCGACATCGCAACGAGGATCAAATCCAAAATTGGCCGGCACGTCGTCCCCCGGCCACTGCGCCACCCTTTCTCGCCGGCCGAGCGAACAGCCACCGCGTGCCGACAGTGCCGCTCACGGAACTTGTGCTGGACCCGCTGCCAGCACACCACCACCACGGTCGTTCCCTCCATGTTGTCACGAAACACGGTCGCATCTCTTCGTCGTACCTGCCCTGCCAGCAGCTCTATTCGTGTCCGAAACCTCTCGGCAAGGGCATCTTCTATTCTCCGCGCCTTGGACATACCCATCGGGACAGAAGTCCCGGGCGTGTACGACGGCAAGTGGACTGGCTCTGGGGACATCCTCGAGAGTGTCTGTCCAACCACTGGCGAGGTGTTGGCACGTGTCCTATCAGTGCGTCTTCCCCGTTCCGCTACCACCGGCTCCCGTTGATCTTCGAGTAGGCCTCCCCACGTGAATTCCACGACGCACTGGACAATTCTCAAGACGCGTACATATGTCTCAGAAAGTTGCCCGCCCCTCGGCGTGGAGATGTGCTCAGACAGATTCGTGAGTCCCTTGCAGCAAAGGTGAGACGCGTCGACTAGCACGCGTCCCGTCGTTCACTCTTCCCGTTTCTCAGCGAGACGCTCTCGGTGCACTCGTCTCCCTCGAGATGGGTAAGATAAAGACAGAAGGCGTCGGCGAAGTCCAAGAATTTGTTGATATTGTGCGGTGGCATATGCTCATCGCCTACCCGTCTTGCTGAGTCATAAAGTTTTGTAGTGTGATTATGCCATCGGCCTGTCGCGAATGATGAATGGCAGGGTCGTAGCGTCGGAACGCCCAGGCCATACCATTCTAGAAGGTCAGCCCATTCTCGATCCCAGTTGCCTTCCCTTGGTTGCTTCGGGCTTGTTCACTCTGTTTCACGACAGTACCGAATCCTCTCGGTGTCGTGGGTGTATTGACAGCATTCAACTTCCCTGTCGCAGTCTACGGTTGGTACGTGTCTAGAGCTGTTGCTTTACCCCTTGCGCCTCCCGCTGGATCTCTCCATCAGGAACTTTTCCCTTTCCTTCGCAGCCGGAAACGCAAATATCTGGAAGCCCTCCCCAACTACTCCCCTGTGCGCAATCGCCGTAACAAAGATAATTGCAGGCGTGTTGGAACGCAATGGAATCCCTGGCGCGGTGTCTACCCTGGTTACAGGGGGAAAGGACCTCGGTGAGGCTGTCGTAAACAGTGCCAATGTCCCATTAGGTAGGCGCCCGTAACCTCCGTCTCCTTAACCTCCACCAATCATGTTCAGTATCGTTCACTGGCAGCGAAGCCGTTGGCCGTGTGGTCGGCAAAGGCGTTCAGTCTCGTTTTGGCAAGACAATTCTGGAATTAGGGGGAAATAATGGTGGGTATTTTTTGTCATCATGACTGACCCGAGATACCCTCTTTTTTCTTTTCTGGCTTACAATCGTCAAATAGCTTCAATCATTATGCCGGATGCGGATTTATCCATGGCTGTACCCGCGGTCTTTTTTGGCGCTGTGGGCACTGCTGGGCAACGGTGTACATCGACACGGAGACTGTATCTCCATCGTGACATCGCACCACGTTTTCTTGATGCACTGCAGAAACTTTATGCTTCAGTGAGGGTTGGTGATCCTCTCGTTGGGAGCACGTTGCTTGGCCCCCTGCATACTACTGCCGCAGTTGGAATCTATTCCAATGCCATCGAACGACTCCGAGAGAAGGGTGCCCAGGTGTTGACAGGTGGACAGCGGTATGACGAGGAGAGTCTGCGCCGAGGGAATTTTGTGCAACCTACGATTGCGATACCTAAATCCGTGGATCCGACAGACGCTGTTTGGAACACTGAAACGTTTGCGCCCGTGTTGAATGTCGGCATTTTCGACGAGCTGGACCAGGCGATTGGCTGGAACAATGCTGTTCCGCAAGGGCTCTCCAGTAGCCTTTGGACACGTGATGTGCGTAACCTCGGGAAATGGATTGGTCCAGAGGGTTCCGATACTGGGATCGTTAATGTTTGTTTCCCGCATTGATGATCGAAAGGGGTGCGAATCTGACTCTGCCCTCAGGTCAATGTCGGTACGAGTGGGGCTGAGATCGGTGCTGCGTTTGGAGGCAACAAGGTCAGTTGTCTGATTTATGAGCAATTGAACAACCTGCTCACCTTCTCTCCGCAGAGCACCGGCTGGTGAGTTCTACGGCTCGTGCTGTTGTCGACCGCAGTTCATGATCCTTTCAGGGGCCGCGAGTCAGGCGGTGATGCGTGGAAACAATACGTTCGCTGGAGCGCATGCACCATCAATTTTTCAGACGCAGCGCCGTTGGCCCAGGGCGTCGACTTTTCGGCGTGACGGAACGTCGGTGTGTGGCAGCGTCCCCGTGCACCAACGGACGGACAGCCATGCGAGGCGGGAGCACCCGTCGGAGATGAGCACGATCTTGTCGACAGGGCATGGCTTCGTTCACATCACGACGACGGGTCGACACCCAATTCTGCTGTAATTACCAGACGACCCCGATTCGTGGAGTTGAGCCGTGAGCGATCTGAGTGATTTATAAACGTGAGAGAGTTGCCCATTTGAGGCCTGCACCGACAATCCAGGATCTCGCCCAGCCTTGCAACGCACTCGCCCAGCGGGGTGCCTGTCGAGCGGGGTGTCCGGAGACCCTCCCACGAGGGCACCATGAGTAAGTGGACATGTCATCCCGCCACCGAGGGGGGGTCCCCATACCTTCTTCGTCCGAGGCGGTGTCCCAGTGAACGCGGCATCGCTAGGCGGGCGGTCAGACCGATTCCATCTTGCACAATGCCATCGGATTATAAGAACATCGGGTGATCGTCCTACAGGAGTTTTAACTCCACCCCTGCCATTAAAGTTACCCCTCCCTTGATACCCCAGCTATTCTGTAGCTCCCTCAAGTCCCCCCTCCCGGCTGTGCCCTCCATTGCCAGTGACCTCGCTCGAGACTGCCAGGTCCCGTTTTCTGCGCCAAAGATGCAAACGCCCGACGACCTTCCCTGGCCCGAGCTGGGCAACGTCTCGCGAGGTGCTACTCGCGGCAACCAAGGTCAGAAAGGTGTATTAGGTCCTTCTGACCAAGAAGGCCGCTGCGTCCTGCAACTACGGGTCCAACCCGGCGTACTCTCCGTCAAGCTGAACCGACGCTCGAGCGAGTGGTACCGCACGCTCGATAACGAGGTAAACCGTGCTCTCAAACTCACCAAGACATATTGGAGGAAGGCACGGAGACGGCAGGACTAGTCAGTAACGGCGTTTCCCCCCTCGTATGCGCAGCTTTTGTCGTTGACGTGAATGCGGCCTCTCTCCCCTTCGTTTAGTGACGCTCGCGCAGACCAGGACCATATGGAGCTACACGAGTGGCTGCAACAACTCAAGGATAAAACAATGTCTCATCTCGAGGTGCTCATGCAAAAGGGCGACATTCAAGGCCCACCATATGTCATGCCGGATGACATCGAGTTGTCATTCTTACGAAAATTCATCGAGCGACACAATGCGAACATCCCTCACAACCCACGACTTCGCCACCTCGGGCCGAGTGCGCAGCCGCCACATATAGAAGAGTCGATGGACGTATCCACGCCTGAACTATCTGACCCAGGATACCCACCCCCTGGTTTGGTCGACCAGATGGCACGCCTCCAGCCAGGTATGCGTACACTCGTTCCCTGCCACCTGGATCGAGCGAACTCAAAACAAAAAAAAATGCCGTCCAGAGAGCGCTTCCAGCGTCTCAAGTCCTAGCTATGCGCATTCGCCTGCGGCGTCCCATCGCCCGCATGTGATGAGGCAGCCGCCGTCGCCTTCGACGGCGACATACGAGCAGCTGATACAAGAGGCACAGACATCAGGTCAGAGGATGCTCACACATTGTATGGTATGACATCAGGAGTTTGACGGTCCCGCAAGTCCAATTTCTGCAGGACGCCCGAACCACACTGTCCCGAGCACAGTCACAAGCTCAGGACGCGTTCCATCGGTATACCGCATGCTTGGAAACCGAAGCTCGGGCTAGACGAGAGGTCGCCCTTGCTGAACAACATCGCGATGAATTGAGTAAGTGCGGCGACGCAGAGGCGCGAGAACAAATCACTAAACGGTTTCAACCCAGTGTCTGCACTACTCTCACGAACGCAAACGACGGTCGGTACGTAAGATAGGCGTTTAGAAACCCCCCCCCTTTCCGTGTGTTCTCACCACATCCTGACAAAGAATACGCACGGCACGCGTCCTTGTCCCAGGAGGATGCTGGAAATTCCCAGCATGCACAGCATGCACAACACAATCAGCAAGACGTAAGATTAGGCGTTCATCGGGCGTGATATATGCCGGTTAACCGGGTCCTTTTTCAGTATTCGTCGCACCATCTTGCGGAGCGCAGGCCTTCGGTTGACATGGTGACCCACAGCAGTCCCAGGTCGCTCGACTGGCGACAGCCAGATGTGTCCAACTCGTACACCGGAACACTGGAAGCGATTCCTCAGTCCGAGGTAGGGAAAATTCTGTGTCTGTCTCCGTGGACCTAAATTTACTGAGTAGATACGATCATCAAGCGACTCCTTCAAGTGCGAGCGCAAACACTC
This sequence comes from Boletellus emodensis, assembly GCA_038089935.1. NCBI lineage: Eukaryota > Fungi > Basidiomycota > Agaricomycetes > Boletales > Boletaceae > Boletellus > Boletellus emodensis. The sequence goes on from JBBPLU010000062.1 coordinate 22,512, forward strand.
GCGGAGCTGGGAGCGGGGTGGACAGGTTGATATTCGCAGTGAGAATCTCGTTGCCATGGACCAGGGGGTGGTTCCATTCTGACTCTTTGGGGTGCTCCAGTTCTCCAAGATGTGACGAGCTTACCGCCACGGAAACGTACACATCACATGGTCGATCCAACCGGTCACAGTGCCTCTTTGATATCGCAGACGATGGCACTGCCTCTATGATTTTTCTGTCATGTGCGCTGGCCGCCTCTCGGTGTCCAAGATTACGCCCATTTTGGGAGATATTGGGTACTGCTTTTGTTGCTCGGCGCAGCTTCGTACCGCTCGCTATTTGATTTGCATGGTCGCACTCATTGCACAACCACGGACAAGCATTTTTGAACTGCATTTTGTCGTCACTTGACGTCATTCCTCATTGCTTTTTTGCTTGTGTTATCATCCTGTACCAGGCCCGCTGTAATCCCTCACCTATCCTATGTCTGTGAGGTCCCTATCGACATGCTATCCTGCGCTGTGAGAATCCTGGGCGGCGTTATTCGGGTTCACTGGACCCAGGCTCGGCAACGCGGCCCGAACTGCGCATCTGCTGCCGCGAGCACGGGGATACGGATTACATAATGGAGTGACCACGGCGTGCTCACTGGGCGCTCGGCGACGCTGCGAACGAGGGTTGAACTCGTGCGCTCACCCATCCGCGCGCTCGTCCCCGCCCGTCGCCCGCCCGTCTTTCCCCTGCACCATCTCCCAGTCGCCGCCCGGCCCAAAGTGCTTTGATCAGATGGTCTCCATGATGCCTGCCTCCCAAACGTTGTGGCCCGCGAACAGGGCCTGTCGAGCGCTTTGTCCCGTCGTCCACTCGTGTCACTCGTGTTTGTTGAACACGCTTGGACAATAAGGGACTGGCTCCAGCTGTCGGGATAATCGCGTGCCGCACACGTGTAGTCCGCATCTCATCTGTTAAAAAGGCCTTTGTCGTGCCCGTCACAGATGCTTTTATTCTATCCTGTCGTTCCCGCTCCCGGAACACTCCGCCGACAGAGTGCCTCTTCTTGTCTCCGAGTGCCTCTTTCCGTCTTGCGCTGTTGAATCGCCCTCGCCGCCCGTCGTGCGTTCTGGAAACACGCGTATTGGGCATGATGAGTGCGATATCGTCGCAACACCCAAAGTATCGCAGTGAGTGCGCCCAGTCGAATCGGCAGAGGGGACATGGGAGAGCTGACTGTCCCTTTCAACTACAAAAAGCCAAGCTGTGTCGCAACTTCGCCAACGGAAACTGTCCTTTTGGTCTCAAGTGCAGTTTCGTCCACCCTGCGCCGGTAGGGGTCAATCTTCTCACTTCCTCGCTCGCGCAATACCTCTTCAACTGGAACATGCTGTTGCCACAACTGCTTGCTCTCTCTAACCAGCAGGTGACACTGAAAGGGACGCAGCGGTCCCCGCCGCGATCCCAAGAAGCACAGCTCATTGACGAGGATCCTTCACCAGCAAGCTCTCTCTTGCTCTCCATGTCGGATGGTACGCCCTCGGAACAGGCATCGCACACGAGGCTGTTTGGCAGACGGAAAAGGTTGCCGTGCAGACAGTTCATTCGGACAGGAGGGTGGTGTCCGGCCGGAGCAAACTGCAGATTGTAAGCTTCATTTGTGTATCCACCACCAGGGCTCTAATTCATCGCTGTCAGTTGCCATGATGTTACCGCATTACCTTCTGCGGACAGTCGAAAGCTGGAACGTGCGCCTCCGTATGAAACTGATATGCCGAAAGATGGTGGGCGAACCATCAGTGGTGGCGTTCTGATGGGTGTCAAACTGCCATCGCCCCCGACCATCAACCAGGAGTGTTCGGACCCGCCTCGATATACGCCTGCGCAACCGTGCCAGTCCCCACGTTACCCGTACTTGAATGTCACCGATCATGGCCACTCTGTAGACCAACCACTGTATTGGCCCGGATATACTTGGCAGCCATATCGGCCGTATTATGCTACTGCAACGGCCGCCGTCCCTGCATCTACCACTATGACTCCATCCTCGGCCATGCAACATGGTACTTGTCACCCTCTCCCACCACCCCCCGCACAGAACGCACCACCAACTGAAGTTCAGGCAAGCCTTCCGTTGGGAGCGTACGAAGTTGATGGAACGACCTACTTTCCAACAGGGGTGCCTTCCGTCCCCGCGCCAGCTCCGGTGACCTGTTCAGTTCCCGTCCACCCAGCCCCGTACAGTCACACGATGGTCCCCTTCTACCCGTACTATGCCCCTCCTCCCGTGCCCGCTAGTTATTACGATGCTCCGAATCAAACAACGGACGTTTGCCAGCAGGCCTGCTTTGACCCATTTTTCTCAGACCCGATGATGCCTAGCGAGCTGCCCGTCGCTTCCCGACACGAGGACTACCACATGTCGCTCATCCAACGTGACAATGTTGTGCGCATACTGGCATCGCCGTTGACACTGGCTGGGGGTGTGGCATCGACGACGACGACGATCGACGTTGTGGACAAGCCGATGCCGGCGGTCACCCACTTGAAAGACCATGAATTTCCGTATCACCCTCCGAAAAACCAGCAGGTGGGCCATGCACGTCGCATCAGCGTCAACATCAAGAAACAAGGTCGCACCAGCAGCGGCTGAACCGGATCGCGTTGGAAGAACTATCCTCCCGCGCAGCTGCGCACACGCACACTGTCGCTCTCTCTCTTCGTCTTCGTCTCCCACTAGTCTCTACTGAGTTCTCTCATTTCCTTGGGGTTTCCGGGTACGCTTAGAGCAATCCCACATGTGTATGTTTGTCTCTCCTTTTCCCCTCAACCCCCTTGTATCGTCTGCATCCATATGTGTCATGTATGTGTGTACCACTCTCGACTCTTATCGCATCCTTCTAGACGTGGTTCTTCATCGATTTCCTCATTTTATCTGCTCCCCTCTGCCCCCTGTCTCTTTCTTTCTCAATCATGATTCGTATCATACCCCGATCATCGTCACATCGTCGTTTCTCATCTCATCTTTTCAAATGGCACCATTTTCCTTCCATCTATGCGCATGCGTCTTTGTTTGTATAGGAGATACACCTTGTCACGAATAGAATGATGTAATTATGTGTGTTCTTGACTGGGGAACCGAGTCGGACTGAGAGCAGTAGACCAAGTTCGAGTGATACGTACACGGCTCAAGACCAAGCCGCAGCAGCGATCGATCGGCCTAAGGGGCCGCGTATATAATAGCCTGTACATAGGAGGAACTACATGATTCTCGCCCTCATCGTCCCATCTCGTCCGAGTCTGCGTTCTCGTTCCTCCCGCTCTCCGCTTCACCAAGCACAATATATATGTATACCTATGTCGAGACACGTGGACGCTGGTGGCCCCGTCATCGCGTCAGGCCCGCGTTCCAACGTCACACAGTCACCGTTCATACCCTCTGGAACGTCGTCATCGATTCATGACATTGAACAACGAACCCTGAATTAATGAACGTGTTACCACAGACGCGCCTTCCACCCCTCTCTCACACCCTTCGCTTCAAGTTCAGTCAGGCTTTCAGACCCTTTTCTTACGTGGAGAGTTATACGATTACACGCGGTAAGAAAGGCAAAAAGCAAAAAAAAAAAAAGGACGAGACATGGCCAAAATGAAAAAGGACAAGTTGCGTATGGTAAGTGTTGGTAATACACGAAAGAAAGAAAAAACAAATAAATACTGAAATGAGTAGAATGAATAAATAAGAATGCGAGAAAAAAACAGGACCAGAATTATCCAAAAAGACAGACAGGGAGGGTCCTCTTGACGATTAAAAGCACCAGAGTTCTCACCCAGAACAGCACGGAACGGAGCGAAACCTTGTCGTTTATACTTTGCCGGTGTTTGAGCGGCTCCGTCGTTCCCAATCAATCAAACTCTCACAGGGATGTGAGCTAGCGTTGCCCTGTTCAGGAAGGACTGGACCCGAAACGAAGGGGATGCACACGATGGGCGGGGCAAGCCTCACGCGAACAGCTCGGCGCCCTCGATCCCGTACGAGAAATCCAAGATCACGATTTTCTGGTCATGGGAGGTGCTGGGTGGCACCATGTCAGCTCTACGTGCACAACCCGGTCCGGTTCCGAACGCAAAAAACCTTACCTGACGATCTTCCCAACATCAAACTTGACGTCGAAAATATGACTGGCATGCAGGTTTCTAAACTCCCGGACCAGTCGACCCACACCCTTGGATTTCCGGGAAGGTAGGTCGGCATCAGGGTGGGCGGCACAGTTCTTCGCCTCCTCGTGCCATTCCCAGACTCTGACACTCTTGTCGTAGCTCGTACTCACGATGTAACCGGTTTTCGGGTCAAAACAAAGTGCCCTGACGAGCAATGTGTGTCCTGCAAACGTATGTAGACATTCACCGGTCGAGGCACGCCACAATTTGATCGTGCAGTCGTTTGATCCGCTCAGGATGAGGCCGTCCTGTGAGGCTGGTAAGCAACTATAATATCACCGCATACGGATACGTACCTTGAATTCGATGCATGCCAGTCCCTTCTCATGTCCTTCAAAGACCCGGATACATTCGCCCGTCTCAACGTTCCAGAGCATCATTTTCCCGTCGCCGCTTGCACTAACAGCTCGGCCGTTCTCTAACCCAACGGCATTTACCGGGCCCTCGTGTCCACGTAAGACTGTGTGGAGAGTCAGTGTCTTTCGATCATAGACATGCATTAAAGCGTCTTTGGAACTGTGTCGAATATGAATGGATTCGGCCCGACAATCATGAGGGAACATACCACGAGACAATCCAGTTGTTGTCCATCCTCAAGTCCAACACACCTCCCGAGTGTCCTCGGAGAACCTTACGAATCTCTGCGGAAATCTTCCTAGGGGGGCCAAAATTCCCAGTCATACTGTCATTGGGAAGGGCGATACCACTTCTTTCCCCAGGCTCTACAGGCGTGGAGACGAGATCCCAGACACACACCGTGCAATCACTGCTTCCACTGACCATGAAGCCACGGCAAACTCCGTCGCTTTCCAGGTCCCAGTCACGTTCAAATTTGAGGCATAGTACACTGCCCGTGTGGCCTTCAAAGGAAGCGACACACTTGCCGGTCCTGATACACCAAACTTTGATCGTCCGGTCTCGTGAGCCGGATACGATACGTGACGAATCAAAGTCAAGGCAGTAAACACTATTAAGCACAGTCAAGCCGCATCAGCGATGGCAAGCATTCAATGACCTACCTGTCCCTGTGACCATCGATCCTGAGCACCCTGGGTTCTCCCTCAGGATCACGCCACCGCTGCTCAAGAATCGACCGACCACGATACAAGCTATGCCAATCAAGCATGAGAGGGGCCTGTCTCGACATTGGTTGCGGCTCCAGTGACGATATCGCTCCTTGCTTCTCGACTTCGTGCACATCTCCATCCTTCTCCTCGGAAGGAGCATCGGAATACTGACTCTCCTCCTCTCCGCGTTTCTCACAAGGGTGTACAAACACCCCGTTGCCCGCACCCTCGTGTCCGAGCGAGCCTGCAACCTCCTTGAGCCTTATATTTGCCCGATCAAAGTCAATTGTCCATCCCCTCGGCTCGTCCCACTGTTCGCCGTCATGTTCGTGTTCGGTGGCAGGTATTGAAAGTCCATGGATACCCTCGTCCTTGAAGTTGCGATATCGGCGTCCAAACCCTCCAAAGGGGTCTTTAGTATGGTGCCCATAGCGTGGTTTTTGGCCGGGGGAAAGATCGGGTACACGAGGAATGCCTTCTCGTGCTTGCCATAGTCCCCACCAGACGCCGTTGTCAAGTGCAAGGGAACGCCATGCTCTGCAAGTTGAGGAAACTGCGAGGACGCTCCGTAATGGTAAATAGGAAAGAACCTGGAGAAAAAGCTCGGGGGGGAGTTGGGTAAGTGGTGTCGGGATCTTTGGGACTGCAATTGAAGGGAGCACGTTAGCGTTGATGGCACCGGGGGCGCGAACAGCTCATCCTGACCTCCTCCGCTGAAGAACTCGGGTTCCTGGGTGACCTCGTGCTCATCCAAATATCTGTATCCACACTCGCACGCGCCGTCCCCCCATCCGACGCATGTACAGCCAACCAACTCACCCTCTTCACCATCGAGCGGATCCAGGGCACCGTAATCTACATCAGTATCCACCTCGAGCATCCCACGCCTCACACGTTTGGTGCGACGCTTTTCCTTTAGCTTCCGTCCAACACCCACCATGGGCGACGTTTTGCTCCGGACCACGGAAAAGCCGGGCATCGGACTCGATTTCGCACGAGCTGCGGGAATCGGTATGGGGTGCATGTCCCGAGCCATGGGCGATGGTTGAGCAGTGCCCTTAGCAGGAGAAGCAAGGGATTCCCAGAGGCGAGATATTCCAGGCCTGGCGCGCCTCGGTTTGCACGTAAAGGGTCCTAAACTCGTGCTGGCACTCATGCTTTGTGTTCGCCCGTTTACAGGAAAATGTAATGAGCTTGCGACAGAAGTCGAGTTGGAGCGGAGAAACGGTAGTGTCGCAGCTCCACGGAGATGAGAGGGGCGAAATGGATCCGCGTTCTCGGCTAGTTGGGAGGTGTATTGATAGAAGGTCGGACTGCTGGGAGGAGAGATGATGGAAAAGTCCGCGCTGAGGGCAGGAGATGGCGGGCGCGCAGACACTGGGTTGCGCGATGGTGGAAGAGTAGTTCCTGATGGAGGATCAGGAGGTGACGGAGTGTAGGAGGCTAGGAGGGTTGTTGGTATTACGTTCGTATCGATATTGGGCAGACGGGATGGACCAGCCTTTGGCCCATCATAGGCGAGGGCTGGCTCTGGCGTAGAGTGAGCGGTGTAGTACGGCGTAGGTACGGCGGAGCGGAGATATCTTTGTTCAGCGAATTCATGTGAGGCGGCATCTCCTCGTGCAAATCCCACACCGAGCCTAGGTGGTAATACCACGGTGAAATCAGAGTCCGCAGTCGACGATCCGCCACTCTCGCGGAAGGTGTTGGTTGACTGAGAAGGGGGTCTTGCACGATCGGGCGCCCGAGTGGGGGCCAAGGTAAAGGTGAACGGGGTGTCTGATCGAGGAAAGGACTCCGCCAAACTGGGGCCACGAATTCGAAACACATCGCCTTCGTCGGGACCCGGGGAAGAGAGGGCAGATGAAGGAGCGGTCGCGTAGGACATGGCCGAGGAAGCAGGAGAGGGCACGTCCAACGACCAAGAGGTATTGAAATTCAGGTCAAGGGTGAGATGGGGTGCCTGCCGCCTGGTGGGGGTGTCGACGGTGCCAAGGGCGAACAAATCGATATCCAGAGGGGGGTAGAGGTTCTGTGAAGGGGGAGATGGGAGGCCACTATGACTCGGTCTGGGCTCGAAGGGGGATTCGGAGCCGGCGTGGGTGCTCGTGAGCCTTGGGGAGCGTCGGAGAGGTCTTGGGGAGAGTGAAATGGGGCCGGGGCTTGCTGCTCGCGGGAAGGGCACGGAGGAGGAGGAGAGCGAGCGGGTCGGCCGCAGGGGCCTGCATGTTGAAGGGGTCGACGTCGTCAGCCTGAATGGCGGTGTACAAGGCGTGGCCGACATGCTGCACCCAAGTCAGAGCAGCTCGAAACCGTCTCCTCCAACCCACCTCGCACGTGACCAAATATCGGCTTGAGGAGGGGGATGCCAGTCCATGTTTTACATCCACGGCTAGTATATATACGGCCAAGTCTCTACAACACGAGGTCCATCTCTACGAGAACCGTATTGCCCCCGTGGTCGGATCGGTCAACGTGAACAGCGGCGCGTGCGAGATGACAAGCGCGGACAACGCCATCCTGCGGGAACGGGCGTGGTCAGCGTCATGCGGGGACAAAAGCACCGTCGGGCTACTCGTCGGCGGACGGAAACAAGAAACACGCTGGGCGCAGACGGACAGGGCTGTGTCACCACAACACCGAGGGCCAGGATCCGCACAGGAAGGATCCCAAACATGCCTCGGGCACTGAATGACGTTCAGGACGGGGGCTTGGTGACACTGCACCATGCACCAAACAATTGAGAGAACAAACGCCCGTGCAGCCTGATACGTCATACAAGAGACGGTGGGCGACATGCAACGCGGACTTGGGGTTAGCAGAAGCGGGAAAAAAAAAAGCTTATAAATGGTGTTCATGGAAATCCATGATCCGGGAGTGGAGTTGCTATGCGGAGGACACCGCCAAGTACTCACATGAGTGTGGTCCAGGGCGTGCTTCCGCCTTCCTTGGCGCGCAGCGGGTGCTGGTTCATGACACCGTTAATGGCAAGGACGAGAACGGGCCATGCGAGATATCTACAGCAGAATGCAGACCGGTCATTTAGGACACGATGCATCGAGGGGCGAGTAAAAATCCGCACAACGAACTACGGAAATATAACGACGAACCTGTTCCTCGTGACCATCACTATCCCAGCGAGGAACAGGCCCAAAGAGCCCATTGCGTCTGCAAGACAGCAGGACGTCACCGACTTGTCCTTGAAATAAAGAGCTAACTCACCGGTAGACTCTGTCTTCCATGACTTTGGAAGGCTGATGCCTGTCTCGCGCGAAGGATCCCTCGGATCGCTCAAGTTGCTGCTCGACATGCTCGTGTCGTGTGGGCTGCAAGCGTGGGAATACAGCTCGACCCACAGTGGCCCCGACCATCTTCTGCTGGGAACGAGACAGGTTGTCTGTTCTAGATTTTCGTCATGGACCCTCACCCGTTGGCTGGGTGCAGCCAGCCCTGTCCCTCTTCTCAGGTGCGTTCGCAATTCAAGTGCGCTCATGCTCGAACGTGGGCCACGGCTGCTCGGGAAGGCAGAATGGCAATCATGGATCGCCATTTATCCTATTACTCCTAATATTCATCCTTCTCGCCTTCTGTTCTAGTCCATTCGGACTTGTACATTCCTGGTGGGTTTGTAATGCTTCAGGTTCAATTTCGATCAACGCGTTCTCTTGTTTTCTGCGCTCACGTTCATGATTCCCATCCCGTATCCCGACGCAGGCCTCACAAAGTGTTTGATTTCTCTCCAGGTCCCGGGTACGAACGCCATACATGCCGTTGGTTGACCTTTCTTCTAGTTATTAACTGTCCTCTGGACCACATTGAATTCAACTATATGGTTGTTTCCACAACGCCAACTCACATGCATCATAGCCTTCTGTTTCTGGTGGTATGCCGTTTTGCAACCCAACCCCTAAAGCAACCCGACCCTGCCCTAATATGAACTTGACGCCGTGCTCGTGGTCAGTCCGCCTCTTGGCAGTTCAAATGGTCACCAAGGTATACTGGCTCTCCGATTCTCTCCGTAGCATAAACGATACATCAAGATGGCCCCTGGAGCTGCAATGGTGGGATTTCTCTCAACAATTCCGATCGTGGCGCCAGTGGCTGCCTTGCCGCTCGTGGACGGCCAGCAAGAATCCTTCCAGTTCTCATGCCCACCACAAACACGACTGGAACACGCTTCGGCTACGTCTCTCTTAGCAGCAGCGCCTACACTGGTGGGGTGGAACGCAACTTACTGCCACAACAGGTGGCGTGAGTCGATGGGTTGCCCTACACGCCTCCTGCATACGTTCAAAATATGACTGCGATGGGGCAGCGTGCACTCCTGGGGGCGAATGCATTGCAAGGAATGGAACGAAGCCCAAAAACGAGAACCGTTCATTCCCGTTGGGCCTCCTAGCCAGTCGTGCGGTTTAGGTCGCTTGGGTGACTCTGGCAACTGATGTACTGGTACAACATAAAAAATGCATCCTGAAGCAAGCCATGTGTACGATCCATTGGCACTCCGGTCAGATGTCGCGTTGCTGACGAGGCTACACCGTTCGGATTCCCCCCACCACCGGGGGTCGCGGAGGCGCCTCACGATCTGGCAATCGATCTTGTGCTGTGGTGAACCCAACCACTGGAGCTCCTGGTTTAGAAGCGCGATCTTGGTCTTCTACCACGGACCCTTTACACCATACGGCGGTTGAACATCTGTGCATACTGGCCGCTAAAGCACTGACACCTTGAACATTCTCAACGCTTTTTTTCTAAAAGCGGATACTGGCAACCACGCCAGTGGAACGTGGACCTGCCCGTTGTGGGATTATATCCTAGAGACGGAAGGTGATAAGTAGTTTTTTTTTTTAAAAAAACTGCTGGGCGCTCGATGTATTTGGCAATGCCAAGGTGGGTGGGTTCGTTGGATGTAGCACTTTCTTTTAACGTATAGGGACGATGGGATCACCTTACGGGAGCGCATCGAAGGCGAAATCAAATCGATACCTGTCAAGGCTGTAGCATGTCCTTCGATTCCTTCCCGAGAATCAACATTAATCTGGTGGTCACCTGTGGCAGGAAACGTGGCGCGGAATCAAGGAGTCATACTCTATTCACATTGCACACTATAAACGACCGCCGTGGCCAGCGCCGTACGCGTCCAGGTCACGGTTCGCAGAAGATCCTGCAAGGAGAACAAAACTGACTATGACAATAAGTGCTTTTTCAGATAGTCGATCGTAGCAGCGTTCACGTATTCGATCACGCTCTTCTGCTTGTAGCCTAAAACCAACGTAACGCCTGCGTGAAGTACGAGCGAGCGACATGACATGGGTTCTCACCATGTCCCTCCCCTTCGCAAATCACCAGTTGCGCTCGTCCCCGCAGGTTACCTTTCACAATCTTATACATGGCCACAGCTTCGCCCACAGGCACCCGCGTGTCCGTTTCGCCGTGCGTGATGAACAAAGGCGCCTCAATTTTCTTAGCATTGTTCAATGGTGAGATGCGTTCCAAAAAGGCACGAATAACGGGGTCTGACTCGTCCCCGTACTCGAGACGTCTGTTCGCACGACGTACGGGGGCCGTGTTCTCAAGGAACGTGACCCAATTTCCGATCCCAAAGTTGGAAACGCCACATTTGAGCTTGGAGGAGTAATGCGTGAGCGTAGCCTTGGAGAGGATGTGGTTACACTAGGGTACACGAGTGAGATCTTCTGCGCTTGGACATACTCACAAAGACCATGTATCCCCCGTCTTGCACAAGTGACGTTCAGTGATCGCATCTAGTATAGCGGAAATAAAAACATTTACATGAACCACCCATGACTGCGATTTGGGACGGATCCACTTCCCCAGACAAGCCAGATCCAATATAATCGATTAGTGCGCCGATGTCTCTGCCATCCACCTCATAAATGGACGAGCAAATCAGACTGAACACTTACTTGACTGCGTCCTCGCGCTTCTCAACGTCATCCAATGACATGTACTTCCTTCCATAACCCGAACTGCCTCGTACGTTTGGATAAATCACAGCAATTCCCAGCTCGTTTAGTAGATAACCATGGGTTGCACTGTCTTTTCAGTCAAGCGTATCCTGTAAGAGACAAGGGAGTGCCCAAACTCACGTCCTGTATTGCACCGTGGCCTGCGACTCGGGACCGCCGTGGATACCAATAACAACGGGTGCCTCGCCCTTGCCTTCATTCGGATGATAATAGAATGCAGGAACCTCCAGTCCATCAAAGCTTCTGAATCTGATCAGCTTTGGCGCAACGGCCTTTTCCACCTCGAGTGCCGTCGCCTGGGTGTAAGGCGTCAGCTCGACATTGACGTATGCATCACCATTAGGGGTATACTTGAGGGTTTGCAGGTCTAGAACAGCCCTTCGGATAGATCCACGAGATCGATACGAGGCGAGGCGGAGTGCAAGCTCGTAGGGCCGCCTGTTTCGCCCATCATGTGAATACGAAATCCATCCACCCTCCCACTCGGCTTTAACCTCGACCACTACGTTCTTATTCTGGCCACTGAGAGGTACAGCATAGAGCGTGCTCCAGCCTTCCACGTTCGCGATGAAGTAGATGCAAGCTTCCGTGACGCCGAGATGTCCCACCTCCCACGCAATGGGTTTCAGAACAGGGACGGCAGGATCAAGGGTGGAAGTAGTGATGTGCGTAACCGTGCGCTGATTGATGTCATATGATACGATGGCGTCAAAATCACCGTATGCATCCGTGACGACATATATGACATGAGGGTTGGCAGGGTCAAAAGAGAAAGTCCCGTTCACTGTCGTTTTCTCTTCGTGTTCTGTGGCACCAGGGAGGATGATACGCTCGAGCTTTCCGGGCCCTGGAGCAGAAATGTCAACTACGAACATAGTTTGATAAGCGTTTCCGTAGGCGCGCGCAAGAAGTAGGTATTTGTCATCAACAGAGATGGACCGAGTGACCCATCGCTCGGTCTTTCCATCTCGTAGAAGAGGGGTGACCAACTTGGAAGGAAGGCTAAATGGAGTTGAGTCACTGATAGCTCCCGTGTTGGAGCCTATCAAACGAGTCAAGTAAGCCAGGGTATCGATGTTGTTTTCCTTGTTTGAAACAAATGCCATCAATCTGAAAATGTCCATGAGTACATTTCAGCAGAATGATATGAAACCGACTTGTTGGATGGCGAGATCACAACATTGTTATATCTGTAGTCGTCGTGAGTTATTCTCTCGACACGACCTTTACCAGGGGCGTTCTCCAGTTCACCGTCGATTGTTGGCAAAACATGTTCGGAAATGGCATCCTCCCAGTAACGCCTGCAACCCTCAATGTTTGGTACAGTACAAAGGGGAAGCGAACCAGCTTTGCGCACGCACCAAAGTTGAAAGTGCTCATTTCCATTGAAATCCATGGACATTATTGCGCCACCTGGCCTGTACACACCACGCCAATCGTCACCAGCGATAGGTCTGAACGTAGATATGATCCTGCCGCTCCCGATGTTGAAATATGTGAGGCGCTCCAACTCAGTGTTCGCCGGATCGGTTGAGATCTTGTAAACCTGGGACACTTGAGCATCCTCTGGGCGATGGGAGAGAAAGATGCTGCCTTGTACTTCCCCTGTCGCAGTCCTTACTGTGCGTTCGAAGCCGTACAGACCGAACCCTAGGATCGTAGATCGCAGCACCCGAACTAGTCACAGGCATGAACAAGAAGACGGCATACCTCGAGCGGCGTCTTCATAGGCCTTCATCCCAGTAAAGATCTCCTCTGGAACGTCTGGGACATTAACCGCCTTGATCTTGTCTGCGGGCCTGGTATACTCGAGGTCGCCCGGATAGTCGGATGGAGTAGCCATGCCTAACGACGTGGGGAGATGCTTATATATAGCTTGTCAGCGATCCTGGAAGGGAACAAAGCCCACACGGACCAAGGATAGGTAGATAAGATAACATGCAGCTTAATCAAGCGCGTCCGACAAGTCCAATAACGGAGAATAGCAGGTGGATGGCACCGTCCGAGGTGTTTCAGAGCCTTCTCAAACGTCGCGCACACAGTGTCAACCAGGTCTTGTGAAGTTCCGAAATTCAGCTCTCATACACTCAAGCCGCCGTACCAGTCATTACCTCATACAGCCCATCACCCACCCTCCTCCTCAACGCTTCGCTCCAAAACCGCATGATAGGCTCCCATTCGTCTCGAGAATGCGGCATACTCTCATCTCCGTGAGTCCCAAGTCTTACGACTTGCCTTGTGTCCGTGAACCCTTTTGAAAACGCAGTGGACGCGTCCTTGCGGAGAGAGGCTCGCGAGAAAGACAGAAGCGGCGTAGGACACGGTGTTGCAAGCGTCGGGTAGGAAAGGAGAGGTCCAGATACGGAAACAACCGATCCTAGATGACGAGCCGATAGAACGGACTTTGAGTCTGCAGGATCAGACACCGCGTTCAAACCGGCGAGCTCTTGCCTCCACCACGCCAAAGCGGTTTCCGCGGCGACACTACCGCCTTGGCCGAAACCGAAGAGATGGATGCGATTAGGTGGCCATGTGCACTCCAGGACGAGGTAACCGAGTACTCTGATCACGACCTCGAGAGCCGCCGTTGGGTTCGGTCGCTCGATGATCTCCCCAAGGAAATCAAAGGACGTGTACCATTGAAAGGCCTGCTCATGAAGATATGGGATCCTGTGGGCCATTGCTCAGCATCGCGGACCAGTCTACGTGAACACGCATGGTTACTGTTCGAGGGCACGCAGTGCAAGAATGGCAGTCTGCGGAAGACGAAGCGATCGACCGAGCTTTGCGAATGGTGTATGACTGTCTCCTAGGCATGGTATCGGTGCTTGTGGGAAGGACGACAAAGTGATACAAACCAAGTCCGTGAAGGAGGATTAACAGGTTCTCGTCCGTTCCGTCATCGCTGGGGGTGTAAGAAAAGATGAGCGGGATCTTGGAGGATTTCGGAGCGGGTTTGGTGCGTGGTGAAAGCAGAGTCGGTGAAGATGCATCCAGGTGTACATTGTCAATGTCGAGTTGGGTGCCACTGGAACCCATCGAGCGAATTGTCCTACTGCGAGGAGCGTACGATAAACCTTCAACCAATGTGTTTCAGTATTTCTACTCGCTGACGCCCACCCTACACTGGCGGCAAAGTGGTAACCAAGGCGAGTGACATTGGCATCAGGCTGATGCAGCTTGTCCGTTAACCCATGGGGCAGGCTACCCACATGGACGGGCCAGGTCACCCTTGACACGGCACTTCAGACAGACGACGTTGACGTTGCTAGCGCCCAAGTACGGCTCTCCAGCCTGAGAGCAGCGTGCTGTGGTCCATCATGCTACTATCCACCACCTGGTATCTCGCCACGGTCTTTCTTGCTCATGTCTTCGCCACCCAAACACCGTTTCGGTCCAGCAACGCCGAGTGGACTGTCGGTAACGAGGACATCAGAGATTGGGATCTCAGCACACCCCCCAACGCCAACTCCACGGACCACCTTGTGTTTGAGACGGTTCATTCGCTGCTTCAACGTTGGCCCAATACTCGCATGAGGAATGGTGAGTATCGCATGCGTTCGCCTCGTCATCTTGGGAACACATCGTTCGCAGGTCATGCCATCGTGCCAGGAGTCATTCCCAAGGGAACACTGTTTTATCACGGCACAAATCGCAGCGAGCTACCCACGGGTCCTGAGTGGTTCGCCACCGATCCCGAACACGCTTATATCTTCTGCGGGTTTGATCCCGGGCATGAATGCTGGCAATTTACAATCGCGACGACCCGACCTCTCAAAGTGGTCTATTTCGACGGGAGCAGTGCTGCGAAACTGCCGTATGGCCCATTGGACACCCAGGACCTTCTCCTGTGGGGTGAACCACGCGGTGGAGCGACAGCGGAAGATAGGGTGAGAATCACAGAAATTTGTAAGTGGGGCAGAGACTATGGTGTAGATGGTTTTATCAGGTAAATATTCCCCGTTCCAGACGTTTTCCGAGTGCGTACTAATCACGCTTTAGATTGCAGATGGACTTGTGAGTACCTCAACGTTGTTCTGCGTATGGAAGTGGGTTTTCTCAAGACATCTAGCGAGCTCATGCTTTGTGATCCGGCGTCTGGTGTCAGTCTAGTTTCTTCCTCGAACCTAGTGAACCGATTGCTCGGATGGCCCAAGCAGACGATCCTTTGTACGCTTTTTGTCCACTGACTCTCGTATTTAAGAAATCCTGACAGTGACGTGTGACAGTTGAAATATCCGGGTTTGAACTCATGAATGCTGGTTCGTGGCACAACTCCCTTCATGGGGAGACACGTGTCCAGCTGGATCTGGCTGGTCTGGTCACCTTCTACGATACACAGCTCGCGCCTTCTTTGGTTCCCATTCGAGCTAGCCAGGAAAGATGGGACCATCGCGTGCAAAACGTTTCCAGCGAGGATCTATCGGCCATAAGGGCAAGGCTTGGAGAAGTTTTGACTAGACCTGAGGGACTGTCTAGCGGAATCGACTGGAGGACGCTCATTCAGGTGATTGTTGACCGTTACGCTCAACGCCTCGAACTAGTACGACATCTCCTGAATGCGACGACGGCATACCCAGACGACGTCTTCGATAGCGCCAACAAAACCCAGGCCCAGCTACGAATCATGCTGACACCCTACATCCTTCTGTCGGCCGCCCCTCCCCCAGATCCGTCGTCGGATGAGTCCCGGCTCGACTGGGCAACCCCCGTGTTCGAGCTGTGTGCCGTGACGCACACGCGCTCGCTGGACTCTGAGCTGCCATCCATGACCACCTCGGAGAAATTGCTTCTTCGAGCCGTACGCGGGACTACGCGAGAGATATGCCGCGTGATCACGAAGATGTGGGCTATGGGCGTCCACGCTGGCCTCGACCTAGCGTTGCATACCGAGGACGGCCTACGTCCCGACGTCGCGCGGGTAACCCACCTCCGAAACGAATGGATCGTGGACCTGGACCGCCTGATGGTGTGGCTGGACTGGAGCATATGGGTCAAGTGTGACCCTACGTGTGGACCAATGGTATGTCGCCACGTTTTGTTATCGCCCTTTCATGGGCAAACTAAAAGGTGTGAACAGGAGCTGTGTTACCTGCCCACCTGGCCCATCGGGTTCCCTGGAGGAGACAAGATTGAGCGTGGCGAGACGAACGTCACATTTGAGGACAATTCGACCACCGGCGAATGGAAAAGACCACAGCCCAAATGTATCAGTCGGGTCGCGCCGTACGGGTACTGAATCCATCTTTGGTCCATATCATTTCGGCCACGCTTATACCATTTGGATGTTGGTCCCTTTTCAACCGCTGACATTGTGAAGTGCTTGTGTTTTCGCCAAAGCATCTGCGTATTTTATGTAACTTTCAGTCACTTGGCACAACTTTTTCGGGGCGATTTATGGGAAGTAAAAGGTGAATGCAATTCCGTATTACCACAAAACGCTGGATAAGTTAGCGCTGTCCATTCACACGTCATTGGGGCACTAGCTCAAAGAAGCCATCAATGTCTCCCTCTCTACTGCATACGGGTCCAAGTCATTCGGACCCGGCAGTTCAAGACAGGTGTCCACCCACGCCAGAGCCCACGCACCGTTCCCTACCTTCGTACCGCCGAGGACGCGTCGAGGAGCGAGCTGTTCCCAGCGACATGTAGTCGGTTGCGTGTCTGCACGATCTATTTCAGTAAAAAAAAGATGCGACGTCAGCGATCGGCAAGTTAAAAGGGTCGGAACTCGAGAACGTACAATGTACAAGCCCCGTATGTGGCTCGTATACACCCAACGGAAACTCGGCGTTGTCCGTCTTTTTCTTTAGTCCCGTGTCCCCGTCGCCATCGGCGTCCATCCCGCCGTTCACCCCCACCTTTTCTTTACCTTTTCCAGAACCGGTATCTAGCACGCCTCCGCACGCGATCCTCGCTTCTTGTCTCATCTTGCACCATTCTGCGTTCATCTCCTGAACTCTCCTAGCGGCTTCCCACATCCAATTTTCCTCTTTCAGACCCTCCCGAGATAACATGCTCTTTCTGACGGCACTGTGTGGACCATCGCTAAATGGGCCCCACCCCGAGCTACCGAAGAGGGTAGTCGGCCCCCCAGCGCGATATACGCCCTGATTAGTTCCAGAAAACGTTTGGCTCGGCGCAGAGATGACAGGAGCATTACTGGCGGAAGTGGCCGTTGGATCTGGAAGTTCACCAACAAAGTCACCGGGGGAAAGACCTTTGGCGGTGATGTCGGCAAGCACTCGATCTTCATAATAGTCGTCCGTAACCCAGCGCCCGTCTGAAGAGCCGAAACGCGAAAGTTTGAAACTGATAACTGGATCCGTGCCATCCCCACTCACCAATGATCATCTTGGCGCCATGTAGCTTATACGCGCTTCGTGCGGTGACTAGCGTGACACTGCGAGTCTTGAGATGAGCACCAAGCTTGCCGGCTTGTATGAGAGCCTCCTTTTCCTGTTGTGAAGCACTGAGTTTGAGTGCGAGCGCGTTGCGGCGAAAGTAGTACAACGAGTCCCGGAAGCCCGAGGAGCGCGCCGCATCAATGGCAAGCATGTATTGTCGTGTTGGATGTCGATCCGGGAGAATAAAAGTGCTGCATTTGAAGCGTCGACCTAGAAGCAGGTCAGACAGCGGCGACGAGCTCTGCGCGAGAAGGGATCATCGAGTTGCTCACCACCAAGCAGGTTTCCGTCTATATCGATCTTTTGGTCGCCCTTTTCGTCTGACTCCGTGACGAACTCGTCGCCTTCGATGTAGTAGACCTTATCTCCAACTCTACGCCATGCACGTCCACCTTCCTCGCCCTCTTCCCCGTCGCCCTCTCCCTCGCCGTATTCCCCAGAAAAGCGGGCCGTCAAGCCCTTGCTGCGACCGCGACCTTTACCACGGCCACGAGCCTTCCCCTTTACGCGTGCAGCGGGTGTGCTCGGGGCTGGCACGCGTGTGCGTCC
Organism: Boletellus emodensis; assembly: GCA_038089935.1. Classification (NCBI taxonomy): domain Eukaryota; kingdom Fungi; phylum Basidiomycota; class Agaricomycetes; order Boletales; family Boletaceae; genus Boletellus; species Boletellus emodensis. The sequence continues at coordinate 40,717 of JBBPLU010000062.1, forward strand.
TTTCGGTCTTCCCCGAGGTCGAGCGGAAGCGTGTGCGTCACGCTCGCCGCCCTCCTCCTCATTCCCTTCATCGACGACGCTCCCCTCTAGATCCCCCTCCCCCTCCATGTCTGCATCGATGCCCTCCACCACAGGCTCTTCCTCGTCCAGCACGCCCTCGGATTCCTCTCGCTTTGTGTGGACGCCGTCCTCGTCAACATCGTCAGGCTCCTCGGGGTAGGACACGGGGGTCTGGATGGCGGGGGTGTGGGACCGCCGTGCAGTAATGATCGTGGCGCCGCCGCGACCGAGGCCGGGTTTGAGGATAATTTTATGACTCGAGGTGGACGTGCTGGCGCGCTTCATGTGTGAACGGGATGTTTTCGCAGAGACCAGCTGTGTTTGGAGGCGCCCGTTCTATGGCAGCCCGGTGTGCGGGGGGACGTGGTAGAAAGAAGGGGACTCGGTGCCCTCCAATTGGCTATCCGACGCAGGGGTACCAAGCAAAACAGCCAGTTACGTAATAGAGAGCCTCGTTCGCAAGGTTCGACGTGTCCGACTACACCATGTCGTCTTTTCGGGACCTCCTCGAGGGCAAAATCGTCAGTGCGACATTCGCTGGCTCGATACACTCTTCCTAACACCCGACAGGACTTTCATGGCCAGAAGAAAGCAGACAACGTTGTTCGCATAGCGCTCATAGTGAGCACTGTGAGTTGCTCGCTTGGTGCGCCCGAGCTACCACATGACGAACTGTGCAGATTCTTTCGTTTGTGCTCGGTTTCGCGCTCCAGTCGCTGCGGATCACGATGGGGACATTTGCTCTTTTCACGGTCGCGCTCGCGCTGGTACGCAACGCCGCTTTAACCTGCATATGGGATGCTGACGGGGCGGTGTGCCCACAGGGTATTCTTCCACCCTGGCCCATTTACAATAAACATCCTGTCCAGTGGCTGCGTTCGCAACCGGCCACGTCAGAGAGAAAATGACGTCTCCGCACCAACTTGCCATGGCAGCTTTGTCGCCTCCGTATGCGTGAATACAATCACATCCGTTCGCGCAAACAGTTCGTTATCGCGGATCCAACTCAGGCAAAGCGACGCCGATTGGGTGGAGTACAGAGCAACTTTGATCATTCGGATACAAGGTTCCAACCAGCAACCTTACAGTCCCCACCCCTCCTGCGAGTCCCGACAAAAGAGGGCAAGGGGCCCCGTCCCTCCAGAGTTTCCAGGAGGTAGGAGAGCGTGCGTGCAATGTGATGTGACCGTGGCCACCTGCACATTTTGGTGTCGTAATTCAAGCAGGCGTCCCAACTGCACGAGCTCGACTGCAGTGGGTTGTTTACTCTGTTTAAAAACGAAGCGATCAAGAACACGTCGACGCAGGGGGCAATGAGACGCACTGGAACGGGCTCTCATCTTTCTACGCTTACGTCTGAGTCTGCGAGAACGCTTCTTCTTCCACTTCTCTCTCATCCTACGACGTCCGCGATGAGCCTGTGCGAGACGCTTTGCCGGGAAGGGGACGCACCTGCGAGTCGGTCGAGTGGCTGAGGACGAGGAGGCGGGGCCACGCGTGGGTAATATCTTTGGGGCTGGCTGGTGCTGTATAGTGGATTACATAAATTTCTCACGTCTCCAATGACTTCATAGCAGTCCCAATTTGGACGATTGCGGTCTGGCGCAAAATATGCGGTCGCGAGGTGTTCGTCTGCTTTTCCCTCCTCCCCCGGCCCGATTCCCCCTCCGCGCCGTCCTTCCACAGCGCCGGTCGGCCCACCGCGTTCCGCAACTCCGTTTTTGGTCCTCTCGGGCCCCGCTGGCCGACCCCGCCCGCCCGGACCTGTTCTACCACCTCCTTCCGCTACCCCGCGAACCAGACCCCTCCAAATCCATCCCCCTGTATGCTCTCTCCTTCCTCTCCACTCCCCCACCTTCTCCTCGTTCAGCCACTATCCTCGGCTGGCTGCCAGCTGTCACGGGCACGGGCACCGAAGACGTCGATGCAGGACTGAACGACTTTGTCGAAAATCGTGCGTGCACGCCATCCATCCAATCCCCCGACATCCCTCACCAGTACGACAATGACCTCCAGCACACTTCCGTCCGCTCTTGCACGAGGCAGTCCAGCAAGCACTGCAGGAGGGTGCCGACGACGTCTGGACCAACAGTGCAATTCAAGTTCAACAAGGATGGATGCATATCCACGGTGCGCCTTAGCGGGCATCTGGCTCATGATGTTAATCCCGATGTCTTGTGCAGATGGCCGCAACCTCCCCGCTCTGGGGAGAATTGGCGATCCGGATGACATCATCGCATCCGTGCTCGTCCAGGACAGCAAGGTGTGTTTGACGTGAATTTGTCCTCAACGTGCCTCATGTCTTTGATCAGATCCTCCCTGATACCTATCAAGCCATGCCCTCCTACCGACTCTGCACTGCAGACGGACCAACACAACTGACGGGGGGGCTCGCAAAGAAGCTCAGAAGCATATTGAAGGATGCTGTCTCGCGTGAGTCATGATGTGATTTCGGGATGCCGTCCGGTGGAACTCGAAACGGAGGGCTGAATGCAGAGGCTTATATGCCCTCCAGCGGTTGGTCTACATCGGGCATAACTGACATTAGCGCTCCAATACGTCTTGGAAGTTTCACCCTGGCATTACATTTGTGCATGGTGGTACATCAACGTACACACCCTTGAATTCATGGCTCCACTCTTTTGGATCTTGTATTGTCGCGTGCCAAATACCCACGGGTGCAGGTAGCAGGACCTTTGAATTCTACACCGCCTGTTTGGATGTTTGGGCGTCGGACGATGGGACAAACCTTTGGGATCAACGTCAGCAAACACTTCTTGAGGTGCTGCACAAGCAGCTGGGTCCAAGTGCAGAAGACGTACCAACGACTGTGGTCTTCAACGTCTTGCCAAAGCTGGCTGTTCCCCCTACCTACCTACCACACACTTAGCTTCGTCGGACCGTTGTTGCGGAAAGCTTAACCAGTGGATATGCCACAGGGACTCTTGCGTTGGGTTCTCTCAGACACTTTGAACGTTTCATGTCTTCGTCGGAGAGAACTCATCTACATGACCTAGTCCAAGATCCGAATCACAAAGTCATGACCCCCGCCCGGTTTCCCGTCAACCAAAGGCCTGCTCGACTCGCTCGCTACTTGTTCTAAGTGACAGTAGTGCCAAACCTGCACAAGCCGCGACTGAGATGTGGGGGCAGTCTTCAAGTATATTGACTGTTACCTACTTCATGACTGGTTTACCCGATTCCGGGCCAGAGGGTCGTGTATCAGTGCTAGTGCCCCTCGAGAAATGAAAGTCACGCAATTGCTCTCCACATCCCTGCTAAAGGTCGCACCATCCTCTTGCAGCACCTGAATTTCAGGCCCTGTTGCGATGAAGGAAAAATATAGATTCAAGCATATCGTATGTATGTTGATAAGAGTATAACTTCAGTCACGACTTGGGTATGGAGTCGCAATTCATCGAGTCAAGCAAGGTAGTGGCAGAGTAAATGCAAGCGGAAACCCCTATGCGACGATAGCCCCAACGCCTGACATTCGTTGATAATTGATGTCAGGGTATGGCCGAAGAGGGATAGTTGGAGTCGGGGTGAAATGAATGAAGGTTTTCGGGAGGCGAGATAACGATAAGGAACGGAAATAAAAATGATCAATTTGATCCAAGCTCATAGGATAGCCGTTAGATGTCATTAGTTCGTGGCATGATAGGTATACGTCAATTTATTTTTTATGATGTATGAAGGGTCAAAGGTCATCATAACTTAACCACGGTACGAATCACGGGGCGAACGAGGGCCGAATAAGCCAGGGCTGCCGCGGTCGGGAACAAGCAAAGTGGGTTCAACGGACGGTGGGGTAGGCGCTAGATGGGGATTAGCTGCAAAATGAAGATATCAGTCCCCCACTCAGAAGAATATGAATTCCAAACACGGCCAAACTCACGATGCCACGCAACCCACGATTGGTGTCTTGGTTCCGGGGGGGGCTGGGGTGGCGGTGGCACATCTGACTGTCTTTTCCGACTACGACGTGTTCCGCCTCGAGGGAGGGTCCGCCAAGCCGGGCGTGCAGGCATCGGAACGTCTTCTGGTGGGGGCGGAGCATCAGGGGGTGGTTGAGGGGGGGGCGGACCCGTTGTCATCGGTGGCGGTTTCCTATGGTATTTGTGAACCACAGTTGGGGGAGTACGATGAAGGAGAAACAAACCATTCGGGATCAAACTCTCCACCTGGACCATACTTGGCCTTCATCGTCAGGAGGTAACCGAGTTCACTGCAGGGAGGTTGCGAATCAATCAATCATTTAGTATCACTGGATGGTGACGCACTGTTGGATATTACGACGTTCCTCACGCAGCTTGCCGACTTCACCCAAGAGCATACGAACTTCGGTGGCAAGGGCTTTGCTAAACTCGTCTAGATACTACAGACCACTTAGCCACATCAAATATTCAAGCAAAACGAACTGTTACTCACGCCTTGGACGTTGTAAGGGACCTGCTCGTTTGCAGTGGCGCGGACAGCATTGATGGTCTCCTCGTGCTGTCGGTTGCTGTCTGCTCTCCAACCTAAAAAAACTACTGAGCATTGGATAGAGCAGAAACTCCAGATTACTCACTATCTGAGAGAGCATTGAGTAGTTCTCTTTGCTCAGCGTTTTGTCGTTGCAACTCTTCCAGGACTTGTTCGATTCCTATATCCACCACCTTGAGCGTAGCAGCGGCCAAAAGTAATTGCTCAACTCACCAGGTTTACCCTCGTTTGCCAATCTTTGTTCTTCTTCACGCTGCCGAGCCGCTGCCTGCTCATCCATGAGTCGTGCAACCATTCCCATCAATTCTTGCATCTGTCCATCGCGTTCTTCTTTCCAACGTCGCTTCTCTGCCCAGTGCTCCTCCATAAGTGCTCTTTTCTCTTCGCAGAGCGCCTGATTTTGTTGGATCATGTTGGTGATATCGGCCAACTGGTTGCGCAGGGCCTCGTCCCGCTCTGCGGCCGCCATTCGTGCTTCGTCCTGTTCTGTTATGCGCGATTGGCGTTCATTGTCAAGCTCAGCACGGGTGCGGGCGAGTTCTTCCTCGAGAGCAGAAATTTTGGCTAATCGTTCTTCATCAAGTAGTCGGCGTTCCGCATCCAGTTCAGCTCGCTCGCGTTCGCGTTCCGCGGCTAATGATTCTCGCTCACGTGCCGCTTCCTCTCTTTCCATGCGCACGGTTTCCATGATATCATGGGAATGTCGAGTGGCTGATTCTTGCAGGCTCGTATGAATCGAGTCAATAATTGACTGGTGGTCTTCATCATGGGGTTCCTGGGGAGGTGGTACGGGAATCGGCGGAATCGGCGGAATGCCCGCAATTTTGTCTTCCAGTTCTTGGAACAATGTGTCGCCTCTCTGTTTCGTTTCCGTGTCTCGACGTCCTTCATTGTCAAGGAAAATGCGTTCTCTAACGTCTTCGTTATCACGGAACTCCCTTTCACGTCTACCCTCCGCGTCCTGCGCATCGTGGACAAGTTGGGTTAGTTCACGCTCTGCGTCGTCCAGTCGTTCCTCCCGCTCGCGCATAGCGTCCTCAAAGTCCAAGGCGTGTGGTTCAGGAAGTATTGGCTGTTCTGGTGCCGGGACAGGGACCACTTCACTTGGAGGCCGTTCGAGACCCTCTTCCATAATCACTGAAGGAGGAGCAGCACCACGCGAAAGAGTACGTTGAGGAGTGTGTCGATCATCTCCCATCACGGACGGGGTAGCGCCACGTGAAGGTACGCGTTCAGGAGTGCGTCGTTCATCGGCGGGAAATGCACTAGCACGCGAAGGTGTGCGTTCAGGTGTGTGTCGTTCACCTGGGGCAGCGGATGCAGAGGAGGGATGACGGCGGGGTGGTTCTGGTGCATCTGGCATTGAAACAGAGGGACGGCGACCGTATTCCCCACGTTCGGAGGGCACAGGGGGGTAATCGTACTCGCGTGGCGACATAGGACGGTCTGCGGGACAAGTTTAATATAAAATACATCATGGAAGACTATAAGAACTTACACGGAGCGCCCAGTCGGATAATTGTAGGGGGTGCCGGAGAGGGTGGGTGAGGAGCTACGTGGCTTGGTGCAGGGCGTGGAGTTCCTGGAGTTTCTGCTTCTCTTTGAGATGGCGGAGCGTGCGGACGGTCGCCAGGATCACGTTCTTCTGCTTCAGGGTAGTCCGAGCGACGACTGGGGCGGCGCTCGTGACGGCGTCGCCCCGGATCTTCTGGGGAGAGCTCCCTGTCTCCTCTTCCCTCGGGGCGATCCCTATCTCGACGACGCCGACGAGGCGATCTACCCTCCGGGCTTTCCGAGTAGTCATAAGACCTCCGGCGTCGTGGTGAGTAATCATATTCACGGGGGTAGTACCTACCCCTGTACCCGTACCGATCTTCAGGGTAGCGATACCGTCCTCGGTGGCCGTCATAGTAGTCTGGGGAATAGGATCGAGAATCTCGAGGATACCTGTGCCGGCGCGACCGGTAACTCCTACCCCGAGGTGACCAGTCTGGAGAACGCGGAACATCATGGGGCTCGGGCATTGCATGAATGCTGGGCGACGTAGGGATAGGGAAATCATGTGTACGTGCCGACGGTGGTAACTGAACTACAGTTGCGGGTATTTGAAGTGGAGAGCGTTCGACACTTGTGGCGACTAAGACAGGCTCCCTTGTGCCTATCCTGGAACTTGCCCGAGATGGTCCGTACGATTCTGGTACTGGTACAGGTGGTGGGTTGATGACAATAGTTCCCGGCACTGGTGGTGACGGCTGAATAACCACCCCCGGTTGCGGTGTTCCCACTTGTATGGGTTGTACAGGAATTGCCCCATGCTCCGGTGGACTGGTTTGCACGATGATAGGCTCTCCACCTGGATGGACTACGTGACCTGGGGGAGGAATTATAGTCTGCGGGACAATGGCAAAAGGCTGTTGTTGAGGTGCCAATCGGGGGGAAGGTGCAATCGGTATGACAGCAGGTTGTTCGCCAACTGGAATTGGGCCAGGGCTACGAGGCTGGTATGTTTCCTGCGTAGGTGTCGAGGTTCTTGAATCGTGCTCTGGGGGCGATTGCGGAATGGCGAACGTGTCGGGTCCGGGCACTGGGAGCGGTGCATGTGACACATCTGACGGTGGTGACGGGATCACTAGCTCATCAACCTCTGGGAAATATTCACCGCTTGGACCTGACCGAAAGTCTTCCTCGTATGGGGCTTCTGCGGGAAGGACAGGTCCCATGCCATATCGTGGAGTCCAGCCCCGCGGTGGTTCAGGAATGACAGGAGACAGGATGTCAGGTGATCGGCCAATCTCAGGAATTACTGGAGGTTGAGGTCCAACAACGATAGGATAGGGGGCAAGCGGAACTACTGGTGGCATGGCGCCCACTTGACCAGGAGGGGGTGGAACGATGAAGGTACCTGGAGCCTGCCCTCCTGCTTGTGGGGGCTGAGGTTGTGGCATTGGCATACCTACGAGGTCAAGTATCAATATCAAATCCATGAGCTTCAGGTGCTAGCGCCAACCTGGCCCCCAACGGCTCAAATCGTCTCTTAACTGATCGACGCGAGCAGTGACAGCCCGCAACTCAGCTTGCCGATCTTGTACGTCTCTTGCGAGCCAGTCATTGAGACCACTCATGTACCTCATCAGTTCACGTTGCTGATCTACTGTCGCAAGTTGTGCCATCCGATGTTCCTATCCGTCGATGTTATCGTTGCTACTCAGGAATGTTAACGAAGGATGCTCACCCGCAAAATTGCCATCAATGTGTCAAACAAGGGTAGTTGAACGACGGTCTGAAGACTTGTCAAATTGATGTTGCACGAGGTCATCGAACATTACTCACTGGACCCGGTGGCATCGGGACATAGGCTGGGTCTCGAGCCTGAGCACCTGGCTGTTGGGGCTGCCCATCTACCATACCGGGTGGTGGTATGACGCCCCCCTGCAAGCATGGAATACTTCAACCTTACTCGTTTAGAACCAACAAAAATAACACACCGGAGGTCTGCGGAAGTACCAACTAGCAGGTCCACGACCAGGGTCCTCTCCTAGTGTCGCCGGGGCGCTGGGAGGGCGACCGCCGTCAACGTCATACAAAGGGGGCTAAAGTCTACGTCAAAACGAGCTACGAGGATGACTTGGGAGCATACAATTGGAGGTCCGGGAGGCTGTACCCGTGGTATTCGTTCTGGTACATCTACTTGGCCTGGTGGGGGATCGGGTGAAACAAATGTTGGTGTTGGTCTGGGAGTGCGAGTGCGATCAATAGATTCAGGAATAACGGGGGGTCCGTCGCGAAGTGCTTGCTCCTCGGGAGGAGGCGGACGCGCAGGACGCGCAAGAGGACGTCTAGCTCGAAGTGGTGGTTGAAGTGGCGGATGCAATATTTCCGGGGACCAGATTGTTGGTTGTCGGAATGGAGGCGCTGAGTCACGCCTTAGTACTGGACTCGTGCTTCTCGATCGGGACCGTCTTGGAGCGGGTTGATAAACAAACGGGATCAGCTGGGGTGGTGGCTGGATGTCCGAAGGAACCGGTGCGGGTGGTATATTCAATAATTCCATCAATTGTTCGTCCAATGAAGGACCAGCTTGGCGAGGTGCAGGCATATGGAGAGGAAGACGTCCTCGTTCCCGTCCTCGTATTATCTCCTCCCAACGAGCAATCAAGCTATCTCGGTCCGCTTGGGAATCTTCCGACACTGTGATAGGACTTTCTCTGCGTCTGCTTTCCTCTCTGCGTCGGCTCTCTCTTTCTATCGTCTCGGAAACTTGGACCGTCTCCGTTCCTTCCACGGCAACTCGTTCATCCTGCCTTGCTATATCCTGTCGGGCGTTAACTAACGTTTCAATGAGAGTCTCGATATGATGCAATCGATCAAGAATTTCCGTGTTATCCTGCGGCGGGGGCCTGGCTTGTCGAAGTTCATCTAACATCTCGTTGGTTGAAGTCTGTCCTTCCCAGAGTGCGGTTGTCTGTTCCCGCAGTTGCGTTAGCATGTCTCTAATGGACGTCATCGTGATCTCCTCCGCCAGCCGAATAGGTCGGGCCGTAACGCTAGACTCCGTGGATTCGGAAGAAGGTGTGGGGGATGAAGGTGGAGGGGTAGGGGAATATGACGATGAAGTAAGAGAGAGAGTTGGCCCAGGAGATGGCTCCGAAGATGAGATCATAGAAAGGGTAACGTCAGACGAAGGCGACGATGGTTCCGAAGGCCAGCCAGGGGAGGGCGGTTCCTCAAGAATATAGTCGTCCGAATGATGTGAAGACAGGAATGACAACGAAGAACTTATCGAACTGAGTGAAGGAGACCTGACAGGAGGCGGTGAGAGAGGTATTGCGATCAAACCTGGCCGCTGCAATCGAGGACCAGCTGGCGCAAGCCTGAGCTCAGAGACGACGCTCATGGCGGCTACGGAGCGGTCCCTACGATCGGTAATGGCACCTACAGACTGATCTCTGTGGTCAGTGATGGCAGCCACGGACTGGTCTTGGCGGAGAACCGGGGGAGACTCTGGCCGTTCGGCAACGACAATCCGCTCTGTTGCCACCAAGTGGGTGCGTACATATTCTGAAAGGTCGTACAGTTCGTCCCGAATTATTTGCACGTTTTCAGAAATTTCATGAGTCTCCTGCTCTTGACCACTGAAACGTTGGTCCAACTCCCGAATGTATTGGAGTAATCGATCGATTTCAGTAGCGATCACCTCCGTGCGCTCGGTATGTACGTGTGTTGGTTCTGTCTCCAGTTCAGAGTGGATGGAAGGCTGATTTGTCTGTGGCGTGCTAACACTGACACTGACAGAGGGCGCGGGAGAATACACAGGGGAATAGACAGGACCAGGGGATTCGGGTGGTGCTATCATTAGACGGGACTCCTGCATGGAAAATAAAAATACCGAATCAATTGACCGCAGGGTACTCACAGAATGCACGGAATGTACGCTTGGACTGCGGAGACTTGACAAGAGCGAAGGTATGGTCGATACTTCGGAAGGGGCGGCAGGATCGGCCAGTGACACAACATCGTCCTCCACCAGGTTGATACTAGTTGAAAGGTCAGAAACGGTCGACACCGTGGATGGCGTTCGAGACAGAGACGAAGAGGTTGCCGACGTGATTGAGAGAGGGGTCGGACCGCTAGAGGGTGAGGAGATAGATCGAGCGGTGACCGGGGCGGGCGGCGGCGGCGCTGGTGCTGATGCTGGCACTGGTGGCGGCGGCACTGGTGATGGGAGATGTATAGACTCTACCGAAGTGGTGATCGTTTCTGTCACGGCTGTCAAACTTCCGAAACTCGTTAATGGGGAAGCGCTAGGACCCATAGACGTTTCAGAAGCATCTCGCCCATCGTGAAGTCGAAGTGACTGCGTGAGAGGCGTCGGCTGTAGTTGCGATGACTCGTATGAAATGTCAGTTTCCGAAGCCCATTGTGACGGATGGACAGAGGGGGAAGACTCGGTGGTCGCCAATGGAGCTGGGGATGGGAGACTCTCCTCGCTGACAGGAATGTCACTCATAACGAACTCAGAAGACTCCGTACTCGATAGCGTCGGCATGCGAGATGATTCGTCCTCAGAACTCGATTCAACCGTCGAAGGCAAGGAGATTGAGAGGTCGCCCGAGCTCACAATCGACGATGGGGGGACTATCGTTACCTCAACGTGCTCTGGCTCAAGGTCCTGGCTGGCACTCGATGCAGTAGGGCTAAATTCTGAAGGGGGAAGGGGTACGGATTCGGGGGTGATGTCCGGCAAGACATCCGACTCCGGGGACTGCAACGAGGGAACGACTGTGGGTGTCTTGGGAGGAGGTGTTGGTACCCTTTCAATGGGAAGGTCGACAGCTAACGAGCGTGGAGTGCTCGCCTCCGATGGGATCGTCTTGCATAAAGACGCAGTCTCGAACTGAGTTTCTGATTGCTCCGTACGCTCGCATTCGCAGAGCGCCGCCGTGATAAATTCTGTTTCCGTCTCCGTCTTGCACTTCTCAGCCGTGTAGAAATCGGTGGAGGCCTCTGTCTTGCATTTCTCTGCGGTCACATATTCGGACGAGATATCCGAAGTACAACGGTTCGCCGTGTAGAGTTCGGTAGAAGCCTCAGTTTTGCATTGTTCGACGGTCACGTAGTCGGTCTCAGAGGGAATTGAAGGCAACGATTTGAAAGATGCAGTCGAAGGGGAGACAGCAGTGTCGTACCCCTCGCTACCCGAACTATCCGGGATCTCGAGAGCAGAAAGGGCCGCCGTGGAAGGTGCAGGAGTAGGGGTGGCTGAGCGGCTCCTCGTCCAGCTACTTAACGTGGAGCGACTTTGTGAGGCTGTATAACCCGATATCGCGTTCTCTTTGTCCGAAATGTAGTTCCTACTGTAGCGCATCCTCCGAATTCCAGGGCTCCTTGACAAGGAGGATGGTGACGTTGACGTGTAGCTGCTATAAGTGTAGGAGCCGTCGTGCGAGTCACCCAAATAAGAGTTGGACTCGGTACGCCGGTAAGAGAGTGTCGAAGGAACGATCTGAGTGTTGGAATCGCCAGATGTAAACTCGAAGGCAGTCTCGTCAGTTACAATGCCAGTTGTAGTCGGACGGGTATCGGAAGATGAGCCAGAGGAATTCGTCATTGTATAGAATGAGCCCGCGGATGTTCGAGGCTCGCTCGAAGAGGTCTTCGAACCAGCAGAGAAAAAATTGTCATCCGAGATTTCAGACAGGGGACGGGCCTTGGTTTTGCCACTGGGGGGCGGGGTAACACGGACTGGACTACCAAGTCTGGGGCCACTGGACACAGTCACAGGAGAGCCATCGCCTAAAATTGCACCACCAACAAGACTCAAGCCGAACCCAAGGCCAGGTTTCGCATTCCGCGCACGGCTGACTGCCGAGGCGAACTCCTCGTCGAGGTCGGTGAGCGAACTTGTGCGACGCAAAGAGCTGCTTCGACTAGGTGCTATAACACGTGGATCACCAGGATAAAGGTATGGTTGAGTGGATACAGCTCCATCATCCATGGTACGCGTGTGGTGCCGAGGGAAGGAGGGCGCACGCGAAGGCGAACCAGTACTTGATACATCTGAGGATGTATGCAAGTCGGATAGACTGGGAATTGTATGTAAAGGGGGGACAAATATAATAGACGCTGAGCCGGAGCCGGAGCCAGCGGCGGAAACGCTAGTGGTACTCATCACAGAGTGGATTGTCCTTATGGAGCCTGTGGGGGAACCGGGCTCTGAACGATTCGGTAGCGTAGCAGTGCGGTCCAATGAATCCCTGGAATAGGCCGTCAGAACGAGATCTCATTGAGGTAAAATGATGACCTACCAGATAGCATTAACCCAGCGAATTCTTTCCCTTGCGCTCTCCGCAGCTAAGCGTTCGACACCGTCGCTATATAGAAGCTGGAAGGGGCACAACAGTTCCATTAAAGGAGGACAATTACCCTCAGCAATTTGAGCACGGGCTGCGATAGTTCCGACATCTTCTCTTGCGTTTGGGTGATTCGGGGAGGGAACAGATCGCACCTCAGTACAATTAAGCAGGTCCAATGTTACAACACCCCTGCCACCGCCAGGAGCAATCCAAGACAGTAGTAACATGTGGGGGTACAGAAGCGCTTCGCAACGCTGCCAGCGATATGGAGGTCCCGAGTGTACATTTAAGTACCACAAATCCCCTTTGCGGAGCGGCTGCGGGTTGTGGTCAGTATCAACGAAACGACATGTTTTTTTTAACACCGACCTCTCGACTGTCTCGCGCGTAAGCACCCAGCTCCGTCATCTCAAAGGGGGGAGGGATAATGTTACTGTTGGTGCTCTTTGGTGTCGTCGGGGGATTCTGACTGCTGCCTGCACTGTCCGGCTTGGGCTGTTGGACCTTGTCGGTGCGTGAGGCCCTTCTGCGGAGAGCGAAAAGTCCTTCAGGCTTGAAAACTGGCGAAACGGACACCTCGGTGGATGAGTGTGGAGGTTTTTCCAGAGGTGTACGTTCCTTCCATGCTGCGACGATATTGCGGACCGAAGTGAGGGTAGAGCGTGGAGAAATTTGTGGCCGGCGTAGGGAAGAGACTATGGGTGAGATAGCGGACGAACTTGTCGTACTCCTTGCTTCCGCGAAGGTGTTGGAAAATGTGCTTGCAAAATCACTTGGACTTAGATGCGCGCCATTCCTTCCAGTCGTCGTCGCCGGTTCTCTAGCAGGTGGTGCCAAGAGAGATGAAGACGACAGAGCATCCGAGGCGGAGGACGCAGAGGAGATGGTCGATCCCGCCTTGCTCTTTGCTGGGGATGAGGGGCGGGACCCATAGCCAGAAGATGACCCATAGCCAGTCGTGGTATATCCATAACCGGTCGTGCTGCCCATGTGCGGGGTGGACTGGCTGTGCGGGAAGAAGGGGCTGTGAACACGATTGCCTGGCAATGAGGACGTGCGAGAGTGACCGAATGAAGCATCGGAAGGCGAAGCTCGATCTTCGAAAAAAGCAATGAGATCACCTGTTCTCCTTCCAGTTGGCCGTTCAGTGGTTAAATCGGTCACAGACCGACTGTGAAGATGACCTGGGGAAGCAGTGGTGACGCGGTGGGCAGAAAGCCGGGGACCCTCAACAGTCGGATTCGTAGGTCGAGCGCTGTCTCGGAGGTGGGATATAGGACGAGAAGGGATATTTTCTGTGCGTTCTGAGATTGTACTTAGACGGTTTCCTTCGCGGTTATAGACGGAATAAGTATCAAGACTGGTTGCATACGAGGGAGTCGTCGCCGTGTAGGCCGGCCCTGAGCGCGACCATTCAGTCAGCATGTCCTCTGTACTAGCGAGTTCGTTGTCGAGGTCCGTCAGAGCTGCCTCTACCTCGGCCCTTTCTTCTACTGAGTTTTCTTCGGCATACGATTCGTACGAACCGCCAGACCTGGTTGGCGAAACATTGATGCGGCGCATGCGCCGATCCGAGGTGGCATCCTCGCTGTCTGTGGAGGCGAGGGGCGTGTCTGGAATAGCTGATCGCATCGGACGAACGCAGCATGGGAGAGTTGCGTACCAGAGCTCGTGTAAGAGTATCTCGATGGAGAGAAGATGGATTGCGTGTTAGTAAACGAGGAAAATGTTGCAGTCCCAAATGGAGGGGACCTGGGGTCAGTGCTGGAACTAAAGCTGGACATGGTTAGTACATTGGCAAGGGTATGCGGACAGATCGAGCTCGTGCTGGCGAAACGGAACCAGCGCAGGTTCAGATTAGGGCAGACTCGGTCGCGGTCGCGTCGTGGCACGTGACCCCTTTCACTGCTTAGGTAACCCTCCCTTTGCCGTGGTCGTCCGAGCCTGAGACAGCGACCGCCAGTACAGCACACCACCATCATGGCCGACGATATGGACGTCGACCCCCCCGCAGGGGGATCGGGCAAGAACACAAGAGAAGATGCAAAGGACAAGAAAAGGTTCGAAGTCAAAAAGGTACGACCCCATCATTCCTTATCATTCTCCCCTTACACCCTCTCTAGTGGAATGCCGTAGCCCTGTGGGCTTGGGGTGCGCACCTTTACCCCCCGTTCCTCTACGCAGACGTTACACGCGCACACAGACATCGTGGTCGATAACTGTGCCATCTGCCGCAACCATATCATGGATCTTTGTGGGCTTCTTCTTGCCCGCCATTCTGCGAGTCTAACCTTCTGTCCCCCATCAGGCATTGATTGCCAAGCAAATCAGGTATCAGCATCAACAGACGAGTGCAACGCCGCTTGGGGAATTTGCAACGTGCGCGCTTTTGCTTACCCCCTTCGTTGGTGGCTAACACGGTCCTAGCATGCCTTTCACTTTCACTGTATCTCGCGTTGGCTCAAGACGAGGAACGTCTGTCCGTTAGATAACCGTGAATGGGAGCTACAGAAGTGCGCCCCGTTCCTTGAATACCCATTTCTGTGTCGGATCTCATTCGATGCTTGGTTTGCAGATACGGTCGCTGATCCGTGTGCACTATTGGAAACTGTATTATACGAGTCTGCTATCCCTTCATGCGTACCAATTTCTCCACACCTTGTTACATTCAATCAACACCTCGAACTCTCATCAAACTGGGATTCGAAGGTGCTCTGTTACCCTTGCACTGGGATGGAATCGAACAGATCAGGTTACACATTATGGTATACAGAGGGCCTTTACGGACGAGTCCTTGCGTGCGGGCACAGGAGTGGTACGACAATAGTGTCCTCATGCTCACGGCTCATTGGTCACATTCTCCGGCGGAGAGTGTGCCGACAACATCCGCTCGAGCTCACTCTGCAGGGCCTGACTTTGGAGAGGAGACACAGGCCACAACTGTTCCCATCTCTCTTCGAGTAGGAAACCCCAATTCGATGACGGTGTCGTTAGAATGTGCGAGAAGTCTTTAACAGCAAAGCCTTTGTTAACCTATCGTACTAAGGTCACTGGCTCACCATTAGGACTGGAAAACGGATGACCGACCTCAGGAGGCCCCTCGTTTGCAAGACTGCTTGGATAGGCTGCAAAGCGAATGCCCGAACAGTGTTCGATGATGGGATCTGACCCACTCTCGAGATATACGTCAACTGCCGTCGAGTCGTGCATCCGGAACTAGACATCCGTCGGTCAGAAGAATATCGAAGACGACAGACGTCGTCTGGTTTACCTGGTGACAACCAACAACGAGCACACAATCCGACAAGTCATGGAGAATGATGCTACCGGTTATCCGTGGCAACAAAATAACGGATCTAGAGACTTGTTGTACATGAAGCGCTGTGATCTCTGTGTGATCTTCGTCACTGGGAAGCAGGTTCACGATGCAATTGTCAATGTGAGAAATCGAAACTTCTGCTCCAGGGTTGGGAGAGCGAATATCGAGGGTGGTCAAGTAGCGACCGGAGAATGCAGTCAATGTTTTTGCAGGCTGGATCGGGGCCGAGGGTGTTTTCGCGAGAGATGACCCGACGGCCGGCTCACGTTCGGTCAAGGGCTTCGAATTCGGTTTCACCTTCCGCTTGAATGAAAATTTGGGTGCACTAGCTGAAGCCCCGCGGAGCTCTTCAATACGTTTCTCCAGCGCCTTGAGCTGCTGTCTGGCAGGATGACTAGAAGGCCTTCTATCGAAATAGCGCAACCCACGAGTTCGCATTGCCTCTGATCATAACTCGGAAGACTCCCGGTAGCATCACTGAGACTTTTGGCCAGACGCGATAAATCCGACGAAAGAGCTTGCATTATGGTCGCAGAAACGTTGGTGCCATTCTTCAGTGCGTCCAACCGGGATGCCAGCTCTATTGGCTCGTCCGTTAGATCGCAAGGACAAGACGAGTCTCAGGAAGACCAGACCAGTGGCAGTCGCGTTAAAATCCACGTAGAATTTATGTGCCGAGGCCCACTTGGGTTCGAAACTAGACATTACTGTCTATGAGGCCTATATGAGGAGCGATGTGTAGAAAAGTGTTGCGTGTCAGCAATCCAGAGCGCAAGTCCCGCGCGTCCGAGTTCGTGACAAAGGTTGGTTATCTTGTCATTTCCGTCTAAGGCATAGTCTGGAGTCCTACTGTCTCGAGAGTGCAGCCAGCAGCTCCGCGCTACGCTTTGCGCTTCTCCCAGGCCACTCAGCACCATGGCCGAAGCCGACGCTAGCATCGCTGGCTGCTGTGGTCGGTGACTGTCCGTCCATCCCACCTCCATCTTCACAGTCCCTTCTAGGTGTCTGCATCTACTCGACCCTCGCAAGTTGGTGTATCTTGCGTGAGTTTGGGTTCGATCTCATCGCCCAAGTCTCGGCAGACTCACTAGACGCAAAATCGTCGCTTCCACACAGATCCATTCGGTGCTGATGTGCGGTGCTGCGGCGGCCCGCGAGGGTGTTGTGGCAGCTGCTGCGACTCTTCATTCGACAAGGATGACTTTGACAAACGGATGAAGAAGGAACAGGCAAAGAACGGTGCTCAACCTGAGCCCATTGGCTCTCAACCCGCGCCATCGCATGGCATGTCTACGGCCACAGACGATCCGAAACCGAACGATGTGGCAGACTGACGACTGGTGGGTGTACATACCCGTCTTGCCTGCGGCGTTCGCTTGACCCACCGTCCTCAAGCATGTATACTATCTTACGATCTGGACACTCAATGGATGTACAATGTATTCTGCCTCCTTGGACGCGCCAGACAGGCTCTCGCGGAGATGCGAAGCACCGATGCTACTATTGCGAGTATGTGTGGGTCCCTCGAGGTTACGCGACGCCGTCGAGGGAGTCAGGCGACCTGCTGTGATCAATGACACGAGCGGAACAGCGGGTCAGACGGCGGTTCGTTGTGCACGGGTTCGCAAAGTGCGAGAATGGACAAAAGAGGCGGGCTGAGGAGCGTATGCAGCAGTGAGACAAGACCACTCCTACCATAAGCAGCGACATAGACTGGGTGTGCTGAGGAGGTATGTACTGGTCCAGTCCGCCACGCTCGCATTCCGTCGACCCCAGCTTTGAAAAACAGATACATGTCAAGGAACACCTTCGTGTCATCTGTGCGTACTCGTTGTATCGATCACCGTTTTCTCTGCGTTGTCTGTATTGTCGATTCGGTCTTGTCGCTTGGTAACTATCGCTGACAAGATAAAGCTATTTACTGATATGATGAGGGTGACATTAAGGGGACGGCTATAATGACCCATGTTAGGTACGAAGAGTAGCAACCACCAGGAACATCAAATCGGTTTAAAGCGGGGGCTGTATTCGCCGCAACGAGTTATAAAGGGCAACCACTAACGGCGTCTTCCCTACTGGGTCACAGTCATGGGGCAAGAAATGTCGCATGCCATGTGTGCAAGGCATCCTGGACACGGATATGGGGAAACAGGGTCATCGTCCATCGGCGAACAAAATTTCGCCTGCTTTTCTGGTATTGCCGAGCTTGATCTGGCTTTCAAGTCTGACAGCTCTAGCCAGCTGTAGTCACCGAACTCGATGATGT
The DNA here is from genome assembly GCA_038089935.1 of Boletellus emodensis. Classification (NCBI taxonomy): domain Eukaryota; kingdom Fungi; phylum Basidiomycota; class Agaricomycetes; order Boletales; family Boletaceae; genus Boletellus; species Boletellus emodensis. Next base: position 58,703 of record JBBPLU010000062.1, read on the forward strand.
CCTCCTACCATCGTCGACCCTGTTTTCGGTCAATATTGTAATGTGGGCTCGCGGGCTGTGTCTCGTATGTGCATTAAAGCCATTCCCAGTGGACATATGTCTAACTGAGTGTGCATCCATGGGCTGGTTCGCCCGATCGACCGACCCGACGCGAAGAATAACCATGTAGAATGTGATGCAAATGATGGGCACAAGCTGGCGATACAAGGACATTTTAGTGGGAGACATCCCTGAGCGCAAGAAATGAAAGCTAACCACGTCTAACATAACGAATTGACTATTGGACTTGCATACGAAACTGATCAACCCCACAAGAAGGGACAGAAGATAAATTACGCCAGCATCCAGGATGATGCGTAATGTTTTCCGTAGTTGGGATTCCGAGTGATCACGTAGCTTTGCGGTTTTCCGGTCAATATACCAAATACGGGAAGCCAATAGAACTGGTAGTGAGGGAATCAATCCAGACACAGGCAATTTCCATTCGAACATGAGTACGTACAGGTTGCGAGTGCGTTGGTCGCAAAAGATGTCGCAAAATATGACGTGATCCATCGCGCAAGATTTCCGGTGAAGACACTGGTGCCGGAATGGCCGGTCTGCGATGCACTGTACGGGCTTCCAATCCCAGTCACTTCGAAGATTGGCGTCGTTGGTTCGTGCCAGCCATAGAAAGGTATGATGGCACATACCAAGAGTAGCACACCAAAGTAACATGGGCAAGACCATGACGAGCTTGGATTTCCAAACTACGTAACAGCGATAAAGCTATCGGCGCACTCAGTAGGCAGATTCCCCCTTGATAAAAACTAAGCTTACGATTACGCCGTCACCTATGAGCGACTGAACCGCAAACAAGAAGTTCTTGGATACGAACGTCCACTGTGACCAGTCCGAAAAAAACGCAACAGGGCCCCCGGGGTAGGTATCCCGATACAAAATCAAACCCTCCATGACTCTTATGATGTCAATCACGAGGTGCTGTGCACCGCCGTCAGCTAAACTCTGTCCGATGTCTATCCAGGAGGGATGGCGTACCGTCGTGCCATTGAGCAACAACAGGCATGCTACTGCAATCATTTGGTAGTTTACTCGATGAGCGGGCCGCCGAGACAGGAGTTGCCAAATCGTTCCTCCGAACATCATCAACGAAAAACCTTGCACTACAAGTTATATGTTGACCCCGGAATTCGCCGCCGGAAATTCTTACCATACAAGATCCCTTCTAGTATCATCGACAAGAGCTCTGCTTTGTCCAGAGGGATGCCCATGTGCCACCCAGCGTACGCGGAAGCTCGACTAGACGAAGGAAAACGGGGAAATACTCACAATGGGCCATTGTGAGGCTGGTGTATTTATGTCTTATCTCGGACATCGCATTTCGGCAGGGCAGTGTCTGCAGAGATGGCATCAGACGTCCGCAGAGCCGTCTGAGTATTTCAGATGGTGTAGTCGCTCGCCGCTCAAGCTGCGGTGAAGATATGCTAGTAGCTTCATGACCGGCCTTGGAAAGGTACGAGCGAGATGTTGAAGATCATGAAGATGTGGCCAGCCCCCATGGTCGCAAACTAGCAGAGCTCACTGCCACTTGATCCTTTCAAAGAGTTCCCAAAAAGTCCGTGACTGTCTTCCTTCAAGCCGGCTGGAATAGGCTTACAGAGCGCGACACCACGGCGAATACCATCGGAGAGTGCTATCACGAACCAAGGCGACCCGATGTCTTGCATTGTGCAGCGCCTGCGAGAGGACTCTAAATTTTGTCGAAACATTGGGTGCAGGCGAGTGAGTTTCAGATGTATGAACAAAGGCCGCGGTCCTGACAAAACGTCCTCGTGCTCGGCATGATGCAGAGTCAGGGAAGCTGAGTCACCTCGCTCTGTCACATCTCGGACTCTTACCTTTTTAGGCAATCCAACGAGACAGGCCAGGGCCACTGCAGAGACCTCGGCGTGAGACTACAATGGACAAGTGCACCCGGAGTCGGGCCAATCCCATTCATCCTCCTGCGTATTTACCGCGGAGCCGCACTAGACACACTATTAGCACCGCCGCAACTGAAGCCGGCATGTACTCATCCAACCTCGAGGCTTGATGGCATGTGATGGCTCGTCGTGGTTCTGCGCCCACGAGGTACGTCTGCATGCTTGGAGAATCATAGAGATTCCCGGTGGCATACGTGTGGTTTTCTAAACCGTGGCGAATACATAATAGTGTCTGGGCACCATGGTCGCGTCGCTGTCAGGTGCGTGGCCCGTGATAGTGGTCTATGGTTGCTGGTACACAGTATGTGATTCCCCCTCACGCAACGGGATGAGCACATCGCACAAGAGCTCTCCGTATTACCCTTTCGTGGTCGAGTCGTAGTGTGAGACTGTGTGACGGGCCTTGCTTCCATTCTGGAGTGCTGTATGGACTCGTGCCTCGTTGCGCAAAGTCGACGGCCTGTCGAAGAATTGCATGCACCGCCAGAAGCTACATCGCCCTACAAATTTGTGGGGCGAATAATCTAGCCCTTGTGAGGGACTGCGACATGCACTGGCATTGCTTTGTGTCTACAAGTCGACGTTGATTTAACGGATCACGCCATGAAGCGCTCGTGTTCTCCTGTGTCTGCGGAAAGGGTGAGTGACACGGATAGTCCAAGAATAATCCAAAAGCTAAGTCGCCCGTCAGATGACGCCCATGGAGACCTTGGGGACTGGTTATGCGATGGCCGGATCCACTAAAGCGTCAATGTTGTTGCTGTATCCGTGCATGAGCGGCTCGATCCCTTTGGTTTCCTTGGGACCCCGGTGTTCATGGGTCTGCCCATGGCAATGTCAACGCTGAGCCCCAGGACTGACCGCTGGCGTTCACATGGGCTAACCAGTGCACCAGCGCCACCTAGACCATACACGATCAACGGCTACTCTAGGTAGTGCTTCCGTTGAATTGCGCATGGTCGCTGATCACGGGGAACAATCGTTCCAGGATGCTCGCTATCGTACGACACGCCCACAGCACCCCACTGCCCACTCTTGAGTGACAGCAGACTCATAGAAGCTGTTACCCCGAGGCTGTGTTGAATATGAAGCACCCGACAGTCACACTTCAATCTTGCGCCAGCTGCGGTACTGGTTCGACAGGTAGGCATACAATGTGTCTGTGAAACGTGGGCGCCAACGCTCTGACAAGAGTGCACAGGATGTTGATTCCCAATGGGAACTGTGAGGTGCGGCAAGTGCATGGGATCGTGGAATTCTGCCACACTCGCACCTCGGTGACGGCGGGCTATACAATTCCTTCCACCGCTCTGTCATGAATGGCGCCCTGTCTGTGATTGTCCTAAGCGACAGTTCCCAAACGGGTCATGCTCTGCTCATCGTAGGTCCTGCCTAAGCGGCGCCTGTGTCGTTCGTGTCGAGTCAATCTGCGACGCGTAATCGCACATTCCGACGAAGCCACTTTTGGATGCGACTATTGCCTTGGCCGGCCATCTGCCTGCGCCACCCGAAACAGACACTTGGGAGTTGCAGGCATTGTGGGCCCCCTGAGTAACTGTGACTCACCTGATCCACGGTCCCAAGCGGGCACTGCGAGAGAAGCTGATGCAGGTCTCTAGGGCCCGAGTCTGATGGGTTCGCATACGCGCGCCCACTTTTATTTTATTTTTTAGGGGCCCGTAACCCGCTGGCCTGACTCGCTCTCTGGGCATGTGGCAATGGCCGCGGTCCCGCGTTTTCTTACCGTTAACGGTGAGACATTGTTAAGCAGGGCGGCAAGACGGCACGACTCCATGCTGCGGGGAACTGGATGGTGTCTAATGGGAAGCACAGGGTGCCAAGTGCCGCCCGCCGAGCGGGCGTGCAGGCCGACTCACCGCATGGCGCGTATGGTATGACTCACCGCCCTCCCACCTGTCGACAGAACTTGGGTGCGATAGTCATGCAAGAACAGCTTGCTGCGGAGGGCGGAGAGAGCGTCCCATGGACATTAGTAAAAGGGGTCATGGGCTGCACTTCGGCTTACTCGTCAAAGTACTAATCACAAATTATGGATACACAGTCTATTAATCAGATTTGTAGCACAATGTGTATTAAGTTGGAACCGGGGTTACAGTGATATTCGATGGCCAAATCCAAAAGAGTCCAAGACAACCCGTGTGAGAAAAAAAGCTACTATCGTACCGATTAAGAGTATGGAAGAGCATACAACATGTCTAGTATTAAACTCAAACAGTCGAACAAAGTCAGGAGTGTGAAGGAGTGGAGTCATCGCCAGATGCTGTAGCTCCCGAAGGCACCCTCGGCCATGAGACGATAAGCAAGCCATCATTCATAGAGGCGGAGATGGTGCTCATCTGGATCAAAGTATGATCATATGTACAGGATGGATAGAAACAGCGACTTACCATCGTGCCCTTTGGAACGTGGAGCACGCGTTCGAATCGGCCGTATTTGATTTCCTTTGCGAGATACCGCACTTCGCTTCCCTGGTCTGAGGGCATCCGGGAGTGTCGTTCCCCGGAAATAAGGAGGACGTCATTCTTTTCCAGATGCACCCTGACATCCTCCGATTTCATGCCAGGAAGTTCGAGTGTAGCGGTGATGCGTGACGAAGAGGGGTCATCACATAGGTCAAGCCTGTGAGGTCGTATCAACAAACTGGACGGACGGGCAATTGGGTGAGCCTGCGCACCTGGGCTTGTACACGAGATTACCTTGGCGTACTCCCCTCTCCAGAGCGACGTTCTGCTGGCGCAGGATGTGGAAGACGTATCTCCGAGCCAAGGCACGGTCCAAGGCTCGGAACTGATCTTGTTGAGTGTGCTGCGACAGTTTGCGAGTGATGAGTGCAGAAGATACGACGGTCATGGAAAGCTTGCGGGGAGAGATGAGCTTTCGACTCGTCAGACCGAGTCTCGCCTTATATGCCGGAACATGGATCAGGACCGAGCGCTTAGTAATGACGACGGACGAGATCGGAGCTGTGCCTCGGGAGTCATGTTTGCCCAGACCGAGGATTAACACCACAGCCCGTCGACACAGCAAAGTTCTTCACAGCGATGCATGCCACCGCGTTCGGAACAATGAGGTGTGCAGGGGCTCGACCACCCGTCTGGATGAGTGAGCAACCCCCGATTCTCCAGAGGGCGTGGAAACTGCTGGAGACATCGTGGAGCGTGGAGTGCACACATGACTCGACTGGTCACGCTTCGCTGCAAGGAGTGACCACAGTCACGACCGCGCCACTGCCATATCCAAGACGACAACCTTGTCTGCTCTCGCTTACCAGCTTGAACCAGAACCCGCTGGCTCCGTCATGAGCAAAGTGGTGTTTGGTGCGTGTGCCCGCTCCCTTCACCTTCATGCTCACCTTCATACGACACAGTCGGAAATGTGCCCTACAACATGGGCGAGGAAAGTATTTTCGCACTCCTTGTTCCTGCCTCGTGTTCTCAACCCCCCACAGGAGCAACTGATCGACGTTTTCAAGTCTGTTGGTCAAGTCGTTGGCTTTAGGTGTGTCGCATAGCGTCCTTTTCTTTCAGACCTGACTCTGCTTCAGGCTCGTCTTCGACAGGGAAACCGGAAAACCTAGAGGTTACGGTTTTTGTGAATTTGCTGGTACATCCAATCTATCCCTTGTCTTGCCATCCTTGACCGTTGTCTGACCTGTTCCGGCCCTCCCGTTCCGACCTGGTTGTGCGCCCATCGAACGACCTGCACCACTCCCATGTACGCCTGTGCCTGTCATCATGTCTCTCAAGACCATGAAACCGCTCTTTCTGCCGTGCGAAATCTCAACAACGTCGACGTTGGCGGGCGCCCTTTGCGGATTGATTTGGCGGACTCGGATCCTTTTCTCGAAGGCAAGACCACAGTGCGAGGCGAACTGATAGACGGCAGTGATCCGAGGGGGCATTGGCGTGATCGTCATCGCGACAGAGACAGAGACCGTGACCGTGATCGCGACAGGGACCATTATGATCATCATAGAGAGCAAAAGCCTCAAGACCCGAGCGCCTTCCTATCATCCCTCCCGACTGGTGTTCCCGTGCCCCCGGGGTCGACTGCATTAGATTGCATTAGTCAGACACTCGCCACGATGAATCCGGCTCAGTTAGTGGAAGTGTTGGCACAGATGAAGGTGTGCAGTGATTTCCAGAAACGTGTCCCAACAGTGTTGCGAATGACATGTCGGCCACGGATCGATGTCTTTTTTCCGTTCTTTAGGCATTTGTGATTACGCACCCTGAACAAGCACGAGCGCTGTTGGTCGCACACCCGCAGTATGCCTATGCGCTCTTCCAGGCGCTGCTATTGAACAAGATCGTAGATCAAACCGTCCTCCAGGTACGTACGACGTCATGTCGGCACACGACAGCCGAATGCCCGGTGGAGCGCTGGTTTTGAACCATTGTTCGCAGCGAATGTTGCAGGCCACCATGGGCAGTGTTGCACCCTCGGGGCCTCCGCAGCCGCCCCCACCCCAGATGCCCACGTATCAACAGCCCCCGCCGTTGCACCCAACGCCCCCCGTCTTACCGCCGCAACTGGCTGTCCCTCCACCGACGGCAGGCCCAAGCATATACCAACAGCCGCCCCACATGGCACCGCAGCACGCGTACTATCGTCCCCCACCACCCCCACCACCACCTCAGCCGGGGCCTTCCGCGCAAGCCCCGCCGGGCTCGGTGCCCGAGCTGAACATCGACCCTACCCAGCGCGTGAGTGGATATGCTTTGGTGGCACACACGCATTATCACCGACGCAACGCTTTCTGTAGCAGATGCTCCTCCAGGTGCTGAGTTTGACACAGGATCAGATCAACGGGCTGCCTCCCACGGAGCGGGACGCCATCCAGGCTCTGGTACGGCAGTCCATCGTTGTTTGCCTTTCCCTGACACAGCATCCGATCGCAGCGGAACCAGTTCATGGGCGGAATTACGGCATGACCAAAATTCAAAGTCAACCCTCCTCTTCATCGGAAATTATCTCTCGGCATCGGGCGGGCTTGGACCTCTTTTTTTTTTTTTTTCTTTTTTCTTCCCTCGAGCGCTCGTGCTCCGTTCCGTCGCGATCTCATTTCTCCTCTGCACTGTCTTGTACCTAAAGGAAGAAAAAAAAACTAGTCTAAGCTGATCTTTTCAATCCAACTTGTTCTCGAGACGCCGCGAGTGCCTGAGCGCGACCAGCTTGGTGGTGACCTCGTCCAGCGGCACCATCTCGCCCTTTGCCTTGGTGCCCACGTCGTCCCGGTTTCGGACGTTGACCGACCGACCGTCGAGTTCTTCTTGGCCCACCACTGGAACAAGATCGGATGAGATCCGCCGAGTGACCCAGGCACGCGAAGAAAAACGGACACACCCAAAAGGAAGTTGTACTGCGCGATCTCGCCGTTCCGAATCTTCTTCGGGAGTGTGTCAGCCCCATTGTCCACGTCCGCAAACAGGCCCAGCGCAGTCAGCCTCTCGGCGATCTCTTGCGCATACTCTTTCTGTCCGAGCCGGAGGTCCCGTGAGTTCCCGGAGGGCGATCCGATGTCACGCGACTCACATAGGGGACGGCGACCGGAATCACGAGCACTTGGCGTGGAGACAGCCAAAACGGCCTGTGCGTTCCCATCGCGTGAGCGCGCGCGTTCTCAAAGAAAAGATGCACCACAGCAAGGACACAAGACGCACCACTTGCCACCAAAGTGCTCCGTGATGATCGCGATGAACCGTTCGAGGCTGCCCAAGATGGCGCGATGAATCATCACCGGCCTCGAAGGCGGCTTGTCAGGGCTCGTCGTTTCCTCCGCAGAACGGTACTTGAGGTTGAATCGTTCCGGGAGCTGAAAGTCGAGCTGAATGGTCGCGCACTGGAATGATCTGCGCAGCGCGTCTTTGATGTAGACATCGATCTTCGGGCCGTAGAACGCGCCGTCTCCCGGATTGATCCCCCACCGCTCAGGGTATTGCTTGTCGAGGGCCTCTTTCAGTTGCTATGAGTCACACGCACAGTCAGCAGGTAACTGAGCCCAGGTGACAGACGGTGCGACTAACGGCTTCCGCAATATCCCAAGTCTCGATTGTTCCGAGGAAATTTTCAGGGCGCGTGGACAGCTCCATGCGGAACTCGAAACCGAACAAGCCATACACATGCTGCATGAAATCGAACAGAGCCTCGATCTCTGACGTGATCTGCAACCAGAATTAGCCCCTCCCAGTCAGGTACAGCATGGTGCCTTCACCTGCGATGGCATGCAAAATACGTGTGTATCGTCTTGCAGGAACCGACGGACGCGGGTCAGGCCCGTCAGGGCGCCCGAAGCCTCATTCCTGTGCACAACGCCAAACTCAGCCATCCGAATCGGCAGCTCTTTGTAACTCCGGTCCCGAGCGTCAAAGATAAGGCAGTGGCCAGGGCAGTTCATCGGTTTCAGGGCCCACGCCTCCTTCTCGACATCGAGGGTAAACATATCATCCTTATAGTTTTGCCAGTGTCCCGATGTCTCCCACAGCTTCGAGTTGTACATGATGGGCGAGATGACTAACGACGATTCACAATGAGTCATGGGAACGTATCGGCGCTCGACTTGATGCTCACCTTCTTGGTAGCCGCGCTTAACGTACTCTGACTGCGTCCAACAGTCGTCAGCGCTTCGTACGAAAACGACCCGAAACAATGAAAAAAGGTGCGCACCCTCATCAACTCGAGCAGCGTGTTGTAGATCCGAGTACCGTGCGGCAAGAAAAAGCAACTCCCCGGACTGAGATCATTGAAAAAGAACAGCTCTTGTTCCTGGAATGCGGGGTAAAAACAAATATCAATCTCTCGATCGAATCTCACCCTGCCGATTTTACGGTGATCCCGTTTGGCGGCCTCGGCCAAAAACGCTTTGTAATCCGACAATTGTTTCTTGTCTGGGAAGGAGATGCCGTACACTCGCTGCAGTGAATCATTTTTTGCATCCCCTAGAAAATAGGACGCCGAGTTCTGTACAGACGACTCTTAGTCGTCCCCCAGAAAGAAGAGCGAAACGTTGAACCTTGGTGACCATGAACGCTTTGATCTTGCCAGTGTGGGGAATGTGAGGCCCGACACACAAATCAACCATTGGCCCGCAACGATAAACGGTGGTGGTAGAGCCGTCGGGAATCTTGGTCTCGATCAGGTATTTTTTGTACTTGTTGTACTATCTCCCAACGTCTCGGTCGGTCAGCTGTTCGTAACACGCGCTGTTGTCGACCCACGCTAAACATTTCCAAGAGATTTTCCTTGGAGACGAGCAACCGTTCAAACTTTTGTTTGTCCTTGACCGCGATCTCGGCGAGCTTTTCTAGCGCGGGGTAATCCGTGTTTGTGACAACTCTGGCGTGGTCACTCAACCAGGGTCGCGAACAGCATGCACGACTGGTTGACGCACCTCTCGTCAATCGCCATCTCGTAGAAGAAACCGTCGTCTGTCGGCGGTCCGATGCACAGATGACAACCATAATGTCTCTCCGCAGCCTCTCCGAGAACGTGCGCCGACGAGTGCCAAAACACGCGTTTGCCTAGAACCCAACAGCAACGCAGAATCATTATTTCATACCGACCCCAGAGAGCCAAGCAACGACGCTCCCTCACCTTCTGGATGCTCGAAATCCAGCAACTCGAGCTTGCACGAACGTTCGAGTGGTCGTTCCAGATCCCAGAGCACATCGTCCACCTTTTTTTTCCCCACGGTCAACGCTAAAACCAGAGGGAAAACGCGGTGAACGTCACCTTTGCGATCACGACGCGCTCCGAAAGGCTCTTGGAGAGCTCCTTGGCAACGTCCAGTGGACTCGTCTCCCAACTCGTTCCCTTGCGTTCAGACCCGTCTGGTAAGACGATGGTGATCGACTCCCTCGGTTGCGCTACAGATGTCCAAACGTTATCAGCATGAACAGGCACGATGGGGAAGAGAGATACACGCCTTTCGCGAACTTGTCGTACTCGGCACTCAGCCGTTCAAACAGCCGGATCCGCTGATCGATGTATTCAGGCGGTGGTTGAAGCTGTCCAACGGCACCATCGTCGTCATCAGAACCAGAGAGTATCACAGCAGGGACGCACTTCGAGCGGGTATTGCGAACCCTCGCTGCTCTGACCCTTGTCCTTCTTCTCCTTTGGTTGCTGTTTCTTTCCTTCCCTCGGGCCCAGGACCGGATGCGGACCGTTTGGGAGCACGACCGGTTGGGAGGACGATGCGACGGATGACATCGAGCGTGGATGGGGGGGTGAGACGAAGGCAGGGAAAAGAAAGATGTTGTCTGGACGGTGGTGGTGGTGGTGGTGGTGGTGATGTAGGGTACGATACGACCTGTGTGTGGGTCGAGCGAGCAATCGTAGCATCCGACTGACTCGATATCTCTCACTTGGACGTGTCTACTTTTGGACGTAGCGGCAAAAAAAAAAGAGCGAAAAATAATCAGAAAAGTTGTTCCAACTTCATTACGACAAGGAATACAAGATAAGATAGTAAGATGTGTCTATTCGCCAGACCCGACCCGCCACACCTTGAGTACCCCCGCCCGATCCCCACTCACGACCCCACCTCGAAACGGGGAGTCGATGCACGCCAAGGCCGTAATGATATCTTGGTGCGACTTGAGCAAGTTCTGCTGGTGGTGCGTAATCATCGACATCCGCTGCGGCGCCCGATTGTTCTGGTTTGCCGCGTTCGGTGACTGCACCCATGTCTCGACGTAACTCGTCGCTGCACCGTTGGGAGAGCGCGCCGTGCTATATCGTGACACGGATATGCGCATACGAGTTAGCATAACACCCCAACATAAACGTTCGTCTCACGCACCTATAGCTCGGTCGTTCGTACTCGGGCTCAGAGCTCACCAACACAGACGTTCGCTCCAGCTTGCTCAAGTCCCACAATCTCACCCGCCGATCCTCCGACCCACTCACCATAAACCCTCGATTCCGACTCGGGCTTGGCACGTCGGACGATAGATCCACTATCTCGGAACGGTACATTCCAGGGTGACCTCCGAAATCCAGCCCCACAACCAATGCGCGGACGTCGGGCGATGGCGCAGGCAATGAATCGTCCCGCTGTACGCTTTGCGATGATCCACGGTCTCGTCGTGAAAGCCCAGAATTGGGATAGGCTGCTCCGCCCGGGTAGCGCGAGTTCACAAGCGCAGCGATGGCTGCGGCCGGACTGGACTCTGCTTCGACGCCTGTTTGCTCCTCCGGTTCTGGAATCTGCTCCGACGTCGACGTCGTTCGCGTGACAAAACTCTCCACGAGCGCCGTCTTCTCGATATCCCACACTTCGATCAACGTGGACGGCGTCGGCTCCAGATTACCTTTCCATGTTTCCACCGCAACCATCACCCAGCGCCCCTTGCCTTTCGTCGGATGCACAACGCACTGGTGTACCCGTGCCGTCCGACCAGCACCAGATCGACCCACTTGCCAACTCTTGAGCAGCAATCCAAACCGCTTGTCCCAGAGCGAGAGCACCCCAGACGAGGTACCCAAAAGTATCCATGTCCGCTTTCGGTCCATACACATACACGTGATCGAGCCAAAATGGCGGGGGTTCTCCAACCGTTGCAGCACGCGCATCGTCCGTAGATCCAGTGTGACCACGACCGAATGAGTGGTCGCATACACCAAGTTCGATGCGACATCTGAGCCAATCACTTAGCACATACACCATGACCTGCGTGCATAAAAAGGCGCACCGGCGTTGAAGTGAGACATGCAAGTGACATACTCTCCCGGCGAGTCGACCCTGTGCTCTCGTACGGTAGACAGCTTGCCATACTTGGGCAGCGGCCCCGACTGGTTCACGTGCACACGCACGACATGCACGCTTCCGTCCTCTGCCGCACTTGCAAAACAGTGTACGCCCTCGATGATACACAGGCTCTTGACGCGCGCATGGTGCTGCGTGTATGTATGCCGTGGTTTACTGGTCACGCTTCGCTCCAGTCGCGCCGTATCCCAAATCTTGATGCTCCCGTCGTCCGAGGCCGACACGAAAAACGAGTGGTCGGGGGCGACAGTGAGCCCGGTGACGGAATCCGTGTGGGAATGGAGATGGGCGACGAGCGTGGCTTCAATACGACGGTTACTATTGTCTCGGGCGATGAAGCTCTGGCGTGCGGCATTCCGCCGACGAACTGGCCCCTCGTGCACGCGAGGACCGAAATCGTGCTGCAGTTCGCGACTGTTGTCCAAATAAAGGTTCTCGAGCAGGTTGTTGATCCCCACTTCCTGACCGTCTATGCAACTACATGTCAACATGTAAAGGCGATGGGATGCAGGGTACACACCGTATGTGGACATTGGTTGGAGAGAAACAACGCGCGATCGAAATATCTGCCGGCTTGGGCCCACCATTGAGGTGGGCGAGGATCGCCCTGAACGCTCCGGGGAACACTCTGAACGAATGCGCGAGGGCGCTTCCAGAACCCCAACAGCGTTTGCGTTGGACGACCCTATAGCGGGCGCAGCCTTTTGCCCATCTGTGCTTCCAACGTGAAGTCTATGCGGCGCGGGGAGGGCCGATGAGTTCGTTGTCGAAACTACCGAGTCGGTTGGACTGCTGGGACGGTCGTGAGACGGGGGTGGGTTTGGGAGGGCGAGGGTAGTCCCTGGGTGCGGAGATGATTGTGCTTGTGCGGCAGCGGCGTGTCCTGCCCGTTCACGCGCTGTAGCGGCAAGATTGAGAGAACTAGAGCTACTCGTCGTGGCGAGACGTCGTCGCAACTCGTCAAACGCAGGCGTGTTTGACGGGCGGTCGATGCTGGTCGCTCGGCTCATCCGGGGCGTACCAAGCCGGGCTAGCGCATCGCTCGAGTAGCGGGATGAACGTGAGAAGTCGGCAGGAGAACGCGACTTGAGGAAGACGGTTTGAGGGACGACGGAAAGTTTCTGGAGTTCAACGTGCCCTGTCGTGCGAATGATCTTTTCGTAGTCGGGTTCTAAACGCAAGCGAGAAGCAAAGCTATAACACAAACATGAGTCTTGATGACACGAGCATGCATTGCGTGGAGCGCACCTCGACGCGTTATTGGCGAGTTTGAGAATGTAATCGCGCATTGCGACGAGTTTTGCCTCGTCAGGGACGGTCATACCTAGGTTCTGTAGTTTCGACCACTGCACCTCATCCCTGTTTTTCGATGAGAGACAAAACATGAATGAGAAAACACTTACTCCTCGGTCCTGCTCTGCTTCGAAGCATTGATGGTTCCTCCCCTGCGCATGGACACGATGCTCTCTCGTGGAGACTCGACCTTGATTGCAGGTCGTCGTTGGCTTCGCCAAAACGTCGTCCGCTCTGCCTTCATGGCCCACTGAATTGCGCCATCGAAAACGGGACGGGGAAGCTGTAGGATCTAAGTTTACGGTCCGACCACGTCCAGTCACGCTACATACGGGCGACTTCATGGCTGCCAACAAACTTTGCTCGTCTATCTCCCTCACATCTGAACGCAGAAGGTGGCGCAAGGAAGGGTACAAGATACACCACACGTCGCTTGGCTGGAGGTGTTTTGCTGCCGAGGCAATGAAAGCAGCTGCACCTGATTACGAGCACGTTAGCACATGTGGGGCCGGGAGGACTGAAAGACCAAGAACGACTAACCTTGCCGTATCCATGCATTGGGATGATAAAAGAAACACAGGGTTGCGCTCATAAGTTCCCATATGCGCATCTTTTGGAAAAGCCCAAGTTCGCAGAGGCTAGTAAGAGCAGACAAGACACGCGCAACGACACTCTCCTCAACGTCTGCGCTGGTCAGTACATCAATACTTGCGACAAGAAAGTACACACTACCTGAGAGCGCCTGTACCATCAGCGGCAGTATATATTCGTCCAAGCTTCGTCCGCCAGCGCAGGCAGCGACGTCGACGATGCTCTCAAAGAACGCCTGTCGGAGCAGCCAGTCTCGGTCATTGAGATACGTGATCATATGGCTCAGAATGACGTCGTTGGTCTTTTGCCGACCCAAGAAGATGCAGAGCGCGCTGATGTTGTGTAGTATGGCACGTTTCACGACAGGTGAGGGATCCATGAGGAATGTGGCGAGCTGTTCCTGGATGGACAGATGCAGGTCATACAGGGATACATCGTAAGACATCTGAAGTCGGGGGTCAATAAGGCCGTTGGCGAGTGCACGCAAGACGCACTTCAAAGTGGACCTCGTCGTGTTCTTGTTTGTCGTTCTTCATCCCAGGAGCGACGCCGTGAGTTTTGAGTGCCGTGCCTATTTCAAGATAACGTAGCGCCGTGTCTGCGAGGGGGGCCATGCACTGAGCATATGTTGCGCGTACAGAGACTTCTGAATCCTGAACAAGGTAGCGGATGTTTGGGATGATGTACTCGGGAAATATGGAGGCATTCGACGGTGTAATTACGGTCACCCTCATCAACTGTGGACACGTTCAGTATCGTCTTGGAGTGTTGAGGAGGGTACAAGACCGACAATTTGCATGAGCGTTCTGGCGGCGGCGGCTCGCACGATGGCAGCTTCGTCTCGCAGCAGTTCCACGACGTATGGGACGGCGCGATCCAGCTTGGACTCGTCGGTAAGATGAGCACAAAGAGCCAATAGAATGTCGAGCGCACGGATGCGGGATGAAGGCAGCGAGCAATTTCTGATGTTTGCGAGCACGATGGAGAGGAGGATGAGGGCGGGTCCATCCTCTGCGGGAGTTGAGCGCGGGGAAGGCGTATACGATGGAATTTGCAATGAAACAGGAAAGATGTCCTGAACTGTATTGTCAGTCGAAACCCTGGCAAGGCAAAAGGAGAGAGGACCTGGTGCAGCCCGGCCGAGGAGGGGATAGCGGTGTCGTAGTTTACCGTCACGTCTGGGCGGTCGACGCGTTGGGGTGGGAGGAGGTAGGGCTCGACGGAAGTATAATCCTCCCAAATTCGGTCTATGCGGTGGTCGCTGTCGTTGGGAAGAGCTTCACCTGAAGACGTGCCAGTGGGGGCTTCCTTGTTCTTGACGACGTTGGAGGGTAACGAGGTAGCTGACGGAGGGGCAGCGGCGGAAGCGGACGAGGGAAAGGGAAATACGGTTGCACGTTCACTGATGGAGGCGACGTACTCGTGCAGAAAGGAATAGAACGAGTCGGGTAAGACGTCGCCCCGAGCGCTGGCCAAGACGGCGTCAAAGGTGGGGCGGGAGGAGGGGTCGAGGGATATCATGTGTAGTATCATGGACTGATGACGTCAGTCTGGCGGGAAGGCGGGGGCCCGGAAACACTCACGCGGATGCCGTTGTCGTCGATGGCGGCGAGCTGGGTGTCGACGGAGTACTCGCCCTCGCGATACTTGAACAGTTGGCTGAGGGAGAAGAGGGGGGCGCCCTCGAGGAAGATTTCGGCGATGACGCAGCCAGCGCTGAACACGTCCATGGGCTCGGTGACGGGGTCCTCGGGGAGAGCTCTGGACTGTTTCTCGGCCCTGTAGAAGCGTTCTGGGGCGACGTAGCAGGTGCGCCTGCCGCTGATGTCGAAGAAGAAGGAAAAGTCGGAGGGGTCGTCGAGGGGGAGACGGGTGGGCTTGTAGGGAGCAAAGTCGGTGAGGTAGATCCAGTTTGAGGAGGAGACGAGGATGTTGGTGGACTTGATGTCGCCATGGGGGGTGCCCTGCTGGTGGGCGAGGGCGAGGGCGGCGAGGAGCTGGTAGACGATCCACTTTTTCTCGACGATGGAGAGAAAGGGACGTGTGCTGGGGGGAGTGAGACGGGGAGGTGGCGGGGAACGGGAGGACGTGCCTGATGCGATCATAGAGGTTGCTGGCGACCCACTGGCGGACGAGACAGGCGGCCTTGTCGGACTCTAGGAAGGCCTGGTAGGCGTAGACGTTTGGGATGTCGCGGAGGGCATCGCGGTCGACTGTGGACGGGGGTCAGCGGTGCGGGGGAGGGGTGGGGAACGCACGCTTGAGCCTGGCGTGGTAGGGGGAGAGGGCGAAGGCGGGGTCGTGCTTGATGAAGAGCTTGAGGACGAGGGGGCCGTTGCGGTGGCGGCAGCGGACGGTCTTGAGGAAGCGGGCCTGGCCGACGCTGTGGGGTGTTGGCGGGGGGCGGGGGAAGGAAGACGACGGACCTCTTTTCGTAGACGACGTCGGGAGCGAGCTCGGCGACGAGGGCGTCGAGCGGGGCGGGGAGGGCGGCGCGGGGGTGGACGTTGCCCATGGGGGACGTGCGCCACCGAGGGGTGACTGTGACCGAGTGTGACGCCGCGTTGGCTGGACTCGACGACGACGACGCCCGTTTTTCACGTCTGCGTGGGAAACAGAGGGGGGGGATGAATTACCCGTCTCACGGCGAGGACATGTCCTACATGATACCCAAGTACTCCCCGCAGAATGCCGTCTCCCCCACGCAGCTCATCGCGCCCACCCCGCCCAGCCACGTCCCCCCCCAGCACCTCACCCTCACCCCCGCCCAGCTCCTCCAGCAGCAGCAGCTCCCCGCCCACTTCCCCCCCCAGGCCCGCCTTCCCTTCCACCAGCCCCGCTTCCCCCTCTTCCGCGACCGCGACGAACGCGCCTTCCTCGATCGCCCCCCCAGCCAGCTCGACCGCCCGTATGACCGCGCTCAGAGCATCCCCCACGACATCCAGGCCGACCGTCCCTCCTCCTCCGCCTCCGTCCGCTCCCTTCACTCCCATCCCCCCCCCGACCCCCCCATCATGCCCCCTCCCAGCTCCCGTC